>JARHVA010002928.1:1322500-1922500 GCA_037957365.1 Torreya grandis
GAATCGGTTCTAAAAATCAGAATGTCATTAAAAAATAATATATGAGTAAGATGAATTATTTTGGTAATATTAACTCCTCTTAAGTGACCAATTCTGATCTCACTTTGAATATGATGAGTGAGTGATTTAACTACCAATATGAACAAAAGTGGGTAGAGTGGGCAGTGTTGTCTGAGACCATGAGAAGGGGATACAAAATATGAAGCATAACCATTTATAAAAATAACATAAGTGGCCGAATGATAACAATACTCAATCCAATTTATGAAAGCTAGAGTAAAACTTACTTAAGTGAGGATGAGCCTGAGGTAGATTCAGCTAACCTTGCTAAAGGCTTTGGCTAAATCAATCTTGAGGAGGAAAACATGATGAGTTTTTGTTTTGATAATGTGTAGAACCTCCTGTGTCATTTTAATGACATCACGAATGAGATAATTATCAAGGAAGCCAAATTGTTTTGAAGAAATGTACTGAGATAAGATGGGTTTGATGTGGGCTGCAATGATTTTAGAAATGATCTTGTATATGTAGTTACATAAAGAGATGGGGCAAAAGTGATCAAATCAAGAAAGGTCTTGATTATTTGGGATATTGGCAATGAAGGTGGAAGAAAAAGGGGGATATAGCCTATGAGTCACACTAGACTCCTCAATAGCTTTAAGCAAATCATCAACCAAGAGATCCTAACATGTAATGTAGAATTCCACCATCAATCCATCTGACCCAGGTGCATTACCACCTTGAAAGGATTCAAGAGTTTTGAGTATCTATTCAAAGGAGATGGGATTGATAAGATGCTGGTTTTGTTGATCCTCTACCCAACCATCAAATAAAGAGGCCACAACCATGATATCTTTGATATTTTCACATGGCTATTTTGTATAAATGTGTTGATAATGTGAGAGCCTTGGATATAGTATCAAAACTAGAGCATACTACTCATTCCTATCCTTAATGCCCCAAATGGTGTTCTTCACCCTCCTAGCTAGAGCTTGTTGATGAAATAACTTTGAATTGTCTTCTCCCTCACTAATCCAAGTTGACCAACTTTTCATTCTCCATTTATCCTTTTACCAAGCTAAAATTATAGTTTTTTCCTTTTCCAACACTTCAATCTCCCTAATATTTTCTTCTTGAAAGTCATCTTGTTGATAGGATTCAAGATAAATGATGATGTTTTCTTCCACTTGTAGAAGTTTTCCTTCAAAGTCCTAAAAAATTGACTTAGACCAAGACTTGGAAAATTTATTAACCTTGATGATATTTATATGTAGGCATACCATAGTAGGTTCTCCATCAATAAAGGAGAAAGTGTTCCAAGTATCTTTAATAAGCTTCTAGAAGTCTTCATAGGAGAGCTAATGTGGATTTAATTTAAAGGGAGAGGTAGGTTACTTTAAACCATTGAATAAATCCAATAAGATAGGGCAATGATTTGAAGAGAAATGCTTTAGAGTAGAAGCCTTTAAATATTTCAACTATAGTGTGAGAGCTTCCTTGATCAAGAATTGATCCAATATTTTAGATATGCCTTGTGTACTAGAGTGATGACTTGACCAAGTGGGATCCATTCTTAATGGAGTAACATCCAACAGACTATGAGTTTCCATAAAGTGTAAAAAGAAATATGCCAATAGATTCAATCAAGCTAATTCTCCCCAAATCTCATTAGGTGAGTATTGAAGTTCAAGTCACCTCCAAGAATGAGGTGGGGAATTTAGAGGATACTAGTATCGACAATGGAGTCCAAAAAATCTTTCTTGTGATTTGAGGGAGCACATACATTAATAATATCCAAGTCCATCTTGAGAAAATTGGAGTATAGTGAGACCAAAATGTAGTTGGGAGTCTACTAGAAGGATCTTAGGTCTAGTGTGTAATCCTAGCCAAGATTTAGACCCCTTGAGTTACCAATGGAGCTACTCTAGAAAATACCAATCTAGAAAAATATTTAAGAGTTGCTTTTTCACCATTTCATCTGAGCACATAGTTTATTGTAATAGCATAATATTTGGCTTATGTTTTTGAGCCAATATTTTTAGGAATCTTTTTTTTGGCTGCCCCCAATCCTCGAGCATTGTAGGATGTGATTAACATCTTGACATCTTATGAGCTGCATTGTTAAGTTCCCATTTGATAATTTATTGCTTCCCAAGAATAACTTCACATTAGAGTGATGACCTCTATTTACCTATGGAGTGAAGGTTATGATAGTACCCATTCCTCTCACCTATGTACTACTACCTTGATGCCATTATGATAGATTTGGGCTGATATCTTTTATTTTAGGATGTCACAGAGCCAAATGATGTGGAGAGGTCATGTTTTCCATCCTCTTTCTCTTCCATTGTAGACCATGGGGTGATGTAGGGATAGATATGTTCAAATTCTAAGGAAAGCGTTCCCTCAAATAGGGCATTGTTATGAACAAAAACCATCTACCCTTCCACAGTCATGGTTGGATCTACCATGAGAGAAGAAACCTCCCTTAAAAATGGGAGAGTTGAAATAATATTTCTAAGAAGTGATGGAGCCACTTCCTTTAGGAGTTGTGAGGAGAAGGGGTAATCAACAATCCTGAGTCCCAATGTGGGAGTAGGGGACTCTAATAAGCTTCCATAAGGTTTCAATATGTCACCACTGAGAGACATAAGGTGTCATGAATGGTTTAGTGGTGAGCCTTTAGAATTATAAAGATCAATCCCTATGTTCCTTTATAGATACTGAACAAGAGTGTGTGGCAAGGGGGAGGTTCACATTTTTCATTATCTATCATACCTTATTGAAGGAATGGTATATCATTTAGAGAGTCAACAAAGGTTCCCATCCTTACATCTTGTATAAGGGAGTGAGAGGGGTTTTTTGGAGAAGAGAGATAAATGAGAGACTCACCTTGTGTCTCCTTA
Source organism: Torreya grandis (assembly GCA_037957365.1). NCBI lineage: Eukaryota > Viridiplantae > Streptophyta > Pinopsida > Cupressales > Taxaceae > Torreya > Torreya grandis. The sequence continues at coordinate 1,325,407 of JARHVA010002928.1, forward strand.
ATAGGAGAGGTCGATCGATAAGAATCCATCCTTTTTATTTGACTGCTCCCATTATTTTCTTGGGTTCCATCTAGATATGCTTCTATAAAGGTGATCTACTCCATAGAATTGTGAGGGGATCAACATTTATACCAATTTTGAGCCCTTTATTTGAACCCATATCTTGTGAAATTGATTTGTGGTTGAGAGCACATGTGGACTAGAGGTGACCATATATCTAGCACTTTGTGCATTGAAAGGGAAAATTATTATAATCAAGAGTTTGTTGAATATCATTGTATCCTACTAAGAGGTCAATGGTAATAGGCAAGCCACAAGAGATGTCCATTTTCATGAAAATATGGGCAACTATGGTGTTTTGCTTCTTAAGAGTGATGGGACCCATTTTTATGTGCTTGTTGAGGAAGTCCCCTATGATTTTTAATATCTCAGGCTCCCATAGCTCAATGGGAAGACTTGAAAGCTTCATCCATAAAGATAATGTTTTTATAAACTCCCTATTTGGATCAAATCCTACTTTCCATTTGGTAGTGGTGAAAGCTATTTTGCCCTAGAACCAAGGACCTTCCAGGGTGATCCTCTCTCAATCCTCCAAAGATCTAAAAATAAAAATTATGAATCTTTTTACCTCTTTATGAATGAAAGGAAAATAACCCAATAGAGGTTCTCAGGTATTTTTAGTCCATCTATGGAGTTCGATGTCCTTGAAGATCATACTATAGAAGTGACCTGTAAGATCTTATTTTGTGTATTTCACAACAATCTCCATGTATAACCTAGGTTTGATAACCACCATAATTTGCATCAAGGTTATCCTGAAGTAAGTTTATTTAATCTTACATATCTATCTCCTTTTGTTCTTTGTTACATTAGTCATCTAATTTCTAGTATTGAGAAGATGATCCTATATAGGGATATGACTGCTTTCATGAGGGATTCACAAATGAAGAAAAATAGGGTCAAGGGAGGATCCCAACCAATGAGGTTAGAAAATGTTTTGTACTGAGCCCCCATTTTCCTCGTCTACTACCATTTGTAATCTTTCCACCCACTCTACATGCACCTATGCAAGATTAGAAGGACCCTACTATCATGGATGAACTTAAGGTTTGCACCATGTCACTGTTATTCACTCACCATCTATATATGTGCATATACATACACAATTATATACACACACATGATTTTACATCAATGAAACCAATTAAGCTATTCCCATAATAAAAATCATATATTCCTTATTAGCTATAGTAAAACTAACATAGTTTATATACTAATAATTTTAAAATGATGATTGGTGTTTATTTATAATAATACCAAGTATAATAAAATATGTATTGTCCCATAGTTTTTCCAAGGTTATAACCCCATGATCTACTAAATATCACACTACATCTGCTTAAGGTTTATGTAATATTATATTTAATATAAACAAGTATGGATTAATGGGTTAAGTATGCCATAACCATTAGGTTTTTATGGATTTAAATCCTCCTTATAGTGAATAAATTTCTTAATTCCCAACTAGCCACATCAAAATATTTACTACACTTATAACCACACAAAATAATCAAAATAAATTATTCATAAAATACATTATATGCATTTAACCACCAATTCACTATTTCTTAAATTCATAGCAAAAAAACTATTTAAAAGTAAAGAAAGTTTTCATATTATCCACTAGTTTATATTACTTGCCTTATAATACATTCACCAAAAGTTTCCATCAAAATGTCATGCATATAAATCCATTCAAGCACTCTTTCTTCCTTCCTATGTATTTTTATTTTACTCCCCCTTCCTCCTTATTTTCTCCTCCCTTTATCCTTTGACAAAACCCTTAATTACTAGAGTAATCTTTTCCTAGATCTCATCCATTTCTGCCACTATCCTCTCATGTATATTACTATGGTGGCTTTCCCTTAAAAAATGGACTAGAACAATAGATTTGAGTGATAAGACTAGGGTTTCACTCGCTAATCCCCACAAAACTTGCATTCTAATGCCTTTTTAACTTTGAATGAAAACAATGAAAACCCAATAATCACCTTTTTTCCTTTTGTTGCATATTTTATCAAATCTTTTCACTTTTTTGGAGCTTACAAAGGTTAATGTGATTTTACCATGTTTTTCAAAGTGGTTAAAATAATCAATCCAAACACAAATGTCCTATCAACCAAGTCAATCACCTTAATAACAATGTAAATCCCCATACATAATATAAATTCAATGTAATATAAGTATGCATATATTTTTATCAAGGGGTGAAGGTATTGTAATTCATGATCATGCTACTTAAATATAAGTTATTTTAAGGACACCCATTTAACATGTAGTCAAAGGCACAAATAATAAAACTACCAAAATAATTCACAAAGGTACTAGAAAACAACATAGCCACACTCAATGATAATTTATTTTAACTTTAGACCTTAAAATATAATAAATATATCATTCACCAAGCTAAAATGGTTAAACAAACACTCTGATACCAATTAATATCTATAACTCACATATGCAAACAAACATAAAATGCAATAAATGAACTCATCTATATATCCAATACAAGATTGAAATGAAAACCAAACATTCAGGATTAAATAAATCTATGTGTGTGTGTGTGTGTGTGTGTGTGTGTGTGTGTGTGTGTGTGTGTGTGTGTGTGTTAGTTCTCATATTATTTGTATACTCAAAGCTATTATTATCTACCACCCCTCCCTATGATGTTCTCCCTCAGTGTTACTATGTGAGGGGAAATCATCCTACATCTTCCTTAGCTAAAAATGAAGGTAGTTATATCATTACATTTATCACATATAAAAATTTAACTGACAGTAAATGATATGAATACCACTGTATCAATCATGTCAATTTGTATAAATTAAAATACAATAAATTTTTTTATGATAATTAAGTGTACTTAAAAATAGAGATTCAGATTAAAAAATGCAACAATTTACATAGACAAGCATAACATAGAATATCCATCTATTCTACATAAACCAAATCATAACTAATCCATAGTTAATTTTATGTTTAAAATAGATGTAATTTATTAAGGATAGTTTAGGATGTAACAAATGTACATTGGATATTCCCCATTCACACTATCTTAAATTTGATGACTATCATTGCACATCAAACCATATTGAATAATTAGTCATGAAAACTTAATATTTTTTGTGGCCACCTTAAAAATTATACTCATGTGTATTTTTCTCCAATTAAAATGGATATTGTGGATACTATTATACTTAAGGATTTAAATATGATCTCCACTAAGTTGTGAAACTATGTTGTGGCCACAGTGACTTAAGAATATTGGATGTGTGACTGTCATTTCCCCTATAGGCTTAAGAAATATTGAATTGTCCTCATGAAAATTATAACTTAGGGTGTGAATAAAAGATATGTGACACTAATACAAATCAATTTTGAGCTATGTAGTAAAATGTGACACAAGATGTGATCCATGTGGTTTCTACAACTCTAAGAACTCTTTAATTTAGCATGAGGACTCCTTATTGAAATCCAACAAAATTGGCTACCTATTTTTGGTGATGCAATATTTATTGTATACTTTATATGCTTTTGCATCACTTTTGAAAAAAATAATGTTCATCCTATGCTCATGCAGAATGTCTTACATAGAGGAGAGGCATGAAACTTGAGTTAGGCATGATTAGGTCCCACCAATATAACAACATGTACTAGTAGATTATAGGCCATAAATATTATAGGGATTACATCAAGTGATTAGAGCACTACATGATATATCACCAATAAGTAAAGTCCTCTCAACATGAAGAGAGGTCTCATAGTCCTTCTCAACTCATGTAGAGATTTTTTTAGCCCCTATTATCATAGACAAAGGTCTCATAGTCATTCTCAATAGTAGACAAAAAGACATGCTTCACCACATAGAGAGGCAAGATCAACATTGTCCACCTAGAGTAGAGATGTGGAATCGTTCATGATTTATTGAAGATCTAACCATCAAATTTTGGAGGATCTACGCATGGTTTTGGAATAGAGAATTGGTTGTTGAATTTTTATAGTTTTTTCATATCCACTCATGTGATACTAATGTCAGGGCATGGTTTTCTATCCTCATTATTAGAGACACAACTAGGATTTTATGGAGGAATAAGAAGTGAAAACTCAACTTAACTAAATATATACTCACCGAGGATCTCTTTGAAGAATGATTCAAAGAAATTTACCTATTAGAACATTTCATATATAGGAGGATTGATGAGTTTCATAATCTTTGATAGGGTAATGGTATAGTGGCTCAATATAGGTGTTGATTATTAGATCCACTTCAATATGTTGATCATATTTGGGATAAAAATATTTAGGTGAGCATGTCTATCATGGGGATGAATATAGATATAGCTATTTTTATTCAACTTTTTAATCTTAAAACCATTGAGGTAGTTGTGAAAAAGGCATATCTGGAAGAGGAAAACCAAGGAAAAAATTAGGAGGATAGAGAGATGTTTTAATGCAAGTTGCAATCCCATCATGATGTTAGGTCATGAGGCATTTAGATTCCATGTAGAGATGGTTTTTAACATTCTCAATTTACCCATATGCCTCTATAACACTCATAATACCACCCCTATTAATAGATACAACAACATTGATACTGACCTCCACAATATTCATAGAGAGATAGAGGGTGGGATGTTTAGTTCTCAAATAGGAACATGAGGCTAAATAAACAACATATTAGACCAGTTTAGACTTGATAGTTGACATGAACAAGCCCTATAGGTTCCATAATATCACTTTTTTAGAGGACTAGAGAAGCCCAATTGGGTCATGATTATAATTCATGCTTCATTTGTGGAGCCTTTGATTATTATGCATGTGAATTCCCATGATATATATTTTACAACTGAGTGATAAGGCACCTATTTTAGAATAGACTATTAGAAATGTGGGTCATGTTCATTACATGTATGTGTAAATGGATAAATATTAGGAATATCACTAGTTTATGGGAATTAAAACTACATATAAGATACAAGGTATTTCAATTTCAATGTTAATTGAATATGGAGCTTTAGATTCATTTAATACACCCTATTTAGTGGATTGATGTAGGATGGTATCATATATATAGTATAATTATTGTGAAGTTGAGTTGGCCATTAGGGCCAAGATATAATTCTTTTATTTTGTCATTGGAGGTGTCCTATATCTTTGCATCTTCACAATTAATTTATACCTTTGAATCATACCCTTAGGTTCATAAAGGATTTTCTTGAAGCATATTGAGCTAAGTTTGATTACCATAATATTATTATAGAGTGTTGCTATGAACTTAGGAGTGAGGAAGTCATTTTATGAATTTAAAGACTCTTATCACTTTATGTGATTTCCATCATGCAACTTAGATGGAATACATCTAAGGGATGCCATATGTTTTCCATCACCATCAATGATAGATCAAAGGATGAGACCATGGAGTCGATATTATAGGATCATGCTATCTTTCAAGATGTTTTCGATGCATTCCCATTGAATGTCATTGATTACCTCTATGAAAGATATATATATATATATATATATATATATATATATATATATATATAATATTTAATTGATCTTATGTCAGGGGTAGAGCATATCTCTAGGGATCCTTATAGGATAATTACGCCTAAGCTTTGTGAACTTAAGATGCAATTGGAGGAATTTATTGAGAAGGGGCTCATATTTCCTAGTGTTTCTCCATGGGGAGCACTTATTATCTTCATGAATAAAAATGATGGATCTCTTCATTTTTGCATAGATTACAAAGAAATAAATAATATAAAAATCAAGAATTATTACCCCCCATTGAGGATCAATGATATTTTTTGACTATATGCGAGGAGCTAGTGTAATCTCCAAAATTGATCTCAAGTTAAAATGTTATTAGTTGATAATAGATAAAACATATATTCATAATATAATCTTCTAGAATCAACAAAGGAATTATGAGTTCACAATGGTGTTATTTGAATTGATCAATGCTCTTGCAGCGTTCATGAATCTCATGAATAGTTTCTTCAAGACCTTTTATTGATAGATTTGTATTGGACTTCCTTGATAACATATTAATCTATTCACATAATTAGGAAGAACATGGGGATCAGTTCTATCAAGTATTACAATTTTTTCATGAGAATAAGTTATATGAAAAACTAAACAAGTGTGCCTTATTTCAAATAGATATATAACAACTTCCTCATATCATTTTTGGTGATAATATATATGTAAGACCCTCAAAGTTTAAGCTTTCATAGAATGGCCAACACCCACCAATATGATATAAGTGTATCATTTCATGGGGTGTACTATCAATAATTTTTATAGGATTTATCTCAAATAACACTTCCCTTTACTTACATGTAGATAAATGGGAATAAAATGGTTTCATTGGAGTAGTGTGAGTAGGCCTTTAAAATTTTAAAAGAACATTTAAATAATGCACCAATTTTAGCATTACCTAATTAAAAGGGAGACTTATTGGTATGTATAAATGCTTATAGATTTGGATTGGGATAAATTATCGTGACTGATAATTGTGTGATAGCTTTTGAGTCCTAAAATCTCAAGGATTATGATGGAAAAAAAATTGGTAGCATGTTGGAAAAAAATTGTCATTGTGTTTTCTTGAATTATTTCAATGACTCATCCAACTAGATGTGGCAAAAAAATTACAACATTGGAAAATCACCGATTGACTAGTGATTTTTATTTACATTTGAGAGGGGAAAATTAATTATATGATGGAGGTATTTTGGGTTTTATGATACTTTTAACTAGAAAGTATGAAAAAGACAAAAAAAAGGGAGAAATGATAAATATGGAAATGGAATAAGAATGAAAATAAATGGAAGGAATAATGGGAAACCTACAATGGAATAAACACAAAACACCACATAGATAACCCTATTTAAATGAAATGAAATAGGTTGGACAGTTTAACAATGAAAACTTGCATCCTTAAAAAGGAAAGAAAGACATACTTCAAACAAATGAATAAAGTACATCACCAGAGGAGTTTGAATACATAAAATTATGTGGAACACCTTTGTATTTTTACTAGAAATAAACACAAAGTCTCCTTTCCTCCTTTCAAACATAATTTTGTTTGGCATCAAATAATCTTGGTTTGGAATCTTCCTTTTAGTAAGTAAAGGAAAATAATAAATAATCAATGTGATAGAGGTAAATATTATCGAGAAGCACAAAATATCTTCTCAAATCTAAGCATATGTATTTGGTACAAGGTCTATTTCTTAGATTTCACAATACAAAACTTGCAAAGTCTAGATTTCACACATAAAATGAATAAAGGATTTTTACATTTTCCTTATCTATAAACAAAAATACACATTTTATAATAAAATAATACTAATAATCCCATAAGACATCAAGTTTGATCCACAATATTGCTTATATTTCATTAACAGTCTTTGAAAAGTACACACAACACACAAAGTTGAAGCATGTTCTCTCCCCAAGAGTCTAAGAAAAGAATAACCTCCCCCATACTCTATTTCATTCTTTTGTTTTAGAACACTTTTAACCCTTTAAGTAGTTACATAACTAATTTTAACATTGACATGACCCTAAGACTCTTTTTAACTAAATTTAACTTTGCCCACTTTATTTTATTAATATTATCTCCATTTTTACCATATTTTTTAAAATTTAGTTTCCTGATTTATCCTTTTTGCTTGTTCCTATAGATTCAAAACTCCAAATATTGCCTACCTCCATAGCCTTAGGATGACTCTTTATTGATGTCCATAACTAGACATACATGTCATTATTATTGAATGAGCATTAACATATTAAATGCCTTTATAGAAAATACAAGTTCTTCATAGATTATAACATCCATCAGCCACAAACGTTGAGCTATATCCTAAAGAACTAAAACATATGACTAAGTAGTGGCATGATTTGAATTCATGCATGTCTTTTGCTTAGTGATAGGTATCTTTTAAAAATGGTGTCTAATTTCCTAAATTTTGAAGAAATGTGAAACAACATGGCATTTAATGACTTAATCCTTTACATATTTTGTTGCTAATAACTATAGAGGCATTACTGTATGCTAGAATTAGATTCTTCTAAATAATTCTATTTTTCATGATCTTTGAATGTCTAGTCAACATTCCCAATAATTCTATAACATTTTTGATTAGTTTTCCCTTGAGATTCAAAATCCACCCCTAAAATTCAAAATTTTAATCTAGATTAATGATAATTGACATGTTAATAGCCATGTGGTTTAGATTAAAAGCTTCAGGCATAGCTTAACCAAATCTACTTATAAATCAATTAAAAAAATAAGAACTAGTCAACTAATTTTTAATGTTAAATTAAACTGTGGCATTAAACTAAGCTCCTCTTCTAAGAGTAAGAGTACGCAAGGGTTTTTCATTTTTGGAAACTTCTTTAATAAATAATGCTCTAAATTTTATTAAGATAAATAACCACTATCCTTCATCTCTTTTCTTCCTACTTTGGAACATTCACCCATGCAATTAACATTGGAAGTGATACCCTTATCATGACTTCCATAACCAGAAGCTGAAAACTCTACTTCATCCTCTCTATACTTATTGAATGTAGAAGTTTCATTTGGAACCACTGTGATATTTTCTATAAATCTTCCTAGATTAGAAGATTACCTTACACTTTAGTGTTATGACTTTCCATATGAATAATCAACCAAATGGACTTTCACTCATAGAACCTATCACTTTTTTATAAGACATCTTAAGATGTTTTCTCTCTTGTCAAAAATTGTATTGCAACTCTTGCATTCATCAAATGAATGAGGACATCCATTTTTTTAACCTCTTCGTTTTCTTTAGAAGAATTTGGAAAATTATTGTCATCTATATTTAAGGACTTTGCTTCATCTATCTTGAATTTTTCATCTTGAGTTCTTCTATTTAGTTGAGAACATGGTAGTCCACCTTGGCTACGCATATCTCAATCATGGATTGATGATCTTTAATCTTCTATCTTACATTCTTTATTTTCAAGACTACAACTATGACAATAAATTTCAATTATGGTAGAGGTCATCACATGAGAATTTCTCAATATAAATGTTTTCCAAAGATATTATAATTTTATATTTTGAAGGGATTCCCTCATCAACTCTAATATACAATAATCCATATTCATCATCCTATGAAAAACATATAGAAATACCTCATCCAAATGCTGTAGGAGCACTGCCATTTAAATATTTCATTTCTTTTATAAATAACTAATGACTAATTCTTGGAAAAAATTATTGAGTAGGTGTAATGAAAGGTAGAGGATCCCCTTTACCATGTTTAACACTAAAAAGGGTTGCTAATTTGTCATCATCACTAGCCTTTCCATAGGTATATGTGTCCACTTTAGGCATGGACATATTTATCATGTTGAATGACAACTCTAATTTAGTATAAAGATGAAACTTGTTATTTATGACATTAGGAACTATAATTGATTTATCTATTGTGGTAGGCTTTCCAATAGATTCCATCTCCTCCTTACTCTCATGATTAATATATAGGATATGAATAGGTACTAAGTTCTCATCATAATCTAATATTCTTGAGGGATAATACTCAAATACTAAAGGACTATGGTTTTTATTGCATATCAATTCCCATGTCTGTAGTGATACAAAAGTTGCAATGCTTCAATGTCTTATCTTAACACTCATATACCTACACCATACAAAATTTTGTATTAACAAGGTATTCACCACCTCTTGAGTGATATGGATACACTTATCCATTAAAGTCATATGTATCAAGCATAAAGCTCCTTACTCTATTCTAAAATTTCACTTTGATGTTGATTAGATCAAATAATCATTATATGAGATAAGCACTGGATAAAATTGATCAAGTGTTACATCTCAATAGATGTCAAACAAAATTAAAGTTGGTCTCAAATAATATAATCATTGAATTGAGTAAGTGTCAAATATTATTTCTTGAATTTGTACCATGTATAATTTTATACAAATGAAACATTGAATGACTTTCCCTAATCCTTGTCCATTGGGATATGGAGTTAGCTTATTTATTCAAAAAAAATCATCCTTATCTTTTATATACATCTAATTTCCTATTTGGAGCATAATTGGGGGTCTTATCATGAAATATAAAATTTCATGACAATAGTTGGCTTTGAATGTGGGACCACATTTTCTAGCAGAATGTAGGAGAAATTCAGATTTTTAGGTAACCTTTATCTTCACTATTATGTGGATCCTTGAAAATAGTATGTGGCACACATTTACATATCTTGATCCAACTAACTAATAACTAGTTATCCTATCTCAATCATATGAAAATTGAAAACATGTTGCCATGATTGATCATGTGATTTAGAATTTTTGAATATTTTGATTCAACCAACTAGCACCCAAATCACCTATCTCAATCATAGGATAAATGAACATGTTTTTTTGGGATAGTTCACTTTATTAAACTACTCTGCATGTTTTCCTATTCAATTGAGTTTTTGGAACATTTGTTTGTTAATCTTGATGTCTGATGAGTAAATATTCATATCAAAAATTTAATCTCTATGATTGTATTGACTTCTTTATGCAAATCATGTGGTTGTCCACTAAGTTTATATGTAGAGGACACAAATACAAACATGTGTGTATAAAATACCAATACATGGAGAGGAGAATAACAAAAAATCTGTTGATTTTATTGAAAATAACACACACACACCAAACAAAAAATGGAAAAGGAAAATGAGCCAAAATGGTAAACATATCTATTTATACTAGGGAATAAAAAATAGAAAGACTATATAAATCCATTAACTGGTTGTGAGAAGTAGGTATCGTCAAAAAATAATGGAATGTGCTCATGAGTTCTAAGATGATTAGAGAATAATAAATAATATAAAGGAAACACAATGGATATAGGTTGGTTAATCTTATGAAGATGATTTTTAATGAAAATGCTAAGTATCAAAATTTTATTCGATATCTAAGGATGAATAAATAATTTATAGAAACTAAAATGATCTCTTATAACTTGTTCAAAAATGATTACCTCTATATGAATTGAATGCTTAAAAATAACTTTATTATCTTATTTCCATGTTGATTTAGAAATCAACTTGAGTGAAAGACCATCAATGGTTTTCTCATGATTGAGTATTCCATGTTATTCGATGCATATCAAGAGACTCTTCAATGGTTTCTTCTATGATTTTACATGCATTTGAATATGAGATTGGAAGAAGGGGACTAAAAACTTATTTTGCATCACATTATTCTTCACCTATCTATATCATAATAGTTAATTCCTTCTCATGTACGTGAATACTCCTCAATGTTGATTCTTATAGGTCAACACAATGAAGATCTTATTTTTGAATACACTATAATGTGTGATGTTCATTGCTTCATTTATGTGTTTTTGGAATGGGGTGAATTTAAACCTATTGAGAGTTCTCCAAAAATTTATATATCTTGAACTAGATTATCATAATCCTCTTCAGACTAGTGGTTGAAGAGTAATTGTTTGATGCAAAAATATTATCTTATATAGTAGAGGTCAAATTATCAAATGTAGCACCAAGATCTTATTCATCAACAAAAAAAATAGAAAAATCCTTTTCAATAATGGATTTAGGAAAAGTATTCTTTATTTAAATGCTACTTGTAATAGAGACCAATTCATAATTGAATGAATCATTATTGTCTAGGTCTTGAGGTAAGTCCATATCTTCTTACTTGGTTTGCACATATGCTTCATGACTCTCAAGTTTGAAAAAAATGTAGTCAATTTATCTATGATGGATGACCTCATATTTCATGCAAAAAAAATCTTCATAAATTTTTTTATCAAAGGCTAAGATAACATTGTATAAATTGACATGTCAACATCTTACAGTCCTTAGTGATATGATTTTATTCAATGATGATTTTTAGAGAGAAAGCATTTTGTGGATAACAAAGAAACTCTTCATCAAAAGGTTATAAGTATCAATTTGGAATAAAAACTTCATGGTATTGCAAACCCTTATAGACTTATTTGGAAAAAAATGTTGATAACATGAATTTACTCTCCCTTTATTACCTTTACAATCTTCAAAATGTTTCCTTTCCTCAATGCATCCTTATATTCATCTCCATATGCAAGAAATTTATCCATGGGAAGACATAGGATGGGTATGTCCTTGATTTTTTTTTAAGTCACAAATCATTTGCAAGTTATTCATGACCCTGATTCTCATCTAATAACTTGTTATAAGGAAATGCTTACATGCCATCTTGTGTTATGCATGCCAAATTTTCCTCTTCAAGATGATGTGTATTTTTTATCTGTAAAATCTTGTAGCTATTTTTTATTTGTTTCATCAGATTCTTATATTTATGATCATCAATAACTCCCACCTTATCTTATTTTGTTGAAACAACAATCATTCTAAATTGTTTCCAGAGGGATTTGAATTCATGATCATCAGATGAATTAATCTCAGCCAGTATTGGTTTTGAAAATTTACTATGTAGCTTCTTATTCTCTTCATCTTTTTGCCACCAAATCTCTACAAGTTGGTCATAATCTTTTTGTAACTGAATGTTTTCAAACTGTATATTTTTATAGTCTTCAAATAGACCTAGAAAAACACTTAAAAGGTTTAAAATAATAGGAGACACATCATTGTTAGATTATATTTTGTAGGAAATATTGGGTTCTAAGTATCATTATTCAACAAAGTCACCAACCTCCATTATAGGGGAAGTTCCTTGATGTTTTTGAAAATTAAATGCACAAGGCAGTTTGATCTCCAATGGAGTCACCAAAAATTGTTGGAAAGATTTTGTCACTATGACTTTTTGGATTATTTCATTGACTCGCCCACTTAGATGTGACATAAAACTTACAACATTGGAGAAATATTTGATTGAATAGTGATTTTAATTTATGTTTGATAGGGTTAACTGCATCATATGATGGAGGTATTTGGGATTTTACTATAATTTTAACTAGGAAGTAAAAAAAGGCAACAAAAATGGGATAAAAGAGAAATTTGGACATGGAATAAGAATGAAAAGAAATGGATGGGAGAATGGGAAACCTATAACTAATTAAATACAAACACCATGTAGATATCCTAGTTTAAATGAAATAGGTTAGAAAACGCAACAATGAAAACCTACATCCTTAGAAAGGCAAGAAAGACATAATTCAAACAAATGAATAAAGTACATCACTAGAGGGATTTTAAGACATAATATTCTATGAAACACCTCTATATTTATTGTTGAAAATGAACACAAAGTCTCCTTATACTCCTTTCAAACAAGGTTTTGTTTGACATCAAATATTCTTGGTACAAAATCTTCCTTTCAATATATAAATTAAAATTAAAAAAAATGATTGATGAAGGTAAAGAATATCTAGAAGCATAAAGTATTCCATCAAATATGAGTGCATGTATTTGACACAAAGTCTATTTATTAGGTTTCAAAATACAAACCTTGAAAGGCCTAGATTTTAGACACATAAAATGAATAAAAAATATAAACATTTTATTTATCTATGAGTAAAACATGCATTTCATAATCACACAATACTAATAATCCCATACAACATCAAGTTTCATCCATACTATTTCTTTTATTTAATTAAAAATATTTGAAACATACACGTAACATGAAAAATTTCAACATGTTATCTCTCCAAGAGTCCAAAAATTATCTAGGAAAGCTGGTTTTATGAAAAATGCATGGTTAGTGCAGTATGGGAAGGAGTTTGAGGTCAAGATTGACAGATGTCTGATTGAGGCTAAAATAAAATTTCTAGAATTCATTATGATTATTGATATCTATGCAACATCACTAGGGTCATATGATGTGATCCTTAGAGTGAATTAACTCTCTAGGCACAAAGCCAAAGTTGAATATTTGCTTAAGAAGGTTAAGTGTTTAGATGATTTGGGAAACCAAACCCAAATCCAAAGAGATCATAAAGAGTTAGAACTGATAGAACTTTTAGCCATTCATTTTAAGAGGGATCAACAAAAGGCATGTCAAGCATTCCAAGTCAAGATGGATGAAATTGGTGAAGCTAATGAACTCAATCTAGAAGACTATCTTTTTTATAAGAGTATCAAGTGCTTTTCTAGAGGAATTACTAGGTTTACCTCTCAAAAGGGAATTTGATCTCACTATTGATATTATTCTAGGATTAGAATCATAGTCCAAGAACCCTACATAATGAAAACAACTTAGTTAATGGAGTTAAAGGCACAACTTTAGGATATGTTGGCCAAAAGATTGACTCCACCTAGTATTTCACCATGAGGTGCACTTATTGTCTTTGTTAAGAAGAAATATGGAACCCTTAGTCAATACATTGACTACACAATGCTTAACAAGGAAATGATCAAGAACATGTATCCATTCCCTCACATTGGTGATATTTTTGATCAAATGCATGGTGTAATAGTATTTTCAAAGATTGATCTTCATGTTGGTTACCATTAGTTAAGAATTCAAGAGGAAGATATTCCAAAAACAATTTTCAAGACTCGTTATGGGTATTATGAGTTCATAGTACTTCCTTTTGGATTAAGAAATGCATCAACATCATTCATGAATCTCATGAACAATGTGTTCAGATGTTACCTTGATCAATTTTTGCTAGTATATATAGATGATATTCTCATCTATTTCAAAATTGAAGAAGATCATGTTGAGCACTTGCATTTGGTATATAGTGATTGAGGAAGTATAAAATTTATGTGAAGTTGTCTAAGTATGATTTATTTTAGATAAGAGTAAAATACTTGTGGTGCATTATTTTTGTATAGGAATTTTAGTGGATCTAGATAAGATTAAATCCATTATAGATTGGTCAACACTCAAAAACATGCATGAGGTGAATAGTTTCATGGGTATATTAGGGTATTATAGGAAGTTTGTAACCAATTTATCCAAACTATCTAATCCAATTACCTCTCTTAAAAAAAAAGAGTAACATTTTGTTTGGTCTGATAAGTGCAAAGAAGCCTTTCAAGTTTTAAAATAGAGGCTTACTTTAGCACTAGTGTTACAAATTCTAGATCCAAAAGGTCACTTTGAAGTTATAATAGATGCTTTAAGAGGATTTTTTCTGTATAATAGTTCAGTTGTGGCCTATAAATCTAGGAAACTAAAACCTTCTAAGGAAAATTATGATCCTCATGACCTAGAACTAGATTCCATACTTTATGCTTTGCAAGTTTGGGGGAATTATTTGTTGGGGAATCCTTTTGAGATCAAAATTAACAACTTGAGCCTCAAGTAAATATTTAATGAAGTTAACCTTAATGCTCATTAGAGGTGGTGGTTAGAATTTTTATTAGATTATTATTTTGACATTAACTACATTAAGGGCAAAGAGGAAAAAGTTGTAGATTCAATTAGTCACAAAAGATACATTATGATTTTGGTCACAATAATAAATACATTTATAGATTAGGTAGTATATTCCTCACATAATGATGAATTCTACGAACAGATTAAGAAACCTTTGATGAAAATTCTCAAGATCATAGATATCAAAATTTTTAACTAAAGAATGATGGGTTCTTAAGGTATAATGGTAGAATTTATGTGCTTGACAAATAAGATTTGAGGAGTATTATGCTAAAATAATTGCATAATGCACCATATTTAGGACATCTTAAAGTGACTAAGCTTTTAAAACCATTGTAATTTTTGTACTTTTTAAAGGGATTTAAAAAGGATATAACTAATTTTGTATCTAGATGCTTGGACTATCAGTGAGTTAAGGATGAACATGTGCACCCTGGTTGTACCCACATTCCATACATGAATGTAAATGTCAAGTTATTATCTTGGACTTTATCTAAGGTTTGCCTATATTTAGAAACTATCATGACATGATCTTGGTAGTTGTGGATAAACCTACCAAGGTATCTCACTTCATTCAAAGTAATTTAGTTGATGATGCACTGATGTTTTCCAAATGATTTGTGAAATAAGTTTATAGATTTCATGGGTTTTTGAAAAATATTATTTTAGATAGGATCCTTAAGATGACTTCTAAGTTTTGACAAAATCTCAATTCAGATTTTGGAACACAACTAAACTTTAGTATAACTTACCATCCAAAAATGAATGGGAAAATAAAGATAATAAATTAATTCTTGGAGGATCTATTGAGGATGTATTGTATGGACCAACAATACAAATGCGAAGGATACCTATAATTGGTTGAGTGTGCTTGAAATAACTCATTCCAATCAACTATAAAAATGGATCCTTTCGAGGTATTATATGATAGGAGGTTTAAAACACCAATAAATTAGGATAAATTAGAAGATATAGTGGTCTTTGGACTAGATATGATTGTTGAAATGGAAGAATAATTCAACTTAATAAGTCAAAGATTGGCTAAAGCTAATGATAGGAAAAAACATTATGTTGATCTAAAAAAAACAAGAAGACAAGTCTGAATTGGAGATAAAGTTTTTCTGAGGGTCAAACACCAAAAAAGTGCAATAAAGTTTTGAAAATTAACAAATTTATCATCAAGATATGTGGGACCTATGAAATAAGACTATCAAATAGGTTAGTCCATTCATTAGTGACTAAAGTTAAGAAAGAATACAAAGGACTTGCATATTAAGCTTACCTCCTCAGTTGGGATAAGTCAATGAAGTGAAGAAGCAAACAAGAAGGCATGAGCTATACTTTTCCCACATGACTCTCCTTCAAGACTAGCCCACAAACATGTTTGTTCTTGGATATGAAGCTCAATATCTTTAGTAATGTGGTTTGGAAAGTGCCTCCAACATCTCCTCATGCACTATTTGGATTAGGTTGTGAATGAAAATGGAATAATTGGTTGAAGCTTTATAATAAATTATGTATTATATCTTTGCATTAAAAATCTTGTAAAAAATAGTGCCATGGCCTTTAGTCTTATAGGTTTCTCAAATCAGTTATGGCCTTTAGATTGAGAAGGGGTCACAAATGAGTTCAAGTTCAAAGGGAAATGAAATTAATATTTTGTAAATATGGAGCATTAATAAGGCATGGATTAATCTAATTCAAATATCCATCTCCATAAATATTTGGTGCATGACAACCTTTTAACAATGTCATAGATGATGTTATGGCTTAGATATTTGAATTTATAATTTTCAAAATTATATATTTATTAATTTATCTTGGAATTTTTACTTAAAAAATTAATTGGATTTGTTTAGATAAGTGATTCTTATTATCCCTTTCTCCCTCTTTGTAATTTGATCAATTGTTATTCATAAGTGGTTGAAAATGCCAATTTGTTAGGTCACAAGTTGACAAGAGAGGAAATGGAGGAAGATGATGATTGTGTACATGGTATTGACCCAGTTAGGGATTTATTGTCATGAATCATAAATTATACATGACATGTGTGGATGAATTAGAGGATTTTAATGGCAATTGATCTAGTTTGTGCATTTTTATAATAAGTTATTTTAACTTGAAATTTTGACACGATACATGTGAGAATTGATTTTAACACTATTTAGAAGGGTGTGGTGAGACATTTGGTCAAAGAAATGTATTTTCAAAGAGTAAAAAGGTTACTTATAATGATTATAACTAGAAAAAAAAATTGCATTCTCATTTTTGTTGATTTTAATTAATTTAAAAAAAAAAATGAGTTCACGATTATACCATAAACAATGTTTGGGAGACCCATGTTTCCCCCTAGAGAGTGTCTAAAAAAATCATTTTAATGGACAAGCCCTTGAAAAGAATAAATTAACACATTTTTCAATAGTAGAAACTAAAAAATAGAATAATTAGAAGAAAATGGGATGAAAAATGGATAAATGAGGCAAAAATAAGCCTCATGAGAAGAAAAATGGATCACAAATAATTCCAAGGAAAAAACCAATTTTTGGCTATAAAATCACCCATAAGGGGTAAAAAAAATTCATTTTTACCCTCCCCTATTGAAATTGAGAGCTCTAGTTTTTTTTCACATGAGATAAGTGAAGAAGATGGCTAATATCCCATAAGGTACCTTGGTGAACACATTTGAGAGTATCAGAGACCAATCAGGAGTGGTACATTGGTAAGTACCATTTTTCTTTATCAAATTTGGCATTTATTTCATTTATTAGGCCATTTAAAACCAAGAAATGGTGAATTCACTATTTTTGAGAAGATGAAAATGATAAAATCACCCATGAAAATGATGAGGTCACTAGCCAAATGGAAAACCTATGGCCAATTTGACATCTTTGCCAAAATGGTTGGATTTTGCCAAATCAGTGATATTGCCCAAATGGATAAAAATTGTTTAAAATGGTGGGAACATTGGGACATCAATGAAAATATTAGTCAATCGATGAAAATGTTGTTCAATTAATGAAAATGCTTGATTAGGTACAAAGGCAATATAAAAGGTGAACTTGTATGAAATAGTGAGATCATCCTGCCAGATGACCAGAATGACCTGAAAAATAATCAAGAATCAAACAATAGAGGAAGATGAATAACTTACAATAGTCTATAAGGTGGAAGACACAATCATCAATAATCACACAAAAGAGGAAGATGAAGGAGCAACAATACTTCTAGAGGTGGTTCTACATAAAGGTATGACAAGTCAAATGTCCAATGTTACTATTACAAGAAGTATGGACATTATGCTAGTGAGTGTAGAAAGAAAGAGTATGATATGAATAGGGAAAAATAAAATTTATGTAAGACACAAGAGTATGAACCTAATATGAATGAAAAAGGTGGAAATTTATTCATAACATGTAATATAACTAAGTAATAGAGAGATATGGTATTTGGATAGTGGTTGTAGCAACCACATAAGTGGGAACAAAGAGATGTTAATTGGCATTGAGAATGTTCTATTCATGGGAAATAATGAGAAGGTTCTAGTCATGGGCAAAGGCAACATTTCTATCTACACCAAGCAAGGTGAAAAAAGACAAATTCAAGATGTATAATATGTGCTTGTGTTGAAGAAAAAATTAATTAGCATTGGATAGCTTGTCCAAAAAGGATACAAGGTAATATATGAATATAGAGAATGCATAATTTATGATAGGAGTGGATATAATAGGTATATTTTAGTAGTCAAGATGACAACTAATAAGATGTTTCCTTTAAAGATGCAAAGTGAACTTGCAACATCATTTAAATTAGTGGTCAACGATGAATCTACACTTTGTCACCTTAGATATGGGAATTGAATTTTTGGAGGGCTTAAAATTCATCACAAGAAGTAAATTATGAAAGGGTTTCCCCTCATAGAACAATCAAACAAAATTTGTGAAGGATGCATTTTGGGGAAGCAACATAGGAGTGCATTTCTCATGGGTAAGTCATGGAGAGAAATAACTCCTCTTGAACTAATATATTCTGATTTGTGTGGTCCAATGAAGACTCTTTATTTATCCAAGAATGTGTATTTCATGCAATTCATAGATGAATTTAGTCAAAAGACATGGGTGTACTTTTTGAATAAAAAATCAGAGGCATTTGAAACCTTCAATGAATTCAAGGCCATAGTAGAGAAGCAAAGTGGCCATTACATAAAGATATTAAGGATGGATAGAGGAGTAGAATACATATCAAATGAGTTCATATATTCTTGCAAGTATAATGGCATCAATAAATAATCTACAACTAAGTATACACTACAATAAAATGGTGTGGTTGAGAGGAAAAATTGAACCATCCAAGAGATGACAAGGATAATGCTTAAGGTGAAAGGTTTGTCCAATGAGTTTTGGGTTGAGGCTATAGTAACAATTGTATATTTGCTAAATAAATGTACTACTAAGATTTTTATGAATATTATCCCTCAAGAAGCATGGAATAACCAAAAACTAAGTGTTGAACACCTTGGAGTGTTTGGTTGTGTGGCATATGCACATGTGCCCAAGTAAAGAAGATCAAAAAGGGATGATAAAAGTGAGAAATGGATATTCATTAGGTATAGTGAGCAATCAAAGGCTTACCAATTATACAATCCCATCACCAAAGAGATAATAATCAATCGAGATGTTCAATTCATTGAGGATGCAACATGGGAATATAGATAATAAGAGAAGGAAGTGCAAACAAAGTCTAGTGGACCCTTTCTTGTAAATGAAACAACATGTGGTACAACCACTCATGCACCAATTAGAGCCCTATTTCACAAAGGGTTGATTCATCTAGTGGCATCATCTATTAAGGATGTCAAAGAATAGTTCATGAGTCAATATCCTCCTCCTCCAACTCAATTCAATGCTTACCAAGGACAAGGAGCTTATAATAAGTCTATGATCAATCAAGATACAAATAAAATGAAGATGAAATAATGAATTATGTTCTCTTTTTATCAAATAATCCTATCTATTTTGAGGAAGTAATCAAGGGAAACAAGTAGTGTGATGTAATGGATGAATAAATGCATGTCATTGAGAAATAACAGACTTGGGAGTTAGTAGACCTTCCAGCATGAAAATAGGTCATAGGTGTCAATTAGGTTTATAAAACCAAAACCACTCCAAAAATAAAGATAGAGAGACATAAAACAATATTAGTAATGATAGGATACAAGTAAAGGCATAGATGTGACTAGAATGAGACATTTTCACCCATAAAAAGGCTAGAAATGGTGAGAACAATCACAGCTATAACTACTCAACACAAGTAAAAAGTACATCAAATGGATTTCAAGTCGATATTCTTTAATGGAGTCCTAGAAGAAGAGGCTTATGTGGGATAACCACCTAGTTATGATATTCTCAAGCATGAGAACAAGGTATATAAGCTTAAAAAGGCATTTTATGGGATCAAACAAGCACCAAGGGCATGCTACAACCATACAGATTCATACTTGTTGAGAAATGAATTTAAAAAGAGTGGTAGTGAACCCACACTCTACATCAAGGTAAAAAAATAAATTATTTTGATTATTGTTTTATATGTCGATAATATAATCTTCACCAAAGTTACAAATCAGTGCTTAAAAATGTTCAAATGAACCATGAAGGAGTTTGAGATGACTGATTTAGGCTTATTAAAATACTTTATTGGGATATAGTTAAGAAAATGAATGAAAACATCTTTATATGCCAAAATAAGTATGAAAAGGATAATTTGTAAAGGTTTATAATGTTGGACAACAAACTAATATATACCCCAACTGAGACAAGCTTAAATTTACAGAAGGAAGATTGCAACAACAATGTGGATCCCACGTAAAATTTTGGTAGGAAGTCTTATTTATTTGAATGCAACTAAACCAAACATCATGTATGTAGTTAGCCTTATATCTATATTCATAGAGACACTAAAAGAGACACATTGGAAAGTATGCAAGAGGATATTGAGCTATGTGAATGGCACAAGAATCCATGAATTTTAATATGCAACAATAGTTGAGTTTCAGTTAGTAGGATACATAGAAATTTACTGGGCCAGTAAAATTGATGATAGAAAGAACACATCATGATATGTGTTTCATATTGGGTTAGGATCCATTTCTTGGGCTTCAAATAAACAACCTATAGTTTTAATTTTAATAGCTAAAGTGAAATATATAATAGCTAATGCAACATCATGTCAAGCCATATGGATTAGAAGAATACTTTCATATTTGCATGAACAATAACAAGGAGTGATAATAATATTTTGTGACAATATATGCTCCATTGCATCATTAAATAATCTTGTTTTTCATGGTAAAATCAAGTATATTACAATCAAGTATCATTTCATTAGAGAATTAGTTTAAAAATATGTAATATAGCTTAAATTTCATATGTTGGAGTAATAACTCATTGACATATTCACTAAGCCTTTTTTAAAAGATATTTTTCTGTGTTTAAGAGGAATATTAAGGATCATAGATGAAACAACATTGACCCTAGTTGGTTGTATTCAAGCTCTAGAGTACATCAACCAAGCTTTGGAGTACATTATCAAGATCCATAGTTCATCAGCAAAGCTCTAGAGTTCATTAACAAAAATCTAGAGTATATCAATTGAGCTCCAGAGTTCAATAATGAAACTTTAGAATCCATAATCTAAGATCTGGGGTCTATCAACCAAGCTCAAGAATCCAACATGATATATCTGGAATCTAATAGGGTGGCTCTAGAGTCTAATAGTCTGGCTCCAAAGTTTGGTTAAGAATAAACTACATATATGTTTTTGGGGCTGAGGATCATTCTATTGAGTATGGAAATAAGGTCAAGAATAAGGTCAGGTGTTAAAAATATTATTCTTGTCCTCATCCCACCTACCCAGTTAGCTTCGAAGTTCCTCAGTCAAGCCACTAAAGACATTTAATGCATAACATGTTTGAAATTTGAAATTTTTGGAAATGATTTGGATTGGGGGGAAGTTGTGTGGTAGGTGAGATGAATGAAAAAAAGTATACAAAAGGAATGAGATGATGAAGTATGTGTATGTGGTAAGAAAATCATGCAACAACATGTAGTGAGTTTAGAGTAACAATAACCTGGAGAAGAAGAAGATAAGGCAGAATAGGAGAATAACATAGGAATAATATATGCATGACAATAGTTAAAGGTTTAACTCAATCAACATAAAATAGGGAGAAAATAGAGGATCAATGGATGCATACAGATAAACCAATAGCAAAGAAGGATAAAATTTATAGTCAAGTATTTAAGTCCTTTATAAGGTCTTTTTGAAAGAGTTTTTGAAATAGATGTAGCTATAGTTATTCAAGTTTGTAATAGGGTTTATAATCAACTTAATATGTGTAAAATTGTGTGTTTTCCTTTATAATTTTGCCATTTTAGCATATGATTTTAGTGCATTTCCAACACCTTAGTTTATAGCTTTAAGATTAGTCTGAAGCTTTAGTTTTATATGGCCTTGGTTCCCCTCGGCCTACAATATTTTCTGCCAATAATATTAAGATCTTCAGGTATAACTTGACAAAAACTACTTAAGAAATAAAAAATAAAATAACTAGTCAACTAATTTTCAATGTTAATTTGATATTGTTTTTCACCATCTAATATCACTTAGAACTCATTCAAGTTACCTAAACCATGTGATGAAATCAACACAACATAAATTATATTTTATCCTTTCCCAACAGTGTTAACAATATTACCATGAAATAAAGAGCCTCTGATTGTGATTTTTATAGTAGATGTTAAAATATAAAACTAACAATAACCTAGACACCATGACAGGAAACATGCATCCTAATTTTTTAAGCTCTCCAAAAATGCCTTCCATTCATCATTTATTTTCAACTTCCAAAGTTAATTTTTCATCTTGAACCCAAAATTAGTCTAAAAAAACACATAGATCTATCAATATTATATGACACTTCATGAATTGGCATGGTACTGGGAACAAATTTAGTAGTTGAATCTAACTTATTGGGTATCAA
The DNA here is from genome assembly GCA_037957365.1 of Torreya grandis. Taxonomy (NCBI): domain Eukaryota; kingdom Viridiplantae; phylum Streptophyta; class Pinopsida; order Cupressales; family Taxaceae; genus Torreya; species Torreya grandis. Next base: position 1,348,860 of record JARHVA010002928.1, read on the forward strand.
TAATTTTCTAGGAACACATCCATTGGGTATATCTTCAATATCAAGCTCATCAAGAAATGATGTTATTCCCAGAACATCTTAGTCAACTGAGTCAATGATGTATCTTCTTATTTCTTCCACTAGGTTTGATGAATCTTAATGAGATTTTAAATATCTTATTTATCCTTATATTTTTCACCATTATCTTCCTTCACTTTAAATATTTCACTTGCACTTGATTTTTAATGACTTTCTAAAGATACAAAATATAATTTTGGAATAATCCAATCCTCCTCTTTTGAGAGCAAGAGTGTGAAAGGGTTTCCCCTTGTTTAAAACTTTTTTTTGTGTGCCAAAATAGAAAGCATTCACATGTAATCATTGGATTACATAGACTATTAACATCTCAACCCATATTTTAGAAATAAACATATAATGGTTTACGATGGTGAGTAAGCATACATCTAAACTAGTGAGCTCCTTTGGATAAGTGACCATGATTAAGGGGCATCATGTCATCAAAATCACCCAAGGCATGATCCTAGACTTAATCACTTAACTCTCTATGTCAGGTACCTATAGGGATTTGCACCTTAGTGGATGGATATAAGAAACCATAATCCTCACCAGTCAGACTACAACCCTTTCGGTGTTTGAAAATTATTTGATAAATATTGCTCTACATTTTCTTGAGATAAATAACCACTATCCTTCATCTCTTTTTCTCCTGAATCAAAACATTCACCTATGAAATTGACATTGGAAGTGCTTCCCTTATCATGACTTCCATCACCATAAGTTGAAAACCCTACTTCATCCTCTTTATACTTATTGAAAGTAGTAGTACCATTTGGAACAATCATGATATTTTATACAAATCTTCCCAACTCAAAAATGGAATTTTGCTCATCACCTATATCACTTTTTTGATTAGACATCCTAAGGTTTATTCTTTCTTCTCAAAAATGGTATTGCTACTCTTAAATTTGAATGAGCATGTCCATTTTATTTGACCTCTTCATTCTCTTTTAAATAAATTAGGAAATTATTATCATCTATATTTAAGGAATTTAATTCATTTAACATGCATTTTTCAGATTTAGTTATTTTATTTAGTTAACCCATATTGGGTGAGCATATCCTAAGCATTCCTTCCCCGATGAACTTTGATTTTTTGGTTTATATTATTTATTTTCAAGATTACTACCATGACAAAAAATTTCAATTTTTGGTAAAGAACATGATACATGATAGTTTCTCAAGATAAATTTTATAATCCAAATATATTAGAAATTTATTTTCTAAACGGACTCCCTCATCAACTCTAATATCCCATAACCCATACTCAACATCCTATGAAAAACATATAGAAATTCGTGATCCATAATCCATAGGATCACTTTCATTTGAATCTTTTATTTCTCTTATAGATAACTGATGACCAATTCTCAAAGAAAATTCTTGACTAGGCACAATGAAAGATATAGGATCCCCTTTACCATGTTTAGCACTAAAAGGGGATGCTGATTTGTCATCATTACTAGCTTTTCCACAAGTAGTCATTTCCATTTCAGGTATGGATGTATTTATTATGTTGAGTGACAACTCTGATTTAGTATAAAGTTCAACTTTTTTATTTATGAAATTATCAACTAGAATTGATTTTTATCTTGCAGTAGGCTTCCCAATAGATTCCATCTCCTCCTTACTCTCAAGATAAATATATGACCTATCAATAGGTAGTAAGTTCTCATCATACTCTACTATTCTTGATGGATATTATTAAACTCTTGAAGGACTTTGTGATTTTGCTTGTATATCTATTCTCATGTCTATAGTGATATAAAAATTGTAACATGTCAATGCCTTATCTTGTTACTTAGATACCTACAACATATAAAATGTTGTACTAACAAGGTAGTTACCATATCTTGAGTGGCATGGATATATGTCTCCATTGAATTCACATGTGTCAAGCATCAACCCCCTTAATCCATTCTTAAAATTCACTCCAATGTTGATTAGATCAAATAGCTACCATATGAGATAACCATTCGATCAAATCAAAAAAGTGGTGTAGCCCAATAGACATCAAACACAATGAACATTAAGCTCAAATACTATGAGCATTAGATCAAGTAAGTGTCAAACATTGTTTCTTAAATTTTTAATATGCAAGTTTTTTTACAAATGAAACATTGAATGATGTTCCCCAAGCCTTGTCCATTGGGATATGGAGTTGGAATATTTATTCATAAAATTTTAATCATTCTTGTATTTGATATAAGTCCAATTGCCTATGTAGAGCACAATTGGGGTTGTTATCATGAAATATGAAATTTCATGACAATGTAGCAGTGGCTCATGCACTTTTGAGATGGAAACACTTCCTCCCTCATAGATAGTTTATGCTAAAAATAGAAGACCCAACTTTACCATACATTTTATCTTAACTGAGCCTCAAAATCTGTTAAAGACATTGGATGGATTTCTTATGTGAGTATTACTTTGATATCTAATATATCAAAGGGAAGGAAAATGTTGTCACAAATGCATTAGTTAGGATACACCATAATATTATAGTAATTATTAACATGGATCTATTTAAAAAGAAATATCATGAGCTTCCAAAGGTGACTCTTCGAATATATTTACAAATTCCTTAAGTATCTTCTAGGAGAATTTTTATCAAGGGGTTCGACAAATTTTGGAGTCACAGAGCATCCTAAAGGAATATATTTTTAGGCTACTCCTTAGATTTAGATGGTATTTTTAGGCATAAAGGGTGAATATACATGCCTAATTCATGTGGGTTAAAATATTTAGTTTTGATAGAGGCTCAAGAAGCCCCCTATTTGTCTGATCTCAATGTGAGTAATATACATGTAAAGTTGAGGTAGTTATACACAGGTTTGTGGTATAACATTATAGATTTTATAACTCATTGTCTTGAGTGCTAAAAATTTAAATAAAAATAACATCCATGTGATATTTTATAATGAAAGTGGGACACCATTTTATGGACTTTATCATTGGTCTAACCACCTTGTCCTATCATAATGATGTGATCATGGTAACTATAGACAAGTTGACCATGGTGGCCCACTTATAATTGACAAAAAACATTTAAAATTCCATGACAATAACATAAATATTCTTTGATGACATTGTTCAACCACATGGTATTCTAAGAAAGATCATATTTGATAGAGACCCTATGTATACTTCTATTTTTTGAACTAATATTTAGAAGGTATTAGGAATTTAACTTAAATTTAGGACCTCATATCATTTAGAGGTAAATGGAATGTACAAGATAGATAATAAGTCACATTGGGAGGATTATCTATACTTGTTTAAGATTTAATAAAAATAATAGTTATGATAGCTCCATTGACATGGCTCCATATTAGGATATTTAAAGAAGATCATAAATGACTACTTTGAGATAGGATAATATTAAGGATATAGTAATGATTAGTCATAATATGATAGAAGACATGAGACACCAGATAATACTCATCCAATAATGTATTTAGGTGGTGAAAAATAATTATATTGATGATAAAAGATATATCGACACTTTATAGTCGTCGATAAGGTCTTATTAAGAGGGTGTCTATAAAAAACCCAATCCACTGTGGAAAAGGCTCTAATATTTCACATATTTTTTTTGGAATTTAAAGATCCTAGATATGTTATGTTCAGTGGAATAAAATCTATCCTTTCTACTCAAACTATCCTACATCTATGACGTATTTCATATATTAGTTTTGAGGAGGTATGTACCTGACATTACTCATGTTCTAGATTGGTTGACATTTTTGGTGGAGGTAGATGGGTAGGTAGCAGTAGAACCCATACAATTATTAGAACATTAGAGTTTAGGAATTCAAAATTATGAGGTAGACCACCAAGTTAGAGTTCATTTGGATTAGTATGATGAGGTAATAATAACATGGGAAGACACAATGCCATTGTGGGTCCAATATCCCAACATCTTTCAACAACTTCCAAGAGGAAGTTTATTTTTAAGAGGAGGGGGTGTGAGGGAAAATTTTGTTATTAATTATATTTATCCTTTTTTTGTTTCATATATCTTATTAGACCATGATGTATATATTTTGTGGAACATTGTGATTGGGTTGTATTTGGTCAAAGATATTATATTTGATTATCATGTTGCTTACATTTGATATAAATTAGAGATGTATTGGGACTTTAGATTATATAGTTTATTTTTATATATGATTGGATGACATGATGTATTGGGAATCATGGTTATGTAGTTTTTTGTTCTATTTGAGATTAGAATATCATGATACATGATTTACATGATGTTATATGTGATGGATTTTCTTAACATGCTAATTTTATAATTTTGATTATTGTGTTTAGGATATTTATGATTTATTATTTTTCTTACACATTACTTGAAATTATTCAAAAATATGGATTTTTATATTATATGTATTTAATGTTTTGCAATGAGTGTTTAGGTCACTAGTGGCCAAGGAAGTGGGAACAAATGCACACATAAATTTTAGAGGATAACTAATTATTTATTTGTGTTACCCGCAAAACCACCTTATAAGTCTAAGTCTTGTAAATGTGGCATTAGTTTATATGAATATGGTTATGTATTTTAATTATATTTTTTTATAATTTTGTAGATTTAAATTATTATTTTAGTTGTATTTATTTATTTTAATATAAATTAACAAGTATATATCAAGTGTATACTAGGTGTAATGTGGCGTAGTATCCTTGTGTTATATAAACACCATTTAATATGAATAACCCATAATTGTGTCAAAAGGTGTATGTGGGGTGGATTAAGTGACCTATAGGTATTTTATAAATCTGAAATTATAATTTGGGATTAGAGGCCACTTTTTAAGGTTGATTATGACAAGAAGGAACCTTCATATGTATTTTATAAGTCATAGTGTCATAGGGGTTAGGGTAAGCGAGCTTTCCAAAGGGTTATAAAAATAATTTGGATGCATAGATCCTCTAGAGTCATATTTGAAAAGGTAGAATAAAGTAATTTTAAAAATTAAATGTGAGGCTCCTGAGAAGAGGGGTGTAATAATTTTAAAAAGAGGAATTTCAAGTGAATTGATTAATTTTTAAGAAACATTGATAGGTCTTGGAAAAATATAGGATGTCATGTGTCAAGTGGGAAATGGTTAGGAAAATATTATATTTTTGTACATATATAAGGAGTTAGCTTCATTTGGGGTTGATTCTTGGATTGGGAGAGTTGGGGAGAGCTTGGAATGGAGATCTAGGAGATTGGTTCAAAGGAGGAGATTTTAAGAGCTTAAATTAGGCCATCTTCATCTTTAAACCTTATTTATTTTTATGTATGTATGTGTTTTATTGAGTGTTTCACATATGTAAAATTTTCCTTTTTGGTGTTTGTATTTTGTTACATTTTTTATCTTCTACCTTAGAATCCATGGGAAAAATTATGAACATATGTGTTTTCCTTGTGATCAATTTTATTACTTTGGAAAGGAATCCTTAAATGTGTTCTTATTATTTTGGACTTTATTATTGCATCAAAACTTATTATGTGACAATACCCAATATTGGCCCATGTGTAGAATTTGAGGAAGGTGGTCACCCCCTCCTTGTGCTTGTGTTATAAATTTATGTTGGTTGAGAGTGGGGCTTGTATGGGAAAGCCATGTATATGTGTGATTATGGTGGGGAATGGTGATTATTTAGATAAATTTGGAAGAAATGAGTGTGTGTGTGTGTGGTTAGGGGGCGAGGGGTGGGCAAGGGGGAAGTTAAAGTGAAGGAATATGAAGATTTAATGGAAAATTTTTCATCATTGTTGGTGACCCATTTACTCATTGATTTATATTTAGTTTTTTTTATTTTTCGGGGTGGGAGTGAAGAAATATGAAGATATATAGGATAAATTTCCATCATTGTTGGTGACCCATTTACTCCTTGCTTTATATTTTAAGGAGACCTCAATGGGTCTTCAACCCCATTTGATGTGTTCTTTATTTGGATTTTAAGGAGAGGGACATTAAAACCCATTTTAATGTGTTAATTATTTGGAATTTATGGAGAGATAAATTGGCACTTAAAACCCATTTTTATGTGTTGCATCTTTAGGTTTTAGAGAGAGATCAATGTGCCCTTAAAACCCCTTTTGTTGTATCATTGATTTTGGATTTAAGTAGAGATCAATGGGCCCATTTGTTATGATGTGATTTTTATGTGGTTGGTGTCTTGTGTATGTGTAATGTGTTATGTGAATCTTGTGTGTAATGAAAAACATAAAAAATTCTTTGTTGTTCATCCCTTAAATATTTTTGTGTTAAATGGTTGGATATGTATGATTTTGGGCTTGGGGGTTAAATAACATATCCTATGTGATGATGCCATATTTGGTTGGATGGTGAGATATCAAATACTTTAATTGCACCACTTTGGATTTCATGGCATATTTGTATTTTTGGAGGTTTTTAGAGCATTGAGGCACTTTGAAGCTTGTTAGAAATAAGTTTACTTTTGGCCTTTTGTGGAATATTGATTTATGGCTTGTTGAAGCCTCTTATGACAAGCATAAATTCTATTACCATGTAATAGTAATGTTATATTATTCCTTATGTTTTTGTACTTTTCCCTCTCATCATACCCTCTTATTTTTTTGACAAGCCTCTAATAAATTATTATCATGTAGTGCTCATTGACATGTTTACTAGTGGATTAGGTGAAAAATAAAGTGAAATAAAATCTAGAATCTTACTTGTTATTCTCATTTTAATTTAAAATCTCTCTCTCTCTCTCTCTCTCTCTCTCTCTCTCTCTCCATTCAATACTGAAGGATGTTCTCCCTAATTTTATTTGTTATCAAAAAAATAATGTTTGATTAATGATATCTTTATTTAAGATGTATAATATATTCAATTTTTCTTATAAAGATGATTAAATAAAAAATATATATCATTATTATTGTATATTGAATGACAATTTTATGCTTTCCCCTAATATTTCATTAGCTATATATATTACAAGATGAATGACAAGATTAGTTTCAAACCAAAGATATTACAATTCCATTAATTGAGAATTTTTATAATCAAAATTGAACACCTAAAATTTTGGTCCCCTAAGTCAATTTTATCACAAATGATCAATTTTGTTCTAATTAGTTCACAAAAAATGTGTTAAAAATCTTAAAGGTGTATTTTGAAACTACTTCTAAGTATTTAAGGGAAAAATTTGAGAAAATCTAAGTCTTTTATACTGTAATAGGGTTTGAGTGCTTTCCAAACATATTGAGGACTTTCAAGCCCTATTTTGTAACACACCAAAACCTGATGATTTACTTGGCTTGAGTTGGAACTCCACACTTGTCTAGCATCTATAAGGTTTTTGACTCATAATTTACACTTGTTGAAAACTTGATGGCCTAAATGCATACATGGTGGACCTCAAGCCTTGCTTGCACATCCTATGGATTCTTTAACATGCTCAAGTACCATCCATTACCTACCATTAGCATGATGGTTACCACATATGTGAAGGTTTTGGATCCAACCTATTTCTTCCTTCCTTGATCACTTTTTCCTTCACCCCATCACATTTGAATTCTCTCTCACTTCCCTGTAACACTTAACCTCATTCTTTCTTTCCATTGGCAATTCTTGCCCCATTTCCTTTTTTATTGTTACTGATTGATCAAATACTATACATTGCTTAATCTACATAACCCCAAGGTTTTATCAGTATACTTTCCTCAAGCAGAAAATAATTCCTAAATTTTGGATTTGTGGTATTTTCCTTCATGCATATTCTCTTTCTTTTTTCTCTCTCGCACCTTGTATTCTTGAAATTTCTTTGGTGTGTTTCATTCAGTAGGTTTTGAGTGATTTCTAATCATACATCAAATCCACAAGTCCTACTTCAAAATTGTTGTAGATTATGAGGCTTGATTCAACATGATTTAGATTATGATCACTTTTTAGACACTTTTCAAAATTATGAACCATGTTTTTGACCCAATAGAACATAGTCACTTCCTAAACACACATATGAAATCTACCACTTTCTAAACACATAACAAAACTTTGCCACCTATTTTTCACATCTACACTATATGGGCCTTACATAATCATGTTCAAATTCTACCTTCATTATGGATAGGTTTTGAAGCTTAATTTTATTTCTAAGAGGGTTATCTCATCATATGTTTACATCATGAACCCAAATAAATACTTAGAACATAAACATGGAGTATTAATTTTAAGGGGTTATTCCCCTTTAAATCTAGAATCAAACATAGACAAAATCACAAATATAGAACTGGGTCATGTAAATCTCATGAATTTTTGACAAAAAATCTATGCAGTTCATAAAATAGATTGGGGTCAAAGCATTCATGATAGTGGTTTGGATTAAGCTACAACTTTTCCAAAATCAATAGATTATCTAAAGTTGGTGATGACTATTAAAGAAGAGAAGTTAATAATTCAAAATGAAAGTATATACTTTGCCTTTGACCAGAACATATGGATAACATACTCAAATTACATGATCATGAATTATAAGTCAATGGTTCTCAAACTTATGCTCAATAGTTATAGGAATCTAACACAATCTCTTGTTCTAATATGGTTAACAAGGAATGGATTATAAAACCAAAATTTTTAGAAATAATATTTCCAAAAACTATTTCAATATGTTATTTCATCAATGAAGTCAATGACATCATCACACTCCTGAATAGAGTTGTTGATAACCCCATTGTTAGAAAATTTTAGACATGGATGTACTGGTACATCTAGATTATTCATCAAAATAAATAATATATCAATTGAAGTGAATTGATTAGTGAATCCATAAAAAAAAAACTAACAGACATCAATATAACATTGGAATTATTTATGACTTCATATTTAGTCTATGTGGTTTCCCATAGAAGGATATATAATGGACTAATGTAGTAGGTGATATGGCCTCTTCTAAAATCTATGAAATTTATCTCTAACTTAATTTGAAGGAGAACTCACATCTTTTTCACATGATCAATGATGCATTTATGAAATATGTCATTTAGATGTTTGAGTTTGATCCTTATAATGCCATAATATCAAATGAATCTTATATGTAATTTGCAAGATGGGGAAATTTCTTCATACAATTTCTAACTTTATCATACCTTAAAATATGTGGGTGCTTAAAAAATCCATAAACGCTTCCAAGGTATGTAGATGACAAATGGGATTTGATGGAATTGGTGAGACAACTAGTTGAAAATCACTAGTTTCCATCTTGCAAACACAAGACTAAAATACATTTTATAATTTCCATAGGAAGGTACACAGATGCTTCACTAGCCAAGGAAAAGACTATTGATGGTGAAATGACTCAAGTCACTCTTCAGTATTTGTATAATAGACCTTAATTTGATTTCAAGGGTCTAGTTAAAAATATTATTAGCTCTACATATTAACATGTACCCCATTTTATATGGTTTTGGACGGATTATGATAATGAGGAAGAAGTCAAGGTTCATGACTATTCTTGATTTAGTTTTGATCAATTCATTATATTCAAGATAGAAAAAATTTCAAAGAAGTTTTAAGATAATGAGGATGTTGTAGATCCCATCTATGAAGAACAAGATATTAAATCAAGGCCTCTTCCATATACTGATTGGAATAGAGCATAATCCACATCAATGGAAGGTTGAATTAAATCAGTGTTGGATAGAACACTTACACAACTCAAGAGAAAAGGTGTTAATGTGTAAAATGTAAGTTCCCTCCATAGATGAAATAAATTGATAGAGGTAGTTTTCACTAGCAACAATAAATTGTAGGTCCCACTTTTATAGAATAATCAAGTGAAATATTAGTTAAAACACAACAAGAGAAAGATGATGTAACTCCTAAATTCCACCAAGATATAAAAGTGCCTAAACTCAAAAATAAAAGGCTAGGAGAAGGATCTCCAGTTACTTTTTGGATTTTTGTAGCACTTGATACGTCTCCTTTAAACATTTCCCATTCTCAAAGCTTGGTTATGAACACTACACAATAGTTTATAGCTTTAGATATGGATTTGTTGTATCCTAAACTGCAATATCCCCTGTCAATAGGGAATATAGAAAGACAAAAGCTCTGATACCACTGTAATATCCCCAACCAATAGGGAATATTGAAAGATAAAAGCTCTGAACAAAGATACAATTTTGTAGAATAAATTCAAATAAACAAATAAACCACAGTAAATCTCTTAACTGCCAAATCACTAATCTTATTATTCATCCAGATGATTACAATATATATCCTCTGTCATGCATATAATTTTTTTTTCAAATACGGTCTTAAAAACCTGAGTATTTTGCAAACTGGGAATAAGACCTAAATCTGGTACATCTCAGCCTACTGTGTCAAAAACACAGTCGCCAACGTCATTTATACTACCATCATCAGTCGACTGGGGTCATTAACCTACCAACATCGGTGATAGGTCAGCGGATGTCAGTCTCTGTGGATCTCTGCCTACCGATGTTGGTCTCTGTGTGAATCTGTACAGATCTGTATGGACTTCGTACGACTGCCAATAAAGCACACCCTATTTGTTGGATCCCTAATCTCAAGATATATAGCTCTAATATAGAAGATCTCTATCTGTATAATTTATTGAATCAAAACATAATGAAATAAATACCTAAAATACCTGTGATAGCTTCTGTGTAAAGTTATCTCCCAAACCTGTAAACCTCTATGATAACTTCTGTATGAATCTATCTCTCAATTTGGCAATAGATCAGCTAATATTTCATAGCCTCTGAATCACACACACTGAAGAGTGGACATTCTCCAATGTAAATGGAATCCTGGAACCCTTGGCTCAGTCTTCACATAAGAATTCTTAGCAATAATCAACATCAATAATCAATGGATAATAATCAATTCTCTCCCATGAGAAACCCTTATACCCTCAAAAATATATGCTTGCCCTAATTAGGGTTTTCTTAAATTAGAATTAGCGTTTCTAAATTAAAATTAGACCAAATAATTAATATTTGATTAAATCAATCAAGTATTAATATCTCCCTCAATATATGTTCGATCCTCAATCCGATTAAAGCTGGTGAATTAGGAAGTAATTCTGCACATGACCATACCAAAATAAGGGTGCTCTGCTATGTGTCAAAAGTCCCTAAATAATAGGAGTTCAGGCAAACATGTCCGAAAGACCCTGAATGAAAGCCAACTATAAAAATTCTGCTAATCGAAGCCAAGCCAAGCTCCATCCAGACCCTCTATCCATCCTATCAGCCTACGAGGGTTGCATAATAGGCTAACCATCAACTCTGACGATGTCCACTAAAAAAGGGGACATGACATAAACCTACTCCTTCAGAGGTTGATATTTCAGTACCTTTGTCATCATCCCAATATGTTGCTTTACCTTTCCTTTCCACTCACAAATTCACATCTAAATCACCCAAAATTGATCAAGGAGATGTTTCACTCATAGTCTCTCAAGTTTTGACAAATCCACCTCTTCTTCTTGATATTCAAGCTCAAATAGGGCCAACACCCACGAAATAATCACCTAATGCATAAATTCCTGATTGGCTGAATGAAGTAGCGAAAAATATAAAGAAGATAATACAAATTCGAGATACTGATTTAAGTACTTTAACCACCCTTGCTCCTCATGTAAGAAAGAAACCAAAAATGGTTTCTAGGATAGTAACAAATGAGCAAGGAAAAAGGTAGGTGAAGTGGAAATCCCCCCTCCATAAAATGAAAAATACAATGTCAATACTACATATTAACAAATATCAAAGGTACATCTTGGTGAAGTTACTAAAGGAGTCATATAAAATGTAAAATTTGCAATTAGCACTCTTTTTGAAAAAATGGACCAAGATAAGGCCACTAAATATTAGTTTAAATAAAAGGTTGAACAACTCACCTTAGTTTTCCAAAATTTAGTGAAACCAATTTAATTTCCCTTACTTGACATTGTTCCTCATATTTCAGATGTAGAGACATTGAATGTGGCTAAAAAAATTGGACACCTAGGAAAAAAAACCTAACTATTGATATGATAAATTGATAAATCAAAGAATTAAAACAATAAGTGAGGCCATGACTATTTATATTAAAGTTTAATCTAAATATGACATTGTAAATGAAGCTGAAGACAAATATGAAATTGAAGCTAGAAAATGGGAAAAGGTGATACTAAAACTTGAATCTTTTTCTAACTCTGATATGGATGTTCTTCTCACATAATTGAAGAATGCATGAATAAATTTATATAATTTGAGTCGATAAAAAATGATGTAATAATTGACATACATGAAATAATTAATAATATTAGTTATTCATTTGTAGATGACAACATAACACTTATTCTAGTGAAATCAATTGTAAAAGAATTCAAACATTTGATAGAAAAGGAAATGATCTTTAAATCAATATTCAATTATGAGTTAATCCAAAGATTCATCAAATATGAAGTTTCTCTTGACAATTTTGATAAAGATATGAAGAAGCTTTGATGGGTTTCATATAAAATGATGATCTTAAATTTTGATGTAGAAATTGCTTTCACAAATTTAGAAGGCCTTGATGACGACAAATCCAAAGAAACTATAATTTTTTTTGGAGAATATAGGGTAAAGATGCAATAAATTAAAGAATAATAATAATAATAATAATAATAAGAGTTCTAGATTGTGCTTGATGAAGAAGAGTAGTAGATTGCAAATAAAAATTATCAAATCTCAAACTTATAATTTTTCAATGCATCTTTCTTAATTTTCAAGTTGCATGTTTTTTTAATTGCAATTTTATAAGTTTTGAGTTTTGAAAATATGCTAATGTACTTTGAAAGTTTTAAGTCATGCAAAATTATCAATGCAATTTTGTAATTTCAAGTGGTGATTTTTTACAAACCCACTTTTGTAGGAGTCCTAAATATCTAAAAGGTGATTATGCCTTATAAACACCCATTATAACCTATAAATACAAGTCTTGAGGTCATTTCAAGTGAATTTTATAGATAAGAATTTTTTAACAAGAATAAAAGAAAGAGTTAGTGTTTTCCACTCTTTGAAGAATCAATACAAAGTGAATTTTGAGGACTTTGTGCTAGAAATTCTTTTGGATGGATAATGTATGTGTATATGTTATTCTTTTTAGTTATTCTTCTTTAAACATTACTAATTTTCATTGTCAAATAGTTAATGAATGTAAATATTTAATGAAGGATTTCCTTCAAATCTACATTAAGAATTTTTGTTGTTGTGAAACCTTAGAGAGATTGCAAGTATATTTTATATCTAGGTTCATAGGGAAATATGGGGTTGTTGTATTTATTTTGCTTAATCTATTCAATTTCCTTGGTATATGCATTTTAATCATATGTTTAAAACATGTCTTTCTAATATCATTTCTCTGATAAAGGTTTCCCTTGTTAAATTATTCTATCAAATTTTTATGTTTGGATATCTAGAGTTGTCCTTTTCATTCCCATTTTTCTCCCTATATATTTCTCATTTCTACCACCTTTCCAGAATTTTAAGTTAAAAGTAAAACACCTCATTTATATATATTTTTTGTTGTAAATTTTTTAGCATTCCACATTCATTTTACTTTCAATAAAGGTAGCTCTGCCTGTGAATAGGAGGGGGGATTTGTCCCAACAATATTGACTAAAATATAGTATTTGTCCCCTTGACAATTTTTTCAGCCAACAATTTTTGGCACCCATTATGGGGAACATTTTTGTGCTTCCCATGTAACTCACATATGAAATTATTTTTTACATGACTCTCCCATTATCTCAAAGTAAATTTCAACAAATTATGTAGTTAGACATTGATTTTGATATCATACACTATAATTGAGGATGTGAAAAAGTTAGTGTTATTCAATTTCAAATAAATTTAACAATATTGAACCAATAAATAGATCATGTAGAACATGATCAAAGGATTATTTAACATGGAATAGCTTGAAGATATCATTAAGTAATTAGAATCCTAAATAGTAACTTTGCATTTGACTATTAATGTAAGTCAAGATCCCGATCATCAACTTGGTCTCAATTGGGTAGAAGCTTCATAAGTAAATATTTCTTCAAGTCTTTGATATCTATCCTGGGACCAAAAAATTTATGCTCAATTTAACCCTATTACTATAGTAATAAACGAAGAATATCATGTTACAATTATTCAAAGAATTATAGAAATCATTTTGAGAAGACAAGTGAGAATATAAGAAAGAAGATCAATTCATTCAGCCTCCCAAATCTCTTTTGCAGTAGGAAAATATTCTTATGACCATCCCATTAATTCAATCTCAAATACTTCAACTGAATCTTTATTGGTTAAGTGGGACACAAGAAGACATTTATTTAGATTTGTAAGCATTTTCATTGGATAACAAAACTAGAGCAATACAGTTTCAAAGAGTAGTTAATTTATTAGAAGAAAATACATATCATGTCATTCTAGAAAAAGGATATGAAGCAATAACTACATGAATAACACAACAAAGAAGACTAGCTTAGAGAGCACTCCAAATCCAACTTAAACCTCAACAAGAGTAGTTTTATTTCCAAACTAGTAGAAAGATGATTTACTAACGTAATTAAATATCAAGGTAGCATAGAACCCTTGTATCGGTTGTAAAAAAATTATGATTATAAGTTAAACCTTGAGTATAAAAATTAAATCAAGAAATTAGTTAGCCTCCCATCTAGTCCTTGAAAATGCAAATAGCTGCAAGGTGGTTCTATAGTGAGTCAAGCTCTTATCATATCAGGGGATGTTCTTCTTTGAAATAATTTTTTATTCACATGGAAGTAACATGGGGTAATGAAATAATACCATTGGATTTGGCACAATTACACAAAGTTCCTAAATGTTTAAAAATTAACTTTCCAAAAATTCTAGGTGATGGTAAACAACTTCTCGATAAGCATATTGCTGCCTTATTTATGGCATGTTGAATATTAGGTGTGGAACATGAGGAAATTGAAATTATATTTTTATGGGAACTCTTCAAAATGGAGGAACTTATTAGTTATATCACCTTTCTCCAAGTTCCATCACCAATTAGGATAACATGAAAACTAAAGTTTGAAAGCATGTGCAAACCAATTGAAGGTACGCATGCAATGATTACAAAGCTTACCCAAATTAATAAATAAGCCTATGAACCCATGAGAATTTTTTATCCAAGTTAAATAATTTACTTAATAAGATACCAACAACTTCCAAGCTGATGTAGGAAAATCAAAATTGATTCTTTATCAACTCACAATTGCTAGAAGTAAGTTATCAATTAAGGAGAACTAGAATAGTTGACTTGGAATCAACCCAAACATTATCATTTGATGTTGAGTATTATATAATAATGGAAAATAAAGTGAAACAACCTTTAAAAAACATGAAGTTCAAATTAGTTTTCCATTGGAATAACTTCTATAAAAAATGGCTAATGATATAACAACACTGAAGAAGCAATTACTGAAAAAAGTTATTGCTCCTCCTTATCAATAAATTCATATAATAAATCATGTACATTATCAAGGGAATCATAAATTATTTAAATATCATCAAAAAACTATTGTCATAGAAAACCATCCAAATTCAAACACAAATGCTCTTATAAATGTTGTTCTAGAAACAAAGGAAATTTTTGGGTATGAAGAAATAGAAGAGGAAATTGAAATATAAAATTTGGATCTTTAATAATTTGAGATAGAATAATCTAGTGGTGAATCCACTAATGTATACCTATAACATGATTTAGGTGAAGATGATTATGATGGTGTCATTGGAGATATGAACATTTAATCACTTTCAGTCTTCAATAGAATGAAAAATTAGAAAGAGAAATAGTGATGTAGAGGTCTAATCAAACTTGTCTCTAATGGATGGAAAAATGAACAAACATAATTCTTACCTATGTATTCAATCACTTAGCTCTGATCTATCTTGGTTCTCTATCTTGAAAACTCAATTTTTCTTTGATCTCTCTCTTTGATCCTTTCTTGTTTGTCAACTCCTTCAAGGTTTGAAGTATTTATTTTACATAATACTATCAATTCAAGTTATTTGAACTCAAATCTCAACATCCACTCATCTCATTCCAATATTGGTCTTTGTTCTCTTATCCTTTTTGTCTCCCTTCACTCTTATTAGTCATTGCTTGAGACTAGTACATGGGTAAGTATACTCAATACATGAATTATTTTTCTCTTAGAATTTTTAAGGTTATTTTCATCCACTTACCAACTATTTAAAATCATATTTTTAACCTATATTCAACCCATAATATTCCTCATACAACCCTTTGCAACATTCACTACTTCCTTGTTTTGACAGGCTTGTCTAGTAGCCCTTTTTTTAACCTTTTCTCCTTGTACGGATAAGTAAAATATAAAGTTAGGAAAATAAAATTATTTTAAAATACCCTTTATTTAATAATATATATTAATTAAGTTTCTTCTCCAAACTATACTAGGAAGTCACACTTTTGATTCCTCTTAGGTCTCTGTTTAGGCCTAATTAGGCCTCCTTAACACTTAAGCATACACAGTCACTCATATCCATACATTTACATATTAAATAAAATAAAAATATTTAAAATAATATTTTATACATACCAAAATATAAAAATACAAATATTTTTTTAATTTTCACTAGTTTAAACTTTTGTAAAACAAGTTTTGGTTTAAAAACCCTAGGACAGGGTTTGGTCTGCCTGAGTGAACTCAAGAAGCATTATTTCGACTCCAAAGGATTTATATCTTGTTTCAAACCACTTTAATAGTGGATTAGGGTATTTATAATCCATTTACACGTTATTTAATATTTTTTGACCTTTATTATTGCCTCTATGGGTTATTTCATGTAAAAATTCAAGTTGACTGTGTGCATAGTCACAGACTGTTATGGGGTTTAAGTACCTTGCTTATGAAATATGTTTAAAAATGATTTGAATTAAATAAAAAACCTAAATAACATGGAAATAAATATTTTAAAATCATTAAATCACTCCAAAAAATCTTCTGCTCAATCTTTCCTTGCAAATGGTGATTACTCAATTTTCTTTGTTATAAAAACACAAGGTTCGTGTTGTTCTCCATAGACAATATTTAAAAAATGCCAAAAGATAACATTTTAGGAAATTAAATTAATGAAAAAAAATTCTTACCAATCATTTTTATTTTATTCAAACACATTCCACAAGTCTTTATTCTCAAAGGAATGCACACTCAGTCTCTTCTTACACACATAATACAAAAACATAGAACACAATCATTGGATTGTCCAAAATATAAAAAGCTTACATTATCCATATTAGAATTAGCATGTTTATTACAATTCATATTATACTTGACACTAAATCAACATTCTTTATATTATTTTATTTTTCACCACATATACATAGACTTCTCTTTAACACAACATACAGTCAAAATAGGGTACGATAGAGTGTGTGTAGTTAAATTTCAAAAAGAAAGTGCTTATTTTTTATGATATTGATCTAATATTCTCTTCATCCTCAAGTTACATATCTCCAAAAATACTCACACCAAAAACATATAAATTTACAAGTATTTGAAAACCTATAACTACTTTTCCAATAGTTCTCTCTTAAGAAAAATGATAATACTTAACTAACCTGAAGCTTAACATAGTTTAATGATGACTCATATACATAATGGTTTATATTTTAATCCTTATAAAATATTATACCACACTTAACCCATAATTACCTTCTTTACCATGTTCAAAATCCCATACAAATAAGTTCTTAGAATTCAAATATTTGAATTCTAGATTTGGCGGGAAAATGCCTTATGAACTATAATTCAAATTCTAAAGACCTCTATGAATCCTAAACAATAAAAATACACTCTAAATGGATCCTATCAACTATAAAAACTTAGTATTTATTCCTTTGAATATGCCTTTGCATCATACTACCAAGGGGAAAAATAAACTTTCATATGAAAGTTATAACAAATCTGGCTTTGATGTGCTTCATAGATGCTCTCCTTATTGAATTTTGATTTTATTTGCATGTAATCCTAGATCCCAAGGCATAATTTATAAATGTATACCTCCTTGTATATTTACTACTACTAAAACTAATCTCTCATGAAAATGCACATACTCTCCTGATCCACACTTGTACTTCTTTTTCCCTCTTGCTATTTCCATCCAAGTTGTATCTATAATGAACAATAAATTATTAAAGAAAACATGTATCTCCTCATGACTTTAAAGCATACTCTAACATTTTTACTTTATTTTATGTTGTCCTTTCTACAAAACACCTTCATGTGCCCTGTATGGTTCATTCTTTATCTTTGCATCAGCTACTAACTCATCTTGTTCTTCTCCTTGTATGGTTTCTCCTTCATCTATAAACTGTACTTCAACCTTAGCATCTAAAACTTCATAAAGTAGAGTATATTTTTGAACTTGAATGATCCTTACCTTAAATAGTGATCTTATCTTAGACACCATTACTACATGACATAGGTCTATGTTCTCCTTTGTTACTTCCTTCACCATCTATTTGTACATTTGATGAGGATTAAAGTTATTTTCCCTCTTCAAAGCTTCATACACACTAGAATAATCCTTATAAATTTACTTTTGTTGTTGTCCCAATGATTCTTTGTCTTATTTTTCATCCTCTTGAGTGAGGATCAATTCATGTTCCATGCCACCTTGCCTCATAGATGGTAGACCTGCTTGTTCTTCTTCTAACATCAAGACTCTATCTTGAGCCTCTCCTTCCTCTTGATTCCTCTTGAACATTAATTGGTCAAGTGATTCCTCTTATTTTTTGATCCTATACATGGGCCCAAATAACTCATCTCCTTCATTAACTATCATACCTACATTTACACATGCCAAATCATCATTAGTTTGAAATTTATGAGGCTTTCTTTTCACCTTCTTTATCTTCTTACGCTGCTTATTCAATAATTTCAACTGTCTCCTCATTTTACAAATGTCTTCTTATATTTTCCTCTTCTTCATCATCTCTTTTAGAGGCCATCTCACCTTTTTATAAATTATGATTACAAACCTTTGTCTAAGATCTTCCAAGATTTGCTCTAAACCTATCAAGTATTCCTTCAATTCATCAATCTCTCTCTTCACAACTTCCCCTTTCTTCACTTCCTTATGGAAACCTTATTGCTTCAATCCTTTTCTCTTCACACTCTCTCTCTAGGTCTCACATTGACCTATCTCTTTTTATTGATAGGATTACCTACTTGTCTCCTTTGACTTCACCTAGGTCTCTCTCACTTGACTCTTACTCACTTAGAGTCTATTTCTTTCTCTTTATAAGCCTCCTTGGATTAAGGGATTCACCACAAAATATTACCTCTCAATTATATTTCTACCTCTCACTTCTTTCCTAAAACTTAAATTAGCAATATCACAACATCCTTTGACATTCTTTTATGAACTAATCAAATAAACAAAATGAAAATAAAACAAATTTGTACCTTTTTTTTCTTGTAGTCCTATTTATCTTCTTCCCAAATAAATTCTCACTCTAATACCAAATGATGAATAGGTCTAATAAAAATTGTCTCCGATGGATGAAAACATGAACAAACATACTTCTTACCTCTGCCTTCAATCACCTAGCTCTGATCTATCTTGGTTCTCTATCTTTACATCTCTGTTTCTCTTTATTCTCTCTCTTTGATCCTTTCTTGTTTGTCAAATACTTCAAGGTTTGAAGTATTTATTGTAAATAATACTATAAATTTAGGTCATTTAAACTAACCTCTCAACAACCACTCATCTCATTCCAATCTTGGTCTTTGCTATCTTATCTTTATTATCTCCCTTCACTCTTATTACTCATTGCGTGAGACTAGTACATGGGTAAGTATACTCAATACATGAATTAGTTTTATATTGGATTTTTTAGGGTTCTTGTCATCCACTTACCAACTGTCTAAACTCATCTTTTTAACCTCTATTCAACCCACAAGATCCCTCAGACAACCCTTTTCAACATTCACTACTTCCTTGCTTTAACATACTTGTCTAATAGCCTTTTTTGACCTTTCCTCCTTGTAAAAATAGGTAAAATATCACCTTGGGAAAATAAAATTATTTGGAAATAAATTTTATTGAATATTATTTATTTTTGAAGTTTATTGGCCAAACTATACTAGGATGTCACACTTTTGACTCTTTTTAGGTCTCTATTTAGGCTTAATTAGGCTTCCTTCACACTTTGGCATACATAGTCACTCATATCCATATGTATCCATACTAAATAAACTCAAAATATTTAAAATAATATTTTAGACATACCACAATATCAAAATACAAATATTTAATAATTTTCACTAGTTTAAACTTTTGGAAAATAAGTTTTGGTTTAGAAACCCTGGGATAGGGTGAACCCAAGAATGGTTGTTTTGACTCCTAAGGATTTATATCTTGTTTCAAACCACTTTAATGGTGGATTATGGTCTATCTAGTCCTTTCACACCTTATTGGAGATTTTTTTACGTTTCTTATTACCTCTATGGGTTATTTCACGTAAAGATTTAAGTTGATTGTGTGCATAGTCACAAACTATTACATGGTTTAAGTACCTTGCTTATGAAATACATTTAAAAATGAGTTTAATTAAATAAAAAACCTCAATAAAATTTCAAAATAAATATTTACCAATCATGAAATCACTCCAAACAACCTTCCACTCAATCCTTCCTTGCAAATGGTGTTTACTTAGTCTTCTTTATCATAAAAACATAGGGTCTGTGTTATTCTCCATAGCCAATCTTCACAAAATTCCAAAATACAATGTTTTAAGAAACTAAATTCATGAAAACAAAATATTGCCAATAATTTTGATGTGATTCAAACACATTCCACAAGTCTTGCTTCTCAAAGCAATGCACACTTAATCTCCTCTTACACACATAATACAAAAACATAGAACACAATCATTGGATTATCCAAAATAAAAATAAGCTTACATTAGACATATTGGAATTATATTTTTTATAATAATTTACCTTATACTTATAACCAGATCAACATTATTTAGTGTCTTTTCTTTCTCATCACATATACACAGACTTCTCTTTAACACAACATACAATCAAAATAGGGTACAACAGAGTGTGTGCATTTCAATTTCAAAAAGAGGGTGATTATTTTTTATCCTCTTGATGTAATCACCTCTTCATCCTTGAGTTTCATCTCTCTAAAAATACTCACACCAAAAACATTGACATTTACAAGTATTTAAAAACCTATAACTACTTTTCCAATAGTTCTCTCTTAAAAACAATGACAAGACTTAACTACCTTAACTCCTAACATAGAATACTAATGAATAAAGTATGTAATGGTTTATATTTTAATATTTATAAAAAATAATACAACACTTAACCCTTAATTACCTTATTTACCATGTTCAAAATTCCATACAAACAAGTTCTCAGAATTCAAATATTTGAATTCTAGATTTGGAAGGAAAATGACTTATGAAGTAAAATTAAAATTATAAAGACCTCTATGATTCCTAACCAATAAAAATAAATTCTAAATGTTTCCTATCAACAAAAACAACCCATCATTGAGTCCTTTGAATATGCCCCTACATCAAATAGGCTAAAAAATAGGAATAAACTCCAAAAGTAATTCTTCTAAGAATTGCATTACTTGAGAAAGTAAAAGGAAAAAATCCATATTTAAAGGTATATGACCCTCCTCCAACCAATAATACTAATTTTTCAAAATTTATCTCTTCTACTAAGAATGATGCAAATACATTTCAATCTATTAAAAATACTTCCTCTACTAGTTTATCAGCTTTTGACACAACTGTGCACTTAAATAAAACAAAAATTCAAATATATCAAGCCAAATATTTAATATCAAATCTTGATCAACTAGATAGGCTAGTATAATTTATCAAAATAAAAAATCCTAGTGCAAAAAAGATAAATGCTAAAGGAATACTTATGATTCCATCTTCTTCAAACCCTGGAAACTCTATGGACATCATTACTTCTAAATATAGTATTTTTGAGACCTTTTACATATTAATTTTCATAAAAGGATACAAATTGAGTAATTTTGTTATATATACCAAAGATTATAATATTTGAATTCTCTCTAAGGTTTCCCATGCTCTAGGTTTGAGATGCAACAATACTTTTGGTGATGTTATTCTATGGAAATAAAATAGGTACCCTTGATTGGTCAAATCAAATACGATCAAGTCCTTTTGGCTTTTGTTCAAAAAAAGAGAATAAAAATGACCATCCTAGTAGTATATATCTAAGCTAAATATGGCATTTTACTAGGAATAAATTTTTAAAAAGAATTAAGCAGTGAAGTCAAATTGGATTGATCTCATGCTATACTTCCAATCAAAGGAGTTAAGTAACACCTAGAACTTGAGTTGAAAACTAAATAAACCTTCCCTTTTTAATTCAAATTATAGTTTGAATGTACTCAAAATACTTATAAATATGAATCATTACTCCATAACTTGTATGTTCAAGAGGAAATGGGGATTAAAAATTTAAAAGTTCTAGGAGATGCAAAATTCATTTTATAGAAAATTAAAGGTAAATATTAGGTAAAAAATGATCACCTGAAGCATTATAGAAACAAGGTATGGGATAACATAGATAATTTTTAAGTTTTTTCCATCATAACCATCTAAATATAAATTAATTCAAAGTTATATGCACTTATAGAATCCACTTCTCTACTAATCCCCCACTTAGATATTAAAAAAGATAAGTACAATATTGAATTCTCTTACATGCCTACTATACCAAAAAAATTATAAAATTGGAAAGTTTTCAATAATGATCAACAAATCATCACTTTTCTTGAAAAATATGATATTTTCAAAAATCTCTATTTTTAAGGAAGTGAATCATCATAAAGGGAATCTTCTACACAAATAAAGAAAGAGGGAATTATTGAAGAACAAGATGAATAAGGAGTTAATAAACTCAAAGGTAATAAAATTACTAAATGTTTGGCCTCTCTTGAATAATTCTTTGATAAACATGACAATTTTATCAAAAATAAGATACAAAAAAAGTTCTCCTAACTCAGCTAATTATGAAAAAGTGAATATCAGATCTGAAGAACAACCAAGGCTAGTAAACATTGAAAAATGTTTCTCAATTGAGGAAAAAATAAAGTCTATCACACTTCTTCAAAAATATTTTGACAATATTGCATGCTCATATGAAGATCTCAAAGTGTTTTAGCCTAAATAGGTTCAACATACAGTGCCCCTTAGATCTGATGCAAATCGTTCAAGCAAAAACAAGGGAAATATAACCCAAATATAGTTGGGACTATTTTTAAAGAAATTCATAAAATGTTTAATGCATGAATCATTTTACCTATTCATCATTTGACATGGGTTACAAATATAATACTAGTTTTTACTAAAAGTGGGGAAATAAGAATATGTGTTGATTTTTACAATTTGAATCAAGATTATTTTAAAAATAAATATCCTTTGAATATTATGGATTAGGTTTTTCAATCAGTCATATGGTCAGAAATTATTTCTATGATGGATGGATTTTAGGGTATAATCAAATAGAGGTAACTAGAGAAGATCAACAAAAAACTTATTTTACCACTCCTTGGGGTATATTTGTATATTGAATAATGTCATTCAGTCTCATCAATGCAAGAGAGAAATTTCAAAGAGCCATGGATATTACATTCAGTGATTTAAAAATCAAAATAATTTTGGTCTATCTAGATGACATAATAGTGTTTTCAAAGAAAAGAGAAGACCACTATGATAATTTAGAAAAGGTGTTTGAAAAATGTCATTATATGGTATATATCTCAACCCTAAGAAATATATCTTTCGATTGACTAAAGGAAAAATTATTGGACATATCTTCTCAAAGGAAATAATCAAAATTGACCCTAAAAGCATTGAAGCAATTCATAAGTTGTCTTTGCCAACCAACAAACTTAGGGTACATTCATTTTCTAATAAAGTGAATTCTATGAGAATATTTGTGCTTGATTTTGTAGAACTCATGAGGTATATTACTGAAATGATGAGAAGAAAACCTTCATTCAAATGGAATAGTTAAGGAAAGGAATAATTTGAAAAGATAAAGGCCTCTATTTCATGTGCACTTACTCTAGTCTACATAAATTTCAAAAAATATTTCATTATATGTTTCCACTCTTCAGACCATACTATTTTGGCCATTATCATTCAAAAGAACAATGAACAGGTTGAGTCACCAATCACCTTCATGAGTTCTATTCTTAAGGATAATGAGATGATATATTCTCTAAAATAAAAACATGCCTATGTTGTTTTAAAGACTATAAAATAGTTTAGGTACTATATTATTCATTCACATTCCATTATGTTACTACTTAACACATCAGTAAATTATATACTGAATCAACAAGAACTAAGTTCAAAAATAGGTAATTGGATAACTTAATTTCAGGAATGTGATCTAAACATAAAACCCACCAAATTGATTTGAGGTAAATATTGTGTTAACTCATAGTAGAACAAACTGATACTCCAATTTTTTATAATTCAATAGGTGAGTGTGATAAAAAAAAAAGAATCACCTTTAGTTATAATTATGGATTATATAGAAGAATGGTTTTCAGACATCATATTTTTTTTGATGTATGGTGAGTGACCACCACATCTAGATGCCAAACAATGGAGAACAATAAAATTGAAAGATAGGAAATATGTAATTTGAGATGTTACTTTGTTCAAGAAAATCACTAATGGTTTATTTTTAAGATGCATTGACAAAGGATGTTTTTTGGAAGCTTTCCATAATCAAGCTTGTGGTGGACATTTTTTGATCTGAACAATGACATATAAAATCTTGAGAGCTCACTACTATTGGCCATCACTATTCACATATTCTTATGAATGGGTGAGATAGTGTGAAGCTTATTATCAGATCATGTCCCACTCTAACAAATTTTTTTAAGCATTAATAATGGATTATAAGTATACTAATTTGTAGATATGATTTCATGTCTAATATAGATATATGCATGTTGTATGATTGATAATTATATTATTTATATTCATGATTAGTATCTTGATGGATAGCTTTTGCATATGTCGTATGATCATAATGATTGATTTCATTTTCAAAATATTTTCATTTAACAATTTATTTATGGTTATATGTTGATGATTATTACGATTTTAGACTAACTACCTATTTATTTGATTGAGGTGGTTGTAGGACTATTTTGCCTTCACATGTAATTTAGAGGGAGAATATTATCAAAGAGGGGGGATGTAGATATCAACACTTGGGGGTTGAGATAATTTCATCGAACCCACACACACCACATCTAATGTTTTAGTGAAACAAATATTGCTTGCATTGGTTGTTTGGTAACATATGAGTCTTGTTTGCTTTGTTGAGTTCATCAGAGGTTATGATTTATATATGTATGTTAAATCTCTTTTAGAACCTATTATGTTGTGTTGATATTAACTACACTTGATTTTTATGACACAACAAAGGAATGTTACTAACTGTGTTAGGTTGATTAATTGATATCATTTAACTATGATTGATAATTCTGATTGCATTCTAGTTATCAAAAGTTTTGAATGTTATTTAGTTTTTTTACTTACTTGATTTATCTTTATTTGGTTACCTTATGCCCCATTTATTGGTGAAATTGCATAAAGGTATAAAAGAGGAAAAATACCCCCAAAAAAAGTTGATTTAAATGGGTTTATAAACTTTGAACATTGTTGATATGTTACATCCTTTGGCATAAATAATACAAAGTTGAAAGGTAATAAAAATAATGTTTTTTATTTTGGAAGTTTCAAAATTTAATATTATTATGTTTCATTGAAAAATGCCAAAAATTAAAAGGAAATAAAAGTTAGGGTTTTGTTTATTTGGTGAATATGATTAGGGAGTTAACCTCAACATTTTGGAATAATGAGGATTTTGTTTCCACCATGCTTGGATATGGAATTCATAACTATGATTTGAATAGAAATTGGAAGCAGTGTTACATTGATGAAGGAAGTTTCATGATGGGTAGCTCATAGGGTTTGAGGAAAACTATTAGGGCATGCAAATCATGTAGGGGTGATAGAAAAATAATAATAAATAAGGTGAGAAGAATAAGGGGGACATGATGTATGTTATATAAAGAATTAACTCTCGACACAAAGAACGAAAAACTTATATTTTTCTCATTTCGAGAATTATCATATTGTTTATTAGTTGGAGACTTAGATTTTCTAGTAAAAATGATTTGGGATGTGGGTTTACATTTTGAATAAATGAGTAAACTCATAGTTTTTGGTTAAATAAATTAGGGTTTTATTAATGGATATTGACCTAGGGATGGAACCCAATTTCATCTGCAAGATGATATATATTATATGGTAAATATTATACTAAAAACCCTATAGATGAGAGGCTAAGCATATATATGTATATACATAGAAATAAAAAAATTATGTTTTCATAGGATGGATGAACTTAAGTATTTATCAACTCCTAGCTATGAATAAACTTGTTAGTTATGACTCCACACAAATTATAAAAGGGATACTTTAGGAAATATGTTATTTTTATGTGAATGCTAAGAGAGTTTAATTATCAGAAGGAAAAATTAGATGCCTCAGTGTTATTCAGTTATTTAATATAATTTTAAACTCAAATGATTTATTATCTTTATGAAAAGTTGTATAACATAAGCTATATTGAACATTCTGTAGTATTCATTTTGAGTTCATTGATGGCTAGGTTTTTGGTATCAATTTGTATATGTAAAATGGAAATATAAAGAACTTTATGTGTATATATATGTGTGTGTACATGCACAAACAATCCTTTATTTGTTTATGTACTCATGTATATATATGTTTGTATGGGAAATGTAGCAAACCTAGTTATGGATTTAACAGATGAGAAAATCCATGCTTGAATATATAAATAAGTCTATAATTATTTTGGTTAGAACGTACTGTGTAACATTATCACTAAAAAAATAGACTTGTCTATACATATATAACCTATATTAGGGGATGTTGAGATATAAATATAGGACACATATATAATTATATATAAGTTATGAGATTTACACTCAACTATGTGCATGTGTACACCATTGAAAAATCAATTAACACCAAGATTTAAATTGTGCCTTCAATTGTCTCTTTTTGGCCAATAATAATTGTAGGTTATGATGTTATTATTTTATGTCCCTCTATGAAGGGTATGTTAGAGGTACAATCACTGAGAGGGGGGTGAATTAGTGATGCTATATAATCTAGTTCTTGTTTTAAACTCTTAATCCATTAGAACATACAATCATGAATCATATAAATTAACCATTGTAATGAAGAAAGAAGATATACCAATATCAAACACATAGCACCTGACATATATGGGAAACCCTCTTAGGGGATAAAACCCTCTAAACCCTGCAAGATGGACTATTGTCCTATAATAACAAGATCCAACATTTATAACAGCACCAACTAATTAAGGAACACCCATTCCTTATTTTAGTGAGACACCAATCCCATAAGGATCTATTTCCCCTATCTAGCTGAGCACCCACAACAACTAGACCTTTAGTAAGATTTATCTTACAAGGAGGAACCAATCCCTTAGGTAAATAAGCACCCACTCAGCTACCTTGAATAGATCATCTTGAACACTTATTGTTCTTAAAATGATGATGACCACCTTTGTTTTCACTCTTCACCTCCAATATCTCTCACGGTACCTCTAGGACTAACTCGCTCAAGCTGCCTCTTTTAGGCTCATTAGGTCCAATGACTAGTATGTCCTCCTACATCAACTTTATTAGAAAAGCATAACTAATCCTCTTCACTCTCTATTGGTCCTCAATAACCTATACCTTTTATTTAAATTTTATCTCCTTCGCTTGAATCCACATCTTCACAATTATCACAACTAGCACAAGTAGTCTAATTAGACCTTGTACTTATACCACTATCTTCCTTTTAACCCATATTGGTTGGCCAAGATGATTTAAATATTTGAAAAAAAATTAACATAGGTCCATATGCATGTTACATGTGAGAACCACACTCTCCTTAGGTCGACCAATAGATCATTATCCCCAAACCACCATTAGGTCTTGGTGGGACCTAAAATAATTAGGCCTACTCACCCATACATTATAACTTCAACTCCTTGGGCCACTTTCATCTTATAACAAAGATTAAAAAACATAAAAACTATCTCCAATAGATCCTTTATTACTCCCTCATGGGTCCATGCCACCTGCAACACTAACTCAAAACTCAAACCTACCAATTAGGTCTCCTTGCTCTTTAGGTCTTCATATATAGAAAACAAAGTTTCAAACTTCTAAAGTAAATACTAAAATATTTCACATATCCATATCATTATATTACATGGGTGAACCCTTCAAGACCTCAGATACACCTCCATGTGATTCATATACTTCAACATAGGCTATAAGTACTTAAATCTCTCTCAAATTGACCACTCAGACTGGTCACACACAATCAAAATATAATTATACTATTTTGACTCTCTATATTTGATCACAAGAAAACTATGAAAACCAATAAATTATAATAAGCCTTAGAGACTTATATAACATTTACATACTCATTTTATTCCTTAACTTTTCTTAGAACATTTTTAGCTTACTCTTGTAACATGGTCACTCAATTTACTAGTGTATCCATTAAACATAGTCAACTTCTAAGCAATTGTTCACACTAAAAGTGGATTATTCAAACCTCAAGAATCCACACATAAGGTCCTCATAGAATATAAAACACTCTCCAATAGATAGTTCATCTTGAAACATCAAAATATTATCAAGAACAACTCAAATATCTTTCTCTGGTCACTTATATAACATGGTCAAACACATAGTCAACTTTGGAGCTCAAATATTTGAATGTACAGACAATCAAACCTAATAAATAATGTATTTGGATGTGCCTTGTAGTATTTTACAATTTTACCTTTTACATCACCTTCAAATTTAACTTAGATCAAAAGATGTAGCTCAAACACTACATATGAGTTTTTCCCTTTGCTAATTCAAATGCTAATGATCACTTTTCAAAACAAAACATCTGACACTTGTCATCATATAATGATCCTTAAAATATAGATCAAATGTGCTCCATCAATCTCCTTATAATTATCCTAGTATTTAATCACTCACCATTGATCTTATATCCTTGATTTCAAGATCAAGCTACTTGGCAGCCTCACGTGCCCTCTGCATACCCTACAGTCAGTCTCCAATGAAATTACACCATTTGGAATGCCCACATGCCTTATGATAATCCTATTGACTTATTGACTCAATAATATCCATTGGATTATAATATTCATGATCATGTGATCATCATTGATCTCTGTCTGACAAGTTTCATACTCACCATATATCTTCATCACCTGATTAAACACTCACCATTAGATCTGTCTTGACTATTTCACCCAAGACTTCAATATAGTTAAAATTGATGGTCTCTACTCTATCATAGTCTACAAAAGCAACTTTTAAGGTTTATAAATTGAGCTAGAAAACACTTCAAGAGTCCAAATATTTAGGGTACCTTCTTGGCACTATAGACAACATCTTCATGAAAACCTTTGACCATTGTTGACTTTCTAAGTACCTATACTAAATGCATAAAATTTCTTGTTCATTCATATCTGCATGAGTGTAGTGATGGTATGGCCTCTCTTAAGATATAATATGCATGTTTATCTTTCAAAATGATCAAATGACACACCAAAACTTCACCAAGACATCTATGGATGCCTCACAACTTCTTCTTTGTCCTTACATACCTGCACATGTGCCATATCTCTCCAAGATATCAAACATAACTTATTTGTCATTTATATACTAGTATCTCATGCTATTTTTCCCATAAATGACAACCTAACATCAATGACCATTCTCAATAATATCCCCCTTTATCATTGATGGTGAAACACCTCAGAATGAATTCTTACTCATTTAAACTCATTCATTCTAATCTTTCTCCCCCTTTGATATTAATGACAAAGGGTATCTTCCTTAGTATGTCAACTTGATCATTGACCTAAAAAAATGATCATAGAGCTTAGAAATCTCCCCCTAACATCAAGCTCCATGTCATGTCATCTTTTCTTTGTCATACACCAATATGAACTTGGGCTTCTCTGATCCTTAGACTTGTCTACCTACAAAACTCACAATCTCTCTTTGATCATTTATAAATATTCAATACCTTATCAAAACACATGACTTGGATTGATCAATTCATCATATCAATCTTATTAAATTCACAACTATAATAGATATCTTCACACTCCTATCATGACTAAAGCATCTTCATATATGCTCCCCCTCACATCATATGTATCTTCTTCAAGGCACTCAAGCTAACTGAGTTAGCTCCCATTTAGCCAAACACATCTTCAAATGATATTCTTATCCTACAATATCAACCAAATCTCTACTAGAAACCACCATGCTTCCTCTTACTTGTCAAGTGTCTCCTGTAAGCCTAGATAGAGACACCCTAACCCACAATGTTCTAGAATAATGTAAATCTCAGAGTTTCCCACAACTCCACATAGTACTTATCCTCCTCGATCATATAATACTAATAGTTATTCTTATTCTTCTTAGGCTTAAGAGAAGCAACTTGATCATCCACTATAATATTATTCTTTTCTTATAAAATTGGATTAACAACATATGGAGACAACAAAGATTCATGACATTCCTTTTCAACTGAAGAAAGAACCTCATCAATGGGCATTAACAACTGATGTTCTTTGCATGAAACTTGCTCAACAAAAACATGATGTTCTCTTGGATCCATACATACCTTAGAACTAGCCTCAATTAACACTTTGGTATTTTCTTTGATCTTGAATTGAACTAACTTTTAATTCTCCTTTTCTATCTAGATAGATGATACATTCTCTTGGCATTCTTGAACCTTCTTCATATCTAATTCCTCTTTTTATTTATCAAGTGGTCCACCATGATCTTTTAGCTCAATTGAATTAGTTTTCTTAGTATTCACTTCCTTAGGATTCCATACTAAGGATTGACCTTTCTTGATCACACTAGGATGTCCATGCACCTTCTTATGACTTAAGAGCTTACTTATACAAAATCCTACAATATGACCAACTTGATGACAACTAAAACAAATAACATCTTATATCTTAGGTTTATTATGCTCAAGCTTGACTATCTTAAGTCTCCATACCTGGGTTGGTCTTTTTCCATGAATTCTATGGAATAATCTAGCAATATGTCCCATGTCATGATAATTATAATAGACTACATTATCCATAACTCTAGCTGACCAACTGCTCTTCCTTATATAGTTTCTTGCCTTATGACCAAAAAGCTTATAGGCAAAGTAGTGAACATGAAATGTACATTCATACCTTATAGCATTTAGTTACCTGATAGTTCTTCTCATGTTGCATTTGACCTAATATCACTTGTATTTTATGCTACCAACCTCTTTTTCTTGTTCTGATTTATTTTGATATTCTTCAAGCTTACCTATCCTGACTATGATCTTTTTATACTCATCCCTCAAGGAAACAAGATTAGTCTTCAATTGAACACATTCATCTTCTTTAGACCTCATGCTTGAAATTGTAACCTCTAATTGAATTCTAAGATATTTGATGGTTTCCTTATCCTCCTTAGCCTTTTTATCCATGTCATCTTTCAATCTACATGCTTGCTCTTTCATAGACTTGATCAGTTCTTGATTCTCCTTTTCCTCTCTCATGGATTTGCTTGACAAACTCCCCTCAAGATATCTAACTTGTGCTTCAAGACATTTGATCATATTCCTCATTTTATTATTCCTCTTCTTTTACACTAAGTGCACTCATGAGCTCAACTTCTAGATCAAGTTCTTCTTCCTCTCTGTAGCAAACTTCTTCATTAAACATGATGATCTTTTCACCCATATTGTACCTTGGATCACCTTCAAGTGGTTAAACTTGCACATAAGGTCTTGCTCTGATACCAATTATTAGAGGTACAATCACTGATAGGGTTGAATCAGCGATTCTAAATATTCCAATTCTAGTTCCAAACTCTTAATCATTCAACACATACAACAATGAAGAATATAAATTAACCATTGTAATGAAAAAAGAAGATATAACAAGATCAAACACATAACACATGACATATGTGGGAAACCCTCTTGGGGGATAAAACCCACTAAACCCTACAAGATGGACTACAGTCCTATAATAACAAGATCTAGCATTTAGACCAAAACTAATTGATCAAGGAACACCCATCCTTTAGTTTATTGAGACGCGAATTCCACAAGAATTTACTACCCCTATTTAGCTAAGCACCCAAAGTAACTAGACCTTTAGCAAGATTTATCTTCAAAGGAGGATCCAACCCCTTAGGAAACTAAGCACCCACATAGCTACCTTGAATAGATCATATTGAACACTTGTTTATAATCTTCAACTAATGATGACCACCTTTATCTACACTCTTCACCTCCAATCTCTCTCAAGCTGCCTCTAGGACTAACTTGCTCAAAATGCCTCTTCTAGGCTCATTAGGTCCAATGACTTGTGTGTACTCCTGCATCAAATTAATCAGATAAGCATGAATTATCCTATTCAATCTCTTTTGGTCCTCAATGACTTGTACCTTATCTTTCAAAGGTTATCTCCTTCACTTGAATCCACACTTCCACAAATATCACACCTAGCATAATTAGTCCAATTAGACCTTATACTTATACCACTCTCTTCCTTTTAACCCATATTGGTTGGCCAAGATTCTTTACATATTCAAACCACACTTAACATAGGTATATACACATTTTACATGTGATAACTACACTCTCCTTAGGTCAACCATTAACTCATTAGCCCCAAACCACCATTAGGTCTTTGTGAGACCTAAAATAATTAGGCCTACTCACCCATACATTATAACTTCAACTCCTTGGGCCACTTTTAGCTTTTACCAAAGCTTCAAACACATCAAAAATATATCCAATATATCCTTTATTACTCCCTCATGGGTCCATGCTACCTGGAACACTAACTCAACACTTAAACCTACTAATTAGGTCTCCTTACTCTTCAATTCTTCATATACAAAAAACATAGTCTCAAACTTTTGAAGCAAATAATCAAATATCTCACATAGACATATGATTAGATCACATGGGTGAACACTTCAGGACATTAGTTACACCTCCATGTGCTTTATAAACTTCAACATAGGATCTAAGTACTTAAATCAACTCTCTCAAATGAGCACTCAGACTGGTCATAGACAGTTAAAATATAACTAAACTATTTTGACTCTCCATATC
This sequence comes from Torreya grandis, assembly GCA_037957365.1. Taxonomy (NCBI): domain Eukaryota; kingdom Viridiplantae; phylum Streptophyta; class Pinopsida; order Cupressales; family Taxaceae; genus Torreya; species Torreya grandis. Next base: position 1,382,297 of record JARHVA010002928.1, read on the forward strand.
TGATCAAAGGAAAACTATGAAAAAAATGCCTTATCATAAGCATTAGAGACTTATAAAACATTTCCATGCTCATTTTCTTCCTAAAATTTGTTCATAACACCTTTAACTTATGCTTATAACATGGTCACTCAATCTGCTAATGTATTCAACAAACACAATCAATTTATAAGCAATTATTCACACTGAAGATGAATTGGTCAAACCTCAAAAATACATAAATAATGTCCTCATAGAGTCTAAAACACTCTTCAATAGATAGTTCATCTTGAAACATCACAATACTATTAATAACAATTCATATATCCTTCTCTAGTCACTTACAAAACATGGTCAAACACACATTTAACTTTGGATCTCAATATCTTTGATTTTTTAGACAATAAAACCTCCTAACCAGTATCTCTAAATGTAACTTGGAGTCATTTACATTTTTTCCTTTTACATCACCTTCAAATTCATTCTGGATCAAAAGATATAGCTCAAACACTACAGATTGGTTTTTCCCTTTACTAATTCAAATGCCAACAATCACTGTTCAAAGTAAAACATCTGAAACTTATCATCTCATGCTCTTTGAAAGCTAGATCAACTATGCTCCATTTATTTCCTTATAAGTCTCTTGGTATGTACTTTTCATTTCTCACCATTGATCTTATATCCTTTCTTCCAAGATCAAGCCACTTGGTAGCCCCACGTGCCCTTTGCATACTCTGTAGTCAGTCTCCAATGAACTTCCACCACTTGGTAGCCCCACATGCCTTCTAAACATCTTATTGAATTATTTACTCAATAAAATCTATTGTATCATAATCTTTATGATCATTTACTCACTGTTGATCTCTATCTGATAGGTTTCATTCTTGTCATAGATCTTCATTGCTCTATTAAATGCATACCAGTAGATTTATCTTGACTATTTGACCCCAAACTTCAATGTAGTTAAACTTGATGGTATTTGGTCCATCATAATCTACAAGAGAAACTTTATATGTTTATAACTTGAGATATAAAACACTTCAATATTCCAAATCTTCAAGGTCCTTCTTGGCACTATAGACAACATCTTCATGAAAACCTTTGACCATTGTTGACTTTTTGAGTACCCATACTAAATGTAAAAACTTGCTAGTTCATTCATATCTATATGATGTGTAGTGATGGTTTGGCTTATCTTAAGCTAAAATATGCATGTTTCTCTTTCTAAATGATCAAATGACACACTAGAACTTCACTAAGACATCTATGGATGCATCATAACTTTTTCTTTGTCCTTATTGTTAAGAATGAAATATACTAAGAGGGGGGGAGTGAATTAGTATATTATATATCTTATTTATTAGTCAAATTCCTTTTATTTAACTACTTAACCACATATTCAAGATATGCAATAAAACTGAAACAATAATATGCACCACATGAGCATGAGAGAGAGAGAGAGAGAGAGAGAGAGAGAGAGAGAGAGAGAGAGAGAGAGAGAGAGAGAGAGAGAGAGAGAGAGAGAGAGAGAGAGAGAGAGAGAGAGTATTTTTACATGGAAACCCAAAGTGGGAAAAACCATGAAAAACAATTTCAAGTATATGAATGAGCATCAACTCAAATTACAAAGTTCACAAGCACCAACTTGCAGGAGCACCAACCCCTTTTCTAAGCACCAACACAACACCTATTTGTGAGCACCAACCCATAGGAGCACTAACCCCTCTTGTATATAAAATACACCTATCTCTCAATGTTACTCAATAAATAATATAACTCCACAATATTTATTGCTTTTATCTCTTTGAAAACAAATACAAACCATGCACTCTCTTGCATATTACAAATGGCTTCTCAATCCTTTATTTATAGCTTTCCAAATGACCTTTGGCATTCAACCTTTGTGAGCCTTCAATCCTCATGGAAAATGGTACCAAATTTGCATGACCCTTCATATCCTTACATTTGAAAATTCATATGGTGACCCTTCATAAGCAAAAGCATCCTTTCCTCTTTTGTCTTTATCTTGGTGACTTTTCATATTCCTCAAAGTTTCCCTTCATGGGAAAATGTGCTATACCCTCTTTTGTCTTCACATGGTGACTCTTGAAATTCCTCAAGGTGACTTTTCATGAGAAAATATGTCCCATTCCTCTTTCATATTTTACCTTATGACTCTTTGACTTCTCCATGGGCCCTTTTTTGACTTATATGCAACCAAAAATATATTCATTAATATCAAATAAATATTAACACACATTAGCCAAGATATGAATATTAAAAACACCATTAAATGCAATGGGGAATTTATCACTAATAATGCTAGACCGTTGACATCAATGACAATATTTTCAACAATCTCCCCCTTTGTCATTGATGAAAACCTTAAACTGAAACTGCCACATCCTAAAATCTGCATATACTACCATTTGAAAAATATACAATAACTCCCCCTTACTGTAACAACCTATACCTATTCCTTGTACCTATTTTTGCACATGTACCTATACCTATACATATTATTCTCCCCCTTTGACATCAATGGAAAAGGGCCTACTTGGAGCTAACACTTAGCTCCCCCTCAACTGATGCAAAACCTTAATGGTAGGAAGTAAAATAAATTACTCCTAACTTCTCCCACATATTCTCAAATGTGTCTTATATCTACAATCTATTTTGTAGTATTGATATACTCCATCTTAACCTATTGATCTACAACCTACTTTCTCAAGAAGTGATATCTAATGGGAATATATTTTGTTCTTGAATGCATCATAGATTCTTTGAAATATTAATAGCACTTGTGTTGTCATAAAAAATAAAAATAGATTCATCATATTTTACCTTGATATATTACAAAGTTTGCTTCATCCAAAGCACTTGAGCATAACATAATATTACTGCAATATATTATAATTTAGCTGTAGAAAGTGATACTAAATTTTGCTTCTTGCTTAGCCATGATACTAAGCTATCACCAAGGAAGAAAGCTCCCCCACTTGTACTCTTTCTATCATCCCAAAACCCTACCCAATTTGAATTTGTATAAGCAACTAAAGTGAAATCTCTACCAATGGGATACCATAATCCATAATCTACCCTGATATATCTGAATATTCTCTTCACCAACTGAACATGACTATCTTTTGGAGATGACTGATATCTTGCAACCATACCTACTACATGCATGATGTCTAGCCTCGACGCTGTCAAATATAAAAGACTACCAATCATAGATCTATACAAAGATTAATCTATAACAGGTGATCTTCATTCTTGCTCACTTTATTTTCTATACATATTGGTGTGCCAACTGATGCACAATTCTCAAAACCAAATTTCTTCAACATTTTCTTGGCATATTTACTTTGAGATATGAAAATTCATTTATCTGACTCAAATATTTGTAATCCTAATAAAAATGATAATTATCCAAACATAGACATCTCAAATTATTTTTGCATATTATTAAAAAATTATTGTCATCTTTTCAACGTTTCCTTCAAAAATGATGCCATCAACATATACCACAATAATTAAATGATGCTCACCTTCTGTTTTGATGTAGAGATTACTATCAACAAATCCTCTCTTGAAACTTTGATCCTGTAGGTACTTATCAAGTCTTACATAGCAAGCTCTGGGAGCTTGTTTCAATCCATACAATGCTTTCTTCAATCTACATACATGGCTACTAATATTTGAGAGAAAAAATCCCTCAGGATACTCAACGTAGACCTCTTCTTCTAGATTCCCATTCAAGAAGGCAGTTTTAACATCCATCTGAAGCACTTTGAAATTTTTAAACACTACATATGCAAAAAATATTCTAATAGGCTCTAACCTTGCCACTAGTGCAAAAATTTCTTCAAAATCTATTCCCTCAATTTGAGCATATCCTTTACATACTGATCTTGCTTTATTCCTGGTCACTTCTCCATTTTCATTCAACTTATTTCTATAAACCCATTTTTTTCCTATCACATTGTGATCTTTTGGTCTAGGAACTAATTCCCAAGTATCATTATTTTCTATCTAATTTAATTATTCATCCATAGCTTTAACCCAATGTTTATCATGTCTAGCTTTTAAAAAAGTTCTAGGCTGAATTTTAGATAACAAAGAGAAATTATGTTGCTCAGATTCACTACCATCATTTTTCTAATGTGAATTCCTTCATTTATATCCCTGATGATGTCACTTTCATTATGATTTCTCTGAACATATTTGGATGGATTTTTGGTGTCCTTTTTCTCCTTCTTTTCATCTTCATCTGATTCTTCAAAATCTTCCTCTTCAATGATTTTAGGAATGTCTACTAGATCAATGATTCTTTGTGTTCCATCTTCTTCTATCCTGACACTTGCACTTTCAACAATTTTCTTGGTTCTTTTATTATAACATTTATAATCTTTAATTTTGAAATAATAACTAAAAAATATACCTTCATCTACTCTAGATTCAAACTTCTCAAGTTTTTCATCAGTTCTCTTTATGAAGCATCTGTTGCCAAAAACTCTAAAATAATCAACTATTGTTGGTTTGTCTTTCCATAGATCATAAGGAGTCTTGTCACTATTGACTCTCAATAATTCTCTATTTTGGATATTCACTATTGTAGCAACTACCTCTCTCCAATATTTATCTGATATCTTGGATTCATTTAGCATTATCCTTGCCATCCCCTGAACTATTCTATTTTTTTGCTCAACTACTCCATTTTACCATAGAGTTCTGGATGCTGAATAATGTCTCTTTATTCCATGGTCTTCACAAAAATCAATAAATTGATCTAACATGAATTATCCTCTTTTATATGATCTTAGACACTTAATCATCAAATTGGTTTCATTCTCAACTAATGCTTTGAATTATTTGAAATGTCTGAAAGCCTCTAATTTTTTCTCTAAAAATATTATCCAAGTCATACATAAAAAATCATCAATAAGCAACATAAAATATTTCTCACCTTGATTACTTTGAGTTCTCATAGGTAAGAAAAGATTAGTGTGAACAATCTGTAACATTTGAGTGGTTGAGTATTCTTTTGTTTTGAACTACCTTTTGGCCTGCTTCCCATGCTGACAAGGTTCACAAAGCATATCAGATGGCTTTGTAATCTTTGGAAGATTTTTGACTGCTTGATTTTTACTGATGTTGACAATATTTTAAAAATTTATGTGATCCATTCTCTTGTGCCATATCCAAATTTATTCAATCTGACTCAAACAACATCTTTGACCTTTGATGTCTAATAATATATGCAAATTATTGCCTATTCTTTAAGCATCTACAATCAACACATCTGAATCTTTTCTCCTAATTTAAAAACCTTCTGCATCAAAATTTAGTGTCTACCCTTGATCACATATTTAACTTACACTCAAAATATTATGCTTAAGACCTTCTACATACAAAACATTTACAATTTTAGTTCTACCATTATCCAAACTTAGTGTACCTTTTTTAGCAATTTTGGCAGTAGTATTATCTCTAAATTTCTCTGTGCCACCATTGATCTTCTTCAAGATTATGAACTTGATTTTGTCTCCTATCATGTGCCTCGAACATCCACTATCAATGAACCATGGATTTTATTCATTTCTTGCATGCAATGCTGTCTATACCAACATAGATTTTTAGGTTGTTTCTTCTACCATGAACCTGTCTGAACTTTCTTCTTGATGAATGGAGCCTTAAAAATCTAGTCCTTATTGACTGACTTGAACACACTTATATATTACCAAGATATGTGTTTGAAGTTATTTCAATTGCAACATATTATGGTCTCTTTATTAAAGCTTGATAGAGGAGCAAAAGAGTAGTGGCTTTTGCTTGACTCTACATGACTTTTCTTCTCTTTATTTCTGAAATTGTTAGCCCCTTTTTGACATTCTATTTTCTTATGACCATATATATTAAAATAAAAATAGTAACCATAAAAATAGGACCTATTTGTGTATCTCTGACCAAATTTCCTTTTGTAGCTCTATTCCCTCCAACCTTCTTTGTTTGAGATGTCTTCTATATTCTTAATTTCTTCCCTTTTTATTTCTTTTTTTGTAAGAACTTTAGCATAGCTCTTTCCTTTTTCCTTGTTTGTGAAAGTAGTGGCCTCTCCTTTCTCTTTTTCAAATCAAATACCTATCTTATCTGACATTGATCTTTGATTTTTTAATATCTTATTCAACATATTAGTGCTATTCTTAAATTTTGAATTATGATTGCTCTATCATTAATTACTTTATTTGTTTTCTCAAGATTTGCTTTTAAAGAAGCAATTTCAATAACATACCTTTTAAATTCTTTACTTACTATTTTCAACTATTTTGTTAGATATTCTTCATTCTTCTTAGCTTTTTCAATGTGTGCTTATAGATCTTAAATTATTTTCTTTGGCTCCTTTTCATTTTTTTGATTTGGAGCTTTAATCTTTGATTATTCTTTTCAATAGATTTTAACTCTTCTAAGGCACACATGAGTTCTCCTTCTAGAATCACTTCGGCTTCATCTTATTCTTCTTGATCACCTATAATTTAGCTTGTGAAGGCATCTTTATATATGGCCATGATTAGAATCTCTTCTTCTGAATCACTAATTGCACTATCTTCAACTGAGCTAGGATCTTTAGAATACAAACTCTTCTTCTTGAATCCCTTCTTGAATTTTTATTTGAAATTCTTCTTGTATGTAGAATTTATTTATTCATTATCACCATTACCCTTATCTGGGCACTTAGATGTAAAATGTCTAATCTTTCCATAATTAAAATATTTGAAAGGTAATTTTCTTTGATATTTACATGTGCCTTTTTTTGGCTTGTGAATGAATAGAGCTTCATTGTCATATTCATCATCGCTAGAACTATCACTTGATTCTTGAATCTTAGCCTTCTCTTTCTTTGATGTCTTGAAAGTAGCTTCTCTCTTTGAGGGTTTCTCTTGTTTGGTCCACATCTCATATTTTGTAAGAATACCATGTAGCTCATCCATCTTTAGCTTGGCTAAATTCTTCATCTCTTAAATTGATGAAACTTTTGCGTCATATCTCAACGGTAGAGATCTCAAAACTTTTTGAACCAAAATTGATTCTTATAAAATTTCTCCAAGACCTTGAATCTGATTAACTATTTGATCAACCCAAAAAAGATAACTTGCTATATTTTCTTCCTCTTCCATCTTCAAACTCTTAAACTATCTTCTAAAAATCTGAAGCTTGGCTTGCTAAACCTTTTTATCACCTTTGAAAATATTTTCAAGTTTTACCCAAGTTTTATGAGCAAATTTACATTGCATAACTTTAACAAATTTTGATTCATATAAACCACATAAAATAGTATTTAAAGCTTTAACATTATTTTCACTTGCCTTATTTTTTGTTAGAGTAGTTACAAGTGTCTGTGGCTCTTCATATTCCTCTACCACTACTTGCGATATGTCAAATCCAAGGGCCATCAAATAAGTCTTCATCCTTATGTTCCAAAAAACATAATTTTTCCCATCAAACAAAGGTTCCTTATTTGTATAAAAACTTTCATGTGATCCAACCATCATGCTTTTCTAATCTACCTTCAAACTGTAAAACTTTTTCAAAAGAACTTGCTTTGATACCAATTGTTAAGCATGAAATATACTGAGAGGGGGGGTGAATTAGTATATTATATATCTTATTTCTTAGTCAAATTCCTTTTCTTTAACCACTTAACCACACATTCAAGATATGCAATAAAACTAAAACAATAATATACACCACACAAGAGAGAGAAAGACACTAGATTTTTATGTGGAAACCCAAAGTAGAAAAAACCACAAAGAATAATCTTAAGTATATGGATGAGCACCAACTTAAATTATAAAGTTTGAAGTACCAACTTGCAGAGTACTAACCCCTTTGCCATGAACCAACACAACAACTATTTGTGAGCACCAACCCACAGGAGAACCAAACCCTCTTGTGTATAAAACACACCTATCTCTTAATGTTGCTTACTCAACAAATGATATAACTCTACAATATCTCCTACTTTTCTCTCTTTAAAAATAAAAACAAACCATGCACTCTCTTGCATATTACAAATGGCTTCTCAAGCCTTTATTTATAGATTTTCAAATGACCTTTGGCATTCAACCTTTGTGAGCCTTCAATCCTCATAGAAAATGGTGCCCAACTTGAATAACCCTTCATATCCTTACATTTGAAAAGTGATATGGTGACCTTTCATAAGTAAAATCATCCTTTCCTCTTTTCTCTTTATCTTGGTGACTTTCAATATTCTTCAAAGTGTCCTTTCATAGAAAAATGTGCCATACCCTCTTTTATCTTCACATGGTGACTCTTGGACTTCCTCAAGATGACTCTTCATGAAAAAATGCATCCCATTCCTCTTTCATCTTTTACCTCATGACTCTTTGACTTGTCCATGGGCCCTCTTTTGACTTTTATGCAACCAAAAATATATTTATTAATATTAAATAAATATTAACATACATTAGCCAAGATATGAATATTAAAAATACCATTAAATGTAATGGGGCCTTTATCACCAATAATTTTAGACCTTTGACATTAATGATAATATTTCCAATAATCTCCCCCTTCGTCATTGATGGCAATCTCAAACTGAAACTATCACATCCTGAAACCTGTATATACTGCCATTTGAAAAACATATAGTAACTTCACCTTATTGTAGCAACTTATAGCTATTCCCTGTACCTATTTTTTCACTTGTACCTATACCTGTACCTATTATTCTTCCCCTTTGACATCAATGGCAAAGGGCCTACCTGGAGCTAACACTTAGCTCCCCCTTAATTGAGGTAGAACTTCAATGACAGGAAGTAAAAGAAATTACTCCCAACTTCTCTTGTAGATACTCAAATGTGCCTTTTGGTAGTGCCTTTATGAAAATATTTACAATCTATTTTGTAGTATTGATATACTCCATCTTAACCTATTGATCTATAACCTGTTATCTCAAGAAGTGATATCTAATGGGAATATATTTTGCTCTTGAACGCATCACTAGATTCTTTGAAAATTAATAGAACTTATGTTGTCACAAAAAATAGAAATATGTTCATCATATTTTACCTTGATATCTTCTAAATTTTTATTTATCCAAAGCACTTGAGTACAACATAATATCATTGCAATATATTCATTTTATGAGAAATAATTAATTGGATCTGATTTAGATTGTTTGAAAACTAGATCGATTGATTTATTATCTATCACGTTAATACATTATTGCATTTATTTATTTATATACATTTAATAGTCAAATAATGATTATTTATATAGATATAAATGATATCATAAGAAATATATGTGATAAAAAAATTAGTGTATCTATTGGTTAACCCAGTGGAGCTTTAACATTTTGGTATCAGAGCAAAGGTTTAATGCTTTGACCTAATGCATCCACTGATGTAAATCTATTCTCCTAATTTTTAGAAAGGAGAATGTTAGGAGCTAGATAAGATGGTGAGGGAACTTCTGATGCAAACCCTTAATCTAATCCTAATAATCTAGTAATAAAAAAAGTTGCAAAATTTGATCCAATTCTCACTATTAAATAATATTAGAGACATAATAGCAACTCTAGAGTGAAAAGTTCATGAACCTAAAGAGGAATATGAATAAGAAGTTACAGAGGAGTAACATGCTAAATAGGAAGTTACCTAGAATGAGGGGCACATGTAAGGGAAACAAATGACTAGACCTCAAGTAGCTACAGAGCTTGCACATGACATGAAGAAAGTAAACCCACCCAAGTTTGATTATATGGTATTAGGTGATGGAGTTAAAGTTTGGCTCATGAAAATGGAAAAGTATTTCAAGATTCAAAATTATTCTAAGGTCACAAAGGTTGTGTAGGGAGCTTACCAATTGGTTGGTGAAGCAACAACTTGGTGGGCTAATAAGAAGCTTGAGATGAACCTTGATTCCACTACCACCACATGAGATCAATTTTTTGACTCTTTTCATAGCATGATAGATTCTCAACTATATTTTGATTAGAAATTGATATATTTACTAAATTTGAAGCAAGGAGATTTATCTATTAATGAATATTGGGATCAATTCACAAAGCTCTTGAAGTATGTTCTATAGTACTAGAAGGATGAACATTTCTAGATCAGGAAGTTCATTATGGGCTTAAAACCTCAAATTAGTTGCAAAATGGATGTGCATGGACCATCCATCATGGATCAACATTTTAAGAAGGCATTTCAGTAGGAATGAAATATAAAATCACTGATAGAGGTTAGAGAAAAAATTAAAATGAATTTTGGTGGTTTCAAGGCACCTTTCAAGAAGAAAAAATAGAAATGAAATGGGAATTCTAAGAACAGATTCAAGAGTCAAAATGTGAGCTTTAGTAATGCTTCTATGAACAAGAAATCAAGAGGTAGTTTAAAATAAGGTTTCAAGAGTGAAAATAAAGCTAAGAGAAAAGGAAACATGGTGGATTTTTCACTTGTGGAGGATACCATTATGCCTATTATTATCCTCAGTGGAAGAAAGATGGAAGAAATAATAATACATCCACCTCCACATCACAACTGGGAACTTTTTAGCAATGTATTCATGTAGTAGTGGATAATTGTTAATTAGAATTCCAAACTTCTCCCATCAAAGTATTAGCTACTTTATTTGGGTATCCTATTTCTATTTTGATAGACACATGAAATAATTTATACTTAATCTCTCCTAGGATGCTAAGTGAATTATCGAGGAAAACTAGTTTTATGGAAAATGCTTAGTTAGTAAAGTATGGGAATGAGTCTAAGGTCAAGGTTAAAAAATATCTTGTTGAGGCAAAAATAAAATTTATAGAATTAATTATAATTGTTGATCTCTATGCAACACCATTAAGGTCATATGATGTGATCCTAGAAATGAATTGGATCTCTAGGCATAACGCCAAAGTTGACTATTTCCCTAAGAAGTTTGAGTGTTTGTATGATTTAAGAAACCAAACCAAAATCTAAAGAGATCATAAAAAGTTGAAACTGAGACAAATTTTAGCTATTAAGTTGAAGAAGGCTCAATGAAATGGATGTTAATCATTCCTAGTTAAGATGGATGAAATTGGTGAAGCTAAGGAACCTAATCTAGAATATTACCTTTTTGTATAGGAGTTTCAAGATGTTTTTCTAAAGGAATTAATAGGTTTAGCACTCAAAAGGGAATTTTATTTCACTATTGATATCATTCTAGGATCATAATCATAGTCTAAGGCCCCCTACAAAATGACAACAACTGACTTAATGGAGTTAAAGGCACAACTTTAGGAGATGTTGGCCAAAGGATTGATTCGGCCTAGTATTTCATCATGGAGTGCACCTATAGTCTTTGTTAAGATAAAAGATGGAACCCTTCATCAATGCATTAACTACCAAATTCTTAGAAAAGCAATGATTAATAATAGGTATCCATTCCCTTGTATTCAAATGCATGGTGAAACAGTCTTTTCAAAGATTGATCTTCATGTTGGGTACCATTAGTTGAGAATTTGAGAGGAATATATTCCAAAAAAAAAAAATTGGACTCGTTATGGGCATTAAAAATTCACAATATTTCTTTTTAGATTAATAAATGCACCATCATTTATGAATCGTATGACCAATGTGTTTAGAGATTACCTTGATTAGTTTGTGTTAATATTTTTAGATAATATTCTCATCTATTCTAAAATTCAACAAGATCATGTTGAGAACTTGTATTTGGTATTATAGTGCTTGAGGAAGTATAAAATTTATGTGAATTTTTCCAAGTTTGAATTCTTTTAGAGAAGAGTAAAATACTTACAGTGCATTATTTCTATAGAAGGAATTTTAGTGTATCTAACTAAGATGAAATCCATTAAAGCTTGGATAATACCAAAAAATGTGCATGAATGTAGTTTCATGGGTTTAATAGGGTACTATAGGAAGTTTGTACAAACATTCTCTAAAATAACTAGTCCAATTTACTCTCTTCAATAAAAAGAGTAGCATTTTATTTGCCCTGATAAGTGTAAATAAACCTTTCATGTTTTGAAATAGAGGCTTACTTCAACACCATTGTTATGATTCTAGATTTGAGTGGTCAGTTTGAAATTATAATAGATGCTTCAGGAGATGGTTTAGGAGGAGTTCTTATACTAGATGGTTTAGATGTGGCCTATGAATCTAGGAAACTAAAACCTTTTGGAAAAAAATATTATCCTCATGACCTACAACTAGCTACCAAAATTCATGTTTTGGAAGTTTGGAGGTGTTATTTGTTGGGAAAGCCTTTTGAGCTCAAAATTGACAATTTGGGTCTCAAGTACAATTTTGCCAAACTTAACCTTAATGCTCATTAGAGGCAGTGGTTAGATTTTTTGTCAGATTATTATTTTGACATTAAATACATTAAGGGTAAATATAATATAATTGTCAATGTCCATAGTCATAAATAAAATATTATGACTTTGGCCAAACTAATTACTTTTCTAGATCAGGTAGTACAATCCTCACCTGGCAATGAATTATATGAACAAGTTAAGAAAGCTTTGGTTGAAAATTCTTAGGATCATATATACCATAGTTTGAAACTAAATAATGATGAGATTTTGAGGTACAAGGTAGAATTTATGTGCTTAACAAATAAAATTTGATAAATATTTTTCTAAAATAATTACACAATGCACCATATTCTAGACATCCTAGAGTGACTAAGCTTTTAGCAGAGTTAAAACCATTGTAATTATGGAAGAAAATTAAAAAGGATGTAACTAATTTTATATATAGATGCTTGGAGTGTTAGTGATTTAAGGCTAAACACATGCATCCTATAGGTTTGTACCCACATTCCATCCCTGAATGGAAGTGGAAAGTTATTATCTTGAGCTTTGTCTAAGGTTTGCCTATATTTAGAAACTATCATGACATGATCTTGGTAGTTGTGGATAAACTTATCAAGGTATCTCACTCTATTACAATTTATTTAGTTGATGATGCATCAATGTTTTCCAAATGATTTGTAAAAGAATTTTATATATTGCATGGGTTTTTAAAAAATATTATTTTAGATAAGGACCCTAAGACGACTTCTAGGTTTTGGGAAACTTTCAATTCAACTTTTAGAATAAAAATGAACTTTATTACAACTTATCATATACAAATGAATGGGAAAATAGAGAGAATAAGTTAGTTCTTGGAAGGTTTATTGAGGATGTATTTCATGGACCAATAATACAAATGGGAAGAATACATACCATTGGTTAAGTTTGCTTACAACTCATACCAATCAGTTATAAAAATGACTCCTTTTGAGTTATTGTATGGTAGGAGGTTTAAAACACCAATCAATTAAGATAAATTAGAAGATAGAGTGGTATTTTGATTGGATATGCTTGTAGAAATGGAAGAATAATTAAAATTAATAAGACAAAGATTGGTTGAAGCCAATGATAGGTATAAAAGTTATACTGATCTAAAAAGAACAACAAGATAATTCTAAATTGGGAATAAAGTTTTTCTGAGGGTCAAACCCCCAAAAAGTGCAATAAAGTTTAGAAAATTAGCAAATTTTTCATTGAGATATGTGGGACCTATGAAACAAGATTATGAGATAGGTTAGTCCATTCATTAGTGGATAAAATCAAGAATGAATACAAATGACTTACATATTAAGCTTACTCCTTAATTGGGAAAGGTTAATGAAGTGAAGAAGCAATAAAGAAGGCATAAGATATACTTTTCCCACATGACTCTCTTTCAAGACCAGTTCACAAGCATGTTTATGCTCAGACATGGAGCTCAAGATCTTTAGCAATGTGGTTGGGCAAGTGCCTCCAAAATCTCCTTATGCACCATTTGGATTGGGTTGTGAATGAAGATAGAAGAATTGATTGAAGCTTTATAAGAAATTATGCATTATATATTTGCATTAGAAAGCTTGTAAAAAGAGTGTCATGGCCTTGGATCTTATAGGTTTCCCAGATCAGTTATATCCTTTAGATCAAAAATGAGATGAGGGGTCACAAATGCATTTAATTTCAAAGGGAAAGAAAATTAATATTCTATAAATAGGGAGTATTAATAAGGCATGTCTTGCCTTAATTCAAATAATTATCTTCATAAATACTTGGTGCGTGACAACCTTTTGATGATGCCATAGATGATATCATGGCCTAGATATTTAAATTTTTAAAATTGGATATTCATTAATTTATCATGGAATTTTTACTTTAGCATTTAATTGGATTTGTTTAGATAAGTGATTCTCATTAGTCCTTTTGCCCTCTTTGGAATTTGATCAGTTGTTATTTATAAGTGGCTGAAAATGCCAATTCACCAGGTTACAACTTGAATGGAGATGAACTTGAGGAAGATGATGATTGTGTACATGATATTGAGCCAATTAGGGATATATTGACATGAATAATACATTATACATCACTTTTATGGATGAATCAAAGTGTTCTAATGGCATTTGATCTAGTTTGTGCATTATTGTAAGAAGTCATTCTGACTTAAAATTTTGACATGACAGTGGTGAGAATTTGATTTTGCCCCTATTTAGAAGGGTGTGGTGAGAAATTTGGTCAAATCAATGTATTTTCAAAGAAAAAAAGGTCACTTATAATTATTTTAATTAGAAAAAATAATTAAATTCTTGATTGCATTTATTCTAATTGATTTATGGAAAAAATGTTTTCATGAAAAGGCCACAAATAATGTTTGGGAAACCCATGTTTTCCACTAGAGATTGTGTCTAAAAAAATGATTTTGATAGATGAGCCCTTGAAAAGAAAAAAATAACATGTTTTTAGTAGAAGAGACTAAAAAATAGACTAATTAGATGAAAAATGGATAAACAAGGCAAAAATAAGCCTTATAAGAATAAAAATGGATCACAAATAGGTCAAGGGGGAAAAAATCAATTTTTGGCTATAAAATCACCCCTAGGGGGTAATAATAATTCATTTTTTCCCTCCCCTATTTAAATTGATAGCTCTGGTGTTTTTGCACATGAGAGAAGTGGAGAAGATGGCTAATATCTTGTAAGGCACCTTGGTGAGAACATCTAAGAGTATTAAAGACTAGAATGGAGAAACACATTAGTAAGTACCATTTTTTGTTTATCAAATTTAGCATATATTGCATTTATTAGGCCCTAGAAAACCAAAAAATTATAAATTCACAATTTTCAAGAAGATGAGAATGATGAAATCACCCACAAAAATGATGAGGTCACTGGTCAAATGGAAAACATGTGGCTAATTTGGCAACTTCACCAAAATGGTTGGATTTTGCCAATTCGACGATATTGCCCAAATGGATGGAAGTTTTTAAATTGCTGGGAACATCAAGACATCGATGGAAATTTTGATCAATTGATAGAAATGTTGATCAATTAGTGAAAATGCTTAGTTAGGTACAAAGGCAATATAAAAGGTGATCTCGCATGAAATAATGAGGTCATCCTACCAGATGACCAGAATGACCTACAAAATCATCAAGAATAAAATAATAGAGTAAGATGAATAAATTGTAGTAGTAAAAAATGTGGAAGAAAAAATCATCAAGAATCACATGGAAGAGGAAGATGAAGGAACACCGACACTTCTAGAGGTGGATCTACATAAATGTATGATAAGTCAAATATCCAATGTTATTATTGAAAGAAGTATGGACTTTGAAAGAATCCATATACAAATATATGAAATAATACATAGAAGATATAGAAATGTAATTGAATATCAAAGCATATGAGACACAGATCAATTGAACAATGTGACATAGATATTAGGTGGGAAAACCTCTAATAGAGGTAAAAACTCCATGGTGATTATTCATATAATTGAGAAATAATGATAACCTCAATACCAAATCTTCTGCCTTCTCAATTCTTCATAGAATGGCCTTCACAAAACTCCTAAGTTGAATATGAAAACATAATTTCATATTCTAATGAATTCACAATAGGATTAAAACCCTATTTTTTAGTGAAATTCCAAGGGAGGTGACAATTGTAAAAATAATGGGTCCATCCATCCCAATAAAGTCATTTAATTAAATTTTGATAATTCATTAAATAATTATAAATTTATTATTTAATTTTATGATATTTCCAAGGCTAAGGGTCAATAAGTCAACTTAGGATTAAATTCTCTAACACTCCCACTTAATGCTAAGTGGGGATAAATGTCATAATCACCTTAGAAAGGATCTATACTATGTACACAATTAAAGGA
Source organism: Torreya grandis (assembly GCA_037957365.1). NCBI lineage: Eukaryota > Viridiplantae > Streptophyta > Pinopsida > Cupressales > Taxaceae > Torreya > Torreya grandis. Next base: position 1,398,507 of record JARHVA010002928.1, read on the forward strand.
TTTAAAGACATTCATCATGTCAAACACCACCTTTTGAAACAAAAAGAATAATAATCTATAAGCTACTCAAAAGAAGGTTTATGCTAGCATGATCGTGAGACTACATCTCACAGTTTTTCATGAATAATCACTAAGCATATTTGGAGCCTTTTATAACATAAGTAGCTCCATTACAAAGTATGATTTTAATGTATTGGGGTACAAAAGTAAAAAATTTACAAGAATTTTACTCAAATCACATAAATTCCACATGTTTTACAATGAAAATAGGTATAAATAAGGAGAAAAAATAGATGGGAATCAGTAAGTGGCATTATCATGCACACTCCCCCTCAATGACAAATCTAAAAGGGCCAACATTGCATAAAACTAACAAAACTTAGTAGCACCAAGTGGTTTTATGAATATATTTGTCACTTGTTCATCTATATGATAAAACTACAAATTAATATCACCTTTAAGGAGTTTTTCTTGGAAGAAATGCACATGAAATTTAGTATGTTTAGTTATTTGATGATACACTAGATTTTTTTGCAAAGATATACAACATTGGTTATCAAAATAAAAGATGGTAATATGAAAAACATATAAATGAAATTCTCCCAACAACCTTCACAGCCACATGGATTCTTTGGAAACTTCCATAACACTTTTGTATACTACTTTAGTAGAAGAGATAGAGATAATAGGTTGTTTTTTTCTGTTCTAAGTGATAACACTTACACCAAACTTAAACATATATCCAAAAGTGGATTTATGATCTATAGTATCACCAGCATGGTTAGCATCACAATAACCATATAATTTAGTATTATCAATAGAATAATAAAATAAATCAAAATTAATAAATCACATTGCCAACAAGTTGTCTATATAAAGTAGGGTTAGCTTTTTCACATGTAGGTTTTGGATCAAGTTTAACACCAACTTCAATAGGAGTAGAAGAAGATTTAAAATCAAGCATGATAAACTTAACAAGAAGGTTCTGAGCATACTGAGATTGTGATATAATAATAAAATGTTTATCTTGAAATATATCTATTCCTAAAAAATGACGTAGAATACGTAAGTCAGTCATTTCAAACATTTGACTTAGTTTATATTTATATTTATGATTTAAAATAGTTAGATCATCAATAATAAAAAAATAATAAACATATAATACAATTAGAATCAAATGACTATTTTCAACTTTAACAAAGAGATTATTATCAGAATAGCAATTAGAGAAACCCAATTCTTTGAAAAAAGAAGTAATTTTAAAATACCAAGCCCGAGAAGATTATTTTAAACCATACAAATATTATTTTAATTTGCATACATAATGTCATTTATTAGGGTTAATGAAACCTTTAGGTTGAGTCATGTAGATTTTCTCTTCTAAATCACCATTTAAAAATGCATTCTTGACATCCATTTGGTGGATAACCTAGCCATTTTGAGTTGTAAGAGCAATAAGAAGTCTAACAGTATTCATTTTTGCTATAGGATCAAAGGTTTTAACATAATCAATACTCATTTTTACTATAGGATCAAATGTTTCAACATAGTCAATCTTGAGTTTTTGAGAAAACCCACGAGCAACCAATCTAGCTTTTATAGACAACTAAAATTGGTCACCGATAACCTCCAACTAGGTTTTTGACCAATTTTCACCAAAATGCATAATTTTGCCTAAAAATACTAAAACATATTCAAAGAGTTGAAATTGATATATTCAAGTGTTGATTTTGGCCAGAGTATCATTAAATGGGGCAATTAAATTTATGAAGTAGCTAACTTTGATCAAATCATTTCCACTCAAAATACCAATTTTGCACCTGGGTGCTCTAGATTGTTCTTTTCTATCAAATTTATTGCACAAGACACATGCCTTTGTTATTTTGTGTTGACAACATCCTAAATGGGATAATGGATCCAATGCATCTGATATCACATCTTAATTCCAATCAAATTAAATTTTGGGCCAATAACAAGACATTTTGACCAATTTGAGTATTTTTTGCATAAAGAGCCAAGGTTTGAATCAAAGTGATTAATCATGCTTAAGAGCTAATTAAACCAAATCATGAGCCTAATTAAGAATTATATGGAACTTATTGAATAATTTTTTTTTGGAAATAAATATCTACATCATCAGGTGACATAATTTCTTGGGAAGACATCCCTAGGCCATAAATACATAAAATATCTCATCAAGCCATCCCATACCTCATTAACACCCTCCTATGCCTCATAAATGCCTCCCATGACTCTTCATTTCCCCTCTACCCAAATATTGATGAGCTTATTTATGAATTTTAAATTATATAATTGAATTAATCCTTAGCCACACATCTTCATCTTGAGATGGATGGTTCAAATTGATTCTGACCATTTTCCAAAATCTATAAATAGGAGCCCTTGCCTATTGAATTATAAGCTCTTTAATGACAAACTTATAATGCTTAAATGCATTAAAAATCATTGCATCTTAGTGTTATAATACCCAAATGTTGATCCAAGCCAAGCCAAAGACAAAGGTGCCAAGAGGAGATGAAGGTAGTCACACTCCATTGAAGAAGATCTCTTGAAGCACAATTTGAGCAAGCCAAAGGAGCCTTTTGGAGAAATTAAGGATTTGGTAAGAAATTGGTCTTTAATGTTCATATCTCTCATTTATTTCCATTTCTAGTTGTATTTTCAAATGATTTTACCTCACTAAGCTCCTTATAGTCACTAGGCCTAGAGATGTTATGCTAGTTAGTGTGTTTCTTTTATTTTATTTTCATTTTGGAACTAACACAATACTAACCATCCTCTCTTGAGTCAAATTCCTAGTTCACATAATGACACACCTAGTGGGACAAGATGCATCCCATGTATGAAGGAGAGTATGAGGCAACTTTAAAATTTTAATTTAGATGCTTAAAACTCTTTTAAAGTGATTTTCTAACTTTGTTTGGCTGGATTTTCACCTTCACAAGTTTATATAGAGAACCATTGATGGTTAAGTAAACTACCAACGATTGAGTAAACCATGAATAGTCATATAATCATCATCGGTTAGGTAAACCATCAATAGTTCACTGTGTTTTTCTTAAAAACATAAAATTTGAGAGCTAATAGGCCATTTTAAAATGCTTGATTTGGGGTCATACAAACTCCATTTTTGATGATTTTTTTAAAACCATGTGTTTTCTCCTAGATTTTTGAATCTGATATTAGTTTAGCTTCAAGTTACATAGATTTTTCACAAATTTTTTAAAATCTCTTTAAATGTTTCTAATATAACACATTTTATTTTAGGGTGATGCCTTAAGGGTAGACAAGTAACTGATGGACTTTGGTCACTTTTACTTGGTATATTTTGAGACTAAAAATTGATTATTTTTTATAACCATGTCAAAACCACTTTATTTATACGTCACTCTTTTATCTAAAGAGGTGTTATGCTGACTATTTTATACCACACTTGTGCCTTGAATTTTTTTCTAAACTTGTTTGTGTGTGTGTCATTTGAGTTGTGGAGGGTAGTGTTATACTGCCAAACTCATGTCAAATCATTTTGCCTTTAAGTCTTTGAAACATACATTGATCACATCATTTGAGCATTCTTAATTTGTTATGTTGATTAATTTATTTAAAGACTTATTTACCATTTTATCAAAAACCATTTGTTTCAAACCATGTCATGTACACCATTTGGACCTTTGTCTTGTGACGTCATGTTGTCCAATCTTGTCTATCTTGTTTGGTCAAAACATTGTTTTCAACATTGAGTTTTCAATTAACCTTGTCAAAGTTTACATTGATTGATTTCTATTTATGCTTCAAATTCATGGGGTTAATACATAAATCTTTCTCTTTTGGGTTGCATAACTTCAGTTAATTGATTACCCAAATTTGGTAACTATTGATGGTTTGTTTGTTCAAAGCCTATCCTCATCATTGTTTGTGCATTTGTTTGAGAGAACACAACCTTTCTTTAGGTACCTTTTACCTCATGCCTTATGCCATCTGATCATGTTTATATTTGATTTTTTGTGTCGAGTCTATGTAAAAGTTGTTTCTAAACTTATCAGATTAAATTAAATCACATCATATTTTGTTTCAATCCTAAATTTTAATGCCATTTGGCTAAAAGTCCTAGCACATGCCTTGTTTGAGCCTAGCTTTTGAATCTGTATTTGGATAAAATACCTAGTGACTCTTTTCCCTTTCTTAGTTTAGACCTTTTTTGGAACACTTTGACCTAGACTTTGACATGCTGATTTTTATTCAGATGCATGACCTTTTATGTGTATGACATTTGACATGTTAGAATATTTTATGCCAAGTCTTAGCACAAACTATTTTGGAGATACAACTCTAAGACCAAATCATTATTTATAGATACAGCTCCACTTTCAACCAAGTTAGATCTAGTTTGAACCATTTGTCCTTTGGATTTAGTTTTTGAGAGTTTGCAGAACTCTATGCCTTTTATTTTGGAGCTTTCATCATTTATGTAGATATATCTAGCTACACTTATGGTGGAGTCACATACAATCCAACTTATGATAGAATGGCCACACAAAATCCCACTAGGAACCCCTATAGAAAAATATTTTTTAAGGAGTTTTATTATTCTCCCTATAATACTCCATATGGGGAACATAGTCAAAATCCACAAAATCTAAATGAAATTACCAATTGGGATGATATGGTTTATGAGGAGGAATTTGAAGACCTAACTAAAAATAATGTTGTTTGGGATATAGATCCATACCCTTTTTACAATAATCAAGACACAAAATATATTCAAGAACCAACTAATGATCCAACTCAAGATTGGGATGATATGGTTTATGAGGAGGACTTATATGTTTTGGATTGTGCAAGAAATCAAGATCCATAATGACCCTTCATCATTTTAGGACTTCATCTTTTAGCTTATGCAAGCAACCAAGCTCCACACCACCCTATCTTTACCATTTCAAGACTTTGTCCTTTGGCTCATGTGAGCAATCATGTTCCCTAATGCCCTATCACTTTTCCTCATCTGGTACCTATCCAATCAAAACCTCAACCCATCCAATCATTTGAAGACCAAGCTATGTTCAAAATTGGTATTTTCCAACTCATTGGAAACTAAGGCCAAGAAAACCAGCCAATCTAAGATGTTTTTGTCAAACCAATCATTTTTGATAATTCAAACTATGATGAATCACCTATTGATCCCATACTGGTTGTCAAGGAATCTCACTCTAACAAGTCAGCCTTTGTTGAGTCACTTCTTAATGATTATAACCACCTTTGGGAAAATCATTACCTCGACTATATGCCTATTTTTCAAGAGCCTCCTATTGCCAAGCCAGTCTTTGAGGAGTTGTCTCTTGACCTTTTTTCCATTATGGAAGAGTCTCACTTTGAAGAACCAGTCTTTATAGAGCCCATTATGCCATCACAGGCCATCACTTGTCTAAAACTAAACATTCAATAAGACATCATTGTAATAGAGTACCCATCAGATGAAGAAACAAAATTAGAGTCAAGTTCTATTTTTAAACTAACATTGGATTTAACATCAAAATTAGAATCAACATTAGTCTCAACATTAGATTCAAAGTCCATTGAGTCAAAATTATATTAAAAAATAGAATACATTCATGACTATTACAATATTGGTTACGCATACCTCACAGATCAATTTGAATACATTTATGATCCTTCTATAGTTTTTGAGGATGAATACTTCAACTTCGACATGAGTTATCCTAGTATCTTCTATAGGATTGTGTAGCCTCTCCCCATTCCATTATCATCATCCAAAATAACCATATTATTGACATTCCATCTCCCACAAATGTTGATTGGGACCGACAGAATCAAACTTTATTTAACTGCATCCATGGCAACATAGTAGTTGAAGAAGAAAAATAATGCCAAGACCACATTCATATAACATAAGAACACTCTCCTAGTGAAATTATTTTGGAGGCACTAGGAGACAAGCAATGTTTAAACTCAACATCTTCTAGTGAAACTTTTTCAAAAGCACTAGAAGACAATCAAAGTCAAAATTCAACATTCCTTGGTGAAATATTGTCAGAGGCATTATGGAACAATCAAGACAACTTCATTGGTGAAAACCTCATTGAGGCACTGATAACTGAACACAAAATTTTTTCACTACTTGATGAAGATAAAATTAAAGATCAAATCAAAATAGCTTCTAGTCTACAACCTAATCAGATGGTAGCTACTTTTAGGCCCAAATAATAGAAAAATTTGGTAGTCTTATAGAGAGTATATTCAGAGGTCTTTAGCCCTACCACAACCAAAATTATATCAAATTTGACATCAACAACATTACGTTTGATTGAAATTCCTAATCTTCATTTGTTTCCCCACCATTATAAATTGCATTATCATCCACCATTCCATTTCAAAAACAAACCTACCATCTATTATTTTTCCTTATTTACCATCCTTGGCCACACTTTCCTCTGTAGAGGCTATAAAGATACCTTATCTTGATATTTGAAGGAATCAAAATTGATGACCAATGAGGATCACAATAGTATTATTGATAACCAAATTTGTAGCCAGTTCTTGATAGAACAACTATTTAAATGAGGTGTGGGATAGAAATTAACATGATCGAGTATTATATTTATATCATTCATTGATTAGGACATGCATATCCACTTCAGTAGGAAAAATAGAATCATATGCCATTTACCATACCCAGACCAAATACATCCAACCCAATAACCACACCTAGACCAAAAACATGTACCATACCATTTCATTTACCATATTCCTTTTTGCCATTCTCGCATATCCTAGCCATTCACCCCATCACTTTGGGGAAACCCTCTTACCATTTTATATAATCTATTGAAAACCATCATTATCCTAGAGCAAGACCATTCTATTCTACCATATCATTCCTATCTAGACCAAAACTTGTGTTTAGTCATCCTATCCAATCTTGTTTTGATCTTGGTTACTTTGGTTCTTCCCATACTTTTTGTGAAGGGATTATGATCAAGTTTCACCAATTTATCAAATCCATGTTTCAATGATAGTTTATGAAATTAGTGTGACAGTTGATTTGGCAAGATATCTTTTATTTTTCCATCTTATATCAAGTTTGTTTATGTGAGCTTAATTATAACTGCCTATAAGAAAATTAGTGTCTCATGGTCTTGATACTAATTATAACCACCTATGGGAAAATTAGTATCATTGATCTGATCTATTATATCCTAGTTATAATCACCTATGAGAAAACTAGGGGCAACATTTATTTATCATGCATTACCACATCACCTTGCCATTGTTATTTTCATTTGACTAGCCATTTGCTGGATTTGAGAACTTGTTGTTACTTGGTCAAGTTTTTCCTCACCTTTTATGTGGGAGGAATTATTGTGACTTGAGGTTATTTTAAGGCTATGTGGGCCATGATCAATTCATGTTGAGGTCACCTCAGTCCTCCTTTCCATGTGTTCTCACCCTTTTGAGAGCAATTTAAGATAAACACTCTCATTGTTTTATGAGTATCTTATGATTCTCTAACAAGTTGAGATACCTCAAAATTCCAAAAACATTTCAAATATTTCAAAAATCCAAAAACATTTATCTTGTCTAAGCCTAGTCAGTTATCCTTGGTCCACCTTACTAGGGCATGGTCATTGTTAGGATGTTTTTTTTTGCTTTTATTTTCAGGCTTTCTATTTATTTATTTATTTATTTCAAGTTATTTGTTTGTTTTTTTGTTTGTTTTTCCATTTGTTTGTTTGTTTATTCACTTGCCTATTTATTTGATTTCAACACTATTGCCTTGACTCAATCTATATGTGTTCATTGTTTGATTCTTTTCATAGATTATTCTTGAGTCCATCCATATTCATACGCCAACATTATCATCATGGTTTTTATCATTGGTGTATTATTTTTAAGTGTTTATTGGATCGAGAGTTAGTCTTTATGCATATTTTAGGATAGTATTCATGGTGTTCTATCATGATGCTTACCGTCACATGCTAAAACAAAAATAAGATTCAATAAGGTCTATAATAAATGAATCCACCAATGTTTCTCCTTGGCACCTTGGCAAATCCTTCCACCCATCTCGATCGAATCAACCCATTGACCATTCTAGTTGTATAATTTCTAATAACAATGAATATCTCATTGGTAGGTACAACTAAATCTTTTATATTGATCAATCTTATTCCTCTATCCATCTCTTTCATCACTTTATACATCCTCATATGTTTGGTTGTTTGTGGCTTCTTTAGTCATTAGACCATAGCATCTACTTTTGCACCTACTCATCTTTAATCTATATTATAGATTATATCCTTGAGTTATACTTGATAATCTACCCTAACTGGAGCACAATCATCTTTGGCCAATCCAGGTCCTTTTAATGATTATAACCAACTATAGACAAATCATTATTTTGAATTTTACTCCTAATTATAACTACCTTTGGGCAAATCAATAATATTTTTAAATCAATGCATGCAAGCATTTTCTCATTTGGATTAATCTCAACCATAGGTTAATTCTCACCTTTATTCTTGTTTCTTTTTGAGGGACCATCCATCGACATATGTGACGGTCACTCCCTCGAGGGGGCATCATCCTAGGCTTTCCAAACACAATTTAGAGCTTTTTATTCAAATTATCATCTTCTTTTTGGTATACAAAACTTTAATCATTATTCAAGAAGATGTTACTGTGATTATATATTGCAATGCCTTCCTAAATAGGGGCAAACTGTAGACATGTAAAACTAGCCATTGATAACCTCCAATGAAGCTTTTGACCAATTTCTACCAAAATGCATAATTTGGCCTAAAAATACTAAAACACATTAAAAGATTTTAAATTAATATATTCAAGTTCTATTTTGGCCAGAATATCATTAAATGGGGTAATGGAATTTATGAAGTAGTTAGCTTTGATCAGATCATTTCAATTCAAAATGTTAATTTTGCATCTGGGTGCTCTGGATTGCTCTTTTCTATCAAATATCTTATATGTGACATGCCTTTGTTATTTTATGTTGAAAACATCCTAAATGAGATAACATATCTAATGCATCTAACATCACATCTTAATTCTAACCCAGTCAAATTTTGGGCCAATAACAAGACATTATGACCAATTTGAGTAATTTGTGCACAAAGAGCCAAGGTTTGCATCAAAGTGATTAATCATGCTTAAGAGCTAATTAAACCAAATCATGAGCTTAATTAATAATTTTATGAAACTTTTTAAATAATTTCTTTTTGGAAATGAATATTGAATATCTACATCATCAGGTGACATCATTTCTTGGGAAGACATCCCTATGCCATAAATGCATAAAATATCTCATCAAGCCACCCCATGCCTCATTAAGACGCTCCCATGCTTAATCAATGCCTCTCATGCCTCTTCATTTCCCCTCTATCTCAAATATTTATGAGTCTTTTTATGAATTTTAAATTACATAATTGAATTAATCCTTAGCCACACATCTTCATCTTGAAATGGATGGTTCAGATTGATTCTGACCATTTTCAAAAATCTATAAATAAGAAGCCTTACCTATCAAATTAAAAGCTATTTTATGCCAAACTTATAATGCCCAAATGCATTCAAAATAATTTCATCTTAGTGTTATAATGCTCAAATATTGATCCAAACTAAGCCAAAGCCAAAGGTGCCAAGAGGAGATGAAGGTAGTCACACTCCATTGAAGAAGATCTCTTGAAGCACAAGCTGAGAAAACCAAAGAAGGAACCTTTTGGAGAAATCAAGGATTGGGTAAGAAATTGGTGTTTTATATTTATATATCTCATTTATTTCCATTTCTAGTTGTGTTTTCAAATGGTTTTCCCTCAGTAAGCTCCCACTAGTAACTAGGCCTAGAGATGTTATGTTAGTTAGTGTGTTTCTTTCATTTTCTTTTCATTTTAGAACTAACACAATACTAAACATCCTCTCTTGAGTCAAATTCTTAATTCATATAATGGCACACCTGGTAGGATAAGATGCATCCCATGTATGAAGGAGAACATGAGGCAACTTTAAAATTTTGATTTGGATGCTTAAAACTCTTTCTAAGTGATTTTATAACTTTGTTTGGCCATATTTTCACCTTCACAGGTTTACACAGAGAACCATCGATGGTTAAGTAAACAACTAATGGTTGAGTAAACCATCGATGGTCATATAACCATCATTGGTTAGGTAAAATGTCACTAGTTAGGTAAACTATCAATGTTTCACTGTGTTTTTCTTAAAAACACAAAACTTGAGAGCGAATAAGACATTTTAAAATGCTTGGTTTGGGTTATACAGACTCCATTTTTGATAATGTTTTTTTAAAACCACATGTTCTCTCTTAAATTCTTTGAATCTGATATTAGTTTAGCTCCAAATTACATATATTTTTCACAAAATTTTGAAAATCTCTTTAAATGTTTCTAATTTAACATATTTGCTTTTGGGGTGATGCCTTAAGGGTAGACATGTAACTAGTGGACTTTGAATTTTTTAAAACATGATATTAAGATATCTTTTGCATGATTTAAAATGAATTAGGAACCTTGTTCTAGTGATTAATTAAAATTTTAGATACTTAAGTGAATGCTTTTAATAATTAGGCTTTCAAAGTTACAGCTTAAGACTAAGGGGTCAAAAGAACACCACCTAATCTTTATTTTGGGGCTTAAAATTGAACACACATCAATTTTTATTTTCAATAGTTTAATTAGAACTTTATTTAGCAACAATAAGTTCATTGTGTGTATTCTCTTCCATTCTTTCCCTTTAGGGAAATTTTGGAATCAAAAGTGTTGTCCTCTTTGTAAACATGCCTAGTCTAAGGCATAGATAGAATGACATCAAAATCACTCTCGAAAAACTCATCATAGTTTAGATGACCTTGAAAATGACCTTAAAGTATTTATATTAGTCACTTATTTTTATGTAAACTTGGCTTACAAGGGGGACTTCATTACCTCACATAAGTTCTATAGAGAAGCTTTGACCCAGGGTTTCATCTCTCAACACTAACTTCATCACTCCCACTAGGATCAGAGATTCAAGCAATTAAACCACCTTCTAGTGTTGGAGTTGCACATGGGATGTATCTGCACTATAGACATTACACTACACTAATCAAGCAATGGATGTAGTGGTTGAAAAAAGGACAAGATCTTTTTATAACAAGCCAAGTGTTGTAGACACCCAATTATGTGATTTTATTTTGCATCATGACATGAAAGTCATTATGTAATTGATTCCCTTAGAAATGTTCAAAAACTTGCTAGTTTAGTCAATCTCACATTGCCATACCCTTGCTAGGATTTGGATGATTATACTTAATGTATTTTGGTAAGTTTTGCTTGGTATGTTTTGAGACTAAAACTTGATTGTTTGTTTATAACCATGTCAAAACTACTTTATTTATACATCACTCTTTTATATAAAGAGGTGTTATGCTAGCCATTTTACACCACACTTTTTCCCTAAATTTTTTTCTAAACTTATTTGTGTGTGTCATTTGAGTTATGAAGAGTAGTGTTATGCTGCCAAACTCATGTCAAACCATTTTGCCTTTAAGTCTTTAAAACATAACATTGATCACATCATTCAAGCATGCTTATGCCATTAGGCTGCTCAATTTGTTTCAAGACTTCTTTACCATTGTATCAAAAACCATTTTTTTAAAACCATGTCATGTATACCATTTGGACCTTTATCTTGTGCCATTATGTTGTCCAATATTGTTTAGATTGTTTGGTTAAAACCTAGTTTTAAACATTGAGTTTTCAATTAATTTTGTCAAAGTTTGGATTCAAACATTGATTCATTTTTGTTTAGGCCTCAAATTTGTGGGGTTGATACATAGATCTTTCTATTTTGGGTTTCATAACTTCAATTAATTAATTACCCAAATTTGGCAACTATTGATGGTTTATTTGTTTAAAGCCTATCCTCATCATTTTTTGTGTCTTTGTTTGGGAGAACACAACCTTTCTCTAGGTGCATTTTTCCTCATGCCTTATGCTAAATAATCATGTTTATGTTTGATTCTGTGTGCCAGGTCTATGTCAAACTTATTTCCAAACTGTTAGATTAAATCAAATCACATTATCCTTTGTTTCAAGCCTATAATTTAACATTATTTGGCCAAAATTACTAGCACATGCCTTGTTTGAGCCTAGATTTTGAGTTTGCATTTGGACAAAAGACCTAGAAACTCTTTTCCCTTTCTTAGTTTAGACCTTGTTTGGAACACTTTGACCTAGAATTTGACATGCTAATTTTTATTCAGATGCTTGACCTTTTATATGTATGACATTTGACATTAGAAATTTGAAGTTAGACTATTTTATGCCAAGTATTAGCACAAACTATTTTGGATATACAGCTCCATGATCAAATCATTGTTTGGAGATACAACTCCACTTTCAACCAAGTTAGACCTAGCTTGAACCATTTGTCCTTTAGACATAGTTTTCCAAAGTTTGTAAAACTCTAAGCCTTTTTTTAGAGATTTCATAATTTATGTAGATATGTATAGCTACACTTATGGTAGAGTTACATACAATCTAACTTATAATAGAATGGCCATACAAAATCCCATTAGAAACCCCTATAGAGAAATATTTTCTAAGGAGTTTTATTATTCTCCCTATAATAATCCATATGGGGAACATAGTAAAAATCTAAAAAATCTAAATCAAATTACCAATTAGGATGATATAGTTTATGAGGAGGACTTTGAAGACCCAACTACAGATAATTTTATTTGAGATGTGAATCCATACCCTCTTTATAATAATCAATACACATAACATATTCAAGAACCAAATTATGATCCAACTCGAGATTGGGATGATATGGTTTATGAGGAGGACTTAGATGCTTTGGATTGTGTGAGAAATAAAGCTCCATAATGCCCCTTCATCATTCCAGGACCTCATCCTTTGGCTTATTCTAGCAACCAAACTCTGTACCACCCTATCATTACCATTTCAAGACTTTATCCTTTGGCTCATGTGAGAAATCATGCTCCCCAATGCCCTACCATTATCCAACCATATGCCATTCCTCATCCGGTAGCAATCCAACCAAAACCTCAACCCATCTAGTTATTCAAAGACCAAGCTATGTTTAGAACTAGTATTTTCTAACTCATGAAAAACCAAGGTCAAGAAAACCAACCAATCTAAGATGTTTTTGTCAAACCAATCACTTGTGATAAGTCAACCTATGATGAATTTCCTATTGATCCTATACTAGTTGTTGAGGAGTCTCACTATGACAAGCTAGTCTTTATTGAGTCACTTAATGATTATAACTGGCTTTGGAAAAATCATTACCTCATGCCTATTTTTTAAGAGCCTTCTATTGCCAAGCTAGTCTTTGAGGAGTTGTCTCTTGACCTTTTTTTCATTATGAAAGAGTCTCACTTTGACAAACTAGTATTTGTGAAGCCCATTATGCCATCATAGGCTATCACTTGTCTAAAACCAAACATTCAACAAGACATCATTGTAGCAGAGTACCCATCAAATGAAGAATCAAAATTAGAGTCAGGTTCTATTCTTGAACAAACATCAGATTTAGCATAAGAATTATAATCAACATTAATATCAATATTAGATTCAGAGTCCATTGAGTCAAAATTAGATTCAAATATAGAATACATTCATGACTATTACAATATTGGTTATGCATGCCTCACAGATCAATTTAAATACATTTGTGATCCTTCTAAATTTTTTGAGGATAAGTACTTTCAATTCGACATGGGTTATCTTAGTATCTTCTATGAGGATTATGTAGCCTCTCCCCATTCCATTACCATCAACCAAAATAGCCATATTATTGACATTCCATCTCCTACAAGTGTTGATTGGGACTAATAGAATCACACTTTATTAAACTACATCTATGGTGACATAGGAGTTGAAGAAGAGAAAAAAAGGCAAGACCAAATTCATATAGCAAAAGAACACTCTCCTAGTGAAACTTTTTTGGAGGCATCAAAGTTCAAACTCAACATCTTCTAGTGAAACATTTTTGAAAGTGATAGAAGACAATAAAATTCAAAATTCAATGTTCCTTAGTGAAACCTTCTCAAAGGCATTATGAAATAATCAAGAAAATTTCATTGGTGAAAACCTCATCGAGGCACTGATAGTTGAGCACAAAAGTTCTTCACTACTTGATGAAGACAAAATCAAATATCAAATCAAAATAACTTTCAGTCTACAACCTAATCAGATAGTAGCTACTCTCAGGGCCAAATAATAGAAAATATGGTATTCCTATCAAGAGCATATTCAGATGTCTTCAACCTTGCCACAACTAAAATTATGTCTAATCCAACATCAATAATATTACATGTGACAAAAATTTCCAATCTTCATTTCTTTTCCCACCATTATATATTCCATTATCATCCACTGTTACATTTCATAACCAAACCTACCATCCATTATTTGTCCTTATTTACCACCCTTGGCCACACTTTCATTTTTAGAGGCTATAAAGATACCTTATCTTGATGCTTTAAGGAATCAAAGTAAATGACCAATGAAGATCACAATATTATTCTTGATAACCAAATTTTTAGCCAGTTCTTGATAGAGCAACTATTCAGATAAGGTGTGGGCTAGTAGTTAACATGATTAAGTATTTTTTTTATATCATTTAATAATTAGGATGTGCAACTCCACTTCAATTTAAATAAAAAAAAGCATATGCCATTTACCATACCCATGTCAAATACATCTAACCCAATAACCACACCCGAGCCAAAAATATGTACCATACCATTTAATTACCATATTCCTTTTTTCCATTGTCGCATATCTTAGACATTCACCCAATCACTTGGGGGAAAAATTATTACCATTTAATCCAATATATCAAAAACCATCTTTATCTTAGAACAAGACCATTCCATTCTACCATATCATTCCTATCAAGACCAAAACTTATTTTTAGTCATCTCTTCTCATACTTTTTGTGAGGGGATTATGATCAAGTTTCACCAATTTATCAAATATATGTTTCAATGATACTCTATGAAATTAGTGTGATAGTTTATCTATCAAGATATCTTTCATTTTCCCATCCTATATCAAGTTTATTTATGTGAGCTTGATAATAACGGCCTATGGGTAAATCAGTGTCTCACTAGTCTTGCTACTAATTATAACCACTTATGGGAAAATTAGTATCATTGATATGATCTATTGTATCTTAGTTATAACTACCTATGGGAAAAATAGGGGCAACATTTATTTATCATGCATTGTCACATCACCTTGTCATAGTTATTTTCATTTGACTAGCCATTTGCTAGATTTGAAAACTTGTTATTACCTGGTCAAGGTTTTCCTATCCTTTTGTGTGGGAGGAATTATTGTGACTTGAGGTCATTTTAGGATTATGTGGGCCATGTTAAATTCATGTTGAGGTCACTTCAGTCCCCTTTTCCATGCACTCTCACTATTTTTTGAGAAATCTATGCCAAACACTCTTGCCATTTTATGACTATCTTATTATTCTCTAACAAGTTGAGATACCTCAAAATGCCAAAAACATTTCAAATATTTCAAAAATCCAAAAACATTTATCCTATCTAAGCCTAGTCAATTATCCTCAATCTACCTTACTAGGGCATGGTCATTGTTAGGATCCTTTCTTTTATTTTATTTTCAGGGTTTCTATTTGTTTATTTATTTCAAGTTATTTGTTTGTTTGTTCACTTGTCTGTTTGTTTAATTTCAACACTATTTCCTTGACTCAGTCTATATGTGTTCATTAGATGATTCTTTGCACACATTATTCTTGAGTCCATCTATATTCATATGTCAAAATTATCATCATGTTTTTTATCATTAGTGCATTATTTTTGAGTATTTATTGGATCAAGAGTCAATATTTACACATATTTCAATATAGTCTTCATGGTGTTCTATCATGATGCTTACCATCACATGCTAAAACAAAAATAAGCTTCAAGAAGGTCTACAATCCCTGGAGCCACCAATGTGTTTCCTTAGTACCTTGGCAAATCCTTCCACTCATCTTGATCAAATCAACCCATTGACTATTCTAGTTGTATCATTGATAATAAGGATGAACATCTCCTCATTGGTAGGTACAATTTAATATTTTCTAATGATCAATCTTATTCCTTTATCCATCTCTTTCATCACTTTATACATCCTTGTATGCTTAGTTGTTTGTGGCTTCTTTAGTCATTAGACCACAATATTTACATTTGCACCCACTCATCTTTAATCTATATTCCAGATTATATCCTTGAGCTATGCTTGCTAATCCATCCTAACTAGGACATAATCATCTTTAACCAATCCAGGTCCTCTTAATGATTATAACCACCAATGGGTAAATCTTTGTTTTGACTTTTATTCTTCATTATAACTATCTTTTAGTAAATTAGTAATCTTTTTATATTAATGCATGCAAGCATTTTATCATTTGGATTAATCTCAATCACATGTTAATTCTCACCTTTTTTCTTGTTTATTTTCAATTGACCGTCCATACACATATTTGATGGCCACTCCCTCGACGGGGTATCAACCTAGGCTTCCTAAAAACCATTTATAGCTTTTTCTTCAAATCATCATCTTCTTTTTAACATACAAGCCTTTACTAATTATTTGAGAAGACATTACTATGCTTATATCTTCTAATACCTTCCTAAATAGGGGCAATTTGTAGACACATAAAAATGGCTACCGATAATCTCCAACCAAGCTTTTGACCAATTTCTACCAAAATACACAATTTGGCCTAAAAACACTAAAACACATTAAAAGAGTTGAAATTGATATATTTAAGTGATATTTAGGGATACAGTACCATTAAATAGGGAAATAGAATTTATGAAGCCACTAACTTTAATCAAACTATTTCAAGTCAAAATGTCAATTTTGCACCTAGGTGCTCTGGATTGCTCTTTTCTATCATATATCTTGCATGAGACACGTGCCTTTATTATTATTTATTGACAACATACTGAATTGGATAATGGATCCAACGTATCTGACATCACATCCTATTTCTAATCTAGTCAAATTTTTGATCAATAACAAGATATTCTGATCAATTTGAGTAATTTATGCACAAAGAGCCAAGGTTTGCATCAAAGTGATTAATCATGATTAAGAGCTAATTAAACCAAATTATGATCCTAATTAATAATTCTACAGAATTTTTGAATAATTTCTTTTTGAAAATAAATATTGAATATATACATCATCAGGTGACATCATTTTTTGGGAAGACATCCCTAAGCCATAAATGCATAAAATATCTCATCAAGCCACCCCATGCCTCATTAAGACCTCATATGTCTCATCAATGCCTCCCATATCTCTTAATTTCCCCTCTATTCTAAATATTGATGAGCCTATTTATGAATTTTAAATTAAATAATTAAATTAATTCTTAGCCACACATCTTCATCTTGAAATGGATAGTTCAAGTTGATTATGACCATTTTCCAAACTCTATAAATATGAGGCCTTACCCATTTAATTTTAAGATATTTTATTCCAAACTTATAATTTCCAAATGCATTCAAAATAATTACATCTTAGTGTTATAATTTCCAAATGTTGAACCAAGCCAAGCCAAAGCCAAATGTGCCAAGAGGAGATGAAGGTAGTCACACTCCATTGAAGAAGATCTCTTGAAGCACAATCTGAGAAAGATAAAGAAGGAGAATTGTGTAACAATCAAATATTTGGTAAGAAATTAGTGTGTTGTGTTCATATATCTCATTTATTTCTATTTCTAGTTGTGTTTTCAAATCATTTTTCCTCACTAAGCTCCCCCTAGTGACTAGGCCTAGAGATGTTATGCTAGTTAGTGTGTTTCTTTCATTTTTTTTCATTTTGGAACTAACACAATACTAATCATCATTTCTTGAGTCAAATTCCTATGCTTAATTTCAAAAATGGTCTAATTTTTTTAATTTTACCAATTAAATTATATTTGATCTTATAAAGTCACATACAACTGACAATATACTTTTTAGGTATAAGAGGGATAAGATCCAAAGTCTAATTTTTAATTAAGGCATTATTTTAAACTTGCATAACAAAATTCTATCTATCATCTTGAGTAGATTTCTCAAGTGATTGAGATTCACATTCATACATAGTCATTAATGCATGATAAAAATGTTGACTTCTAGTTAATTTATTAAGATTATCAATATTAAAAGATTGAATTAGGGACTCTACCCATTTAGGTCTTTTAGACTGAATATGAAACACATGAGGTTCCGTAGACTCTAAGTTATTCCAATGTGCAACAACTTCCTCAATGACATCTATTTTATCACAAGGAGAAACATGAGAGTTAGGTTCATCAATAAAAGAACACTGAGGAGGATCTATAGAGGGTTCACAAAAGAATTTTTCAAGAATAAAAACATTCTTATTCTCAATGATCTAAAATTTAGAAGGATCATACACTCTTAAACCTTTTGTATTACCTCCATCTCCAATAAAAAATAATAATAGGAAGTGGGATTGAGCTTCTTTCTTTTAACTTTAGGAATAAAGATAAAAGGACTACCAAAGATCCTAAAATGAGCCACATTAGGTTTCTTTTTAGTCTAAAATTTTAAAGGGGTATAAATATACAAATATTTGGTAGGGACTTTGTTTAGAATATTCACATTAGTAATCATGGCTTTGGCCTGTAAAAATTTAAGAACATTTATGGATTGCAACATTGTTTTAGCCATTTCTATGGTGGTGCAATTTTTCCTTTCAATAATACCATTTTGTTGAGGGGAATAGGGAGTTGTTAAGTCCCTTTGAATACCAAAACTAATGCAAAAAGAATAAAAATATTTACTAACATATTCACTACCATTATCCGTTTTTAATCTCTTAAGAGAAAAATTAGATGCATTTTTAACATACATTTTAAATTATTTAAACTTAAAAAAAATTAGATTTATTTTTAATGAAATAAAACCAAATCATTCTAGTATAATAATCAATAAAATTAATAGTATACAAAAAAATATTAAGAGATACAACTTCAAGAGGTCCTATAAAATCACTATGAATCAATTCTAAAGGATGTGAGGAATTCATATCATGATTCTTGTGAAAGGGGTTAGTATGTTGCTTACCACACAAGCAACCCTTACAAGTTTCATGATGAGAGGGGATAGAAATAAGTCCAACAATAAGATTATTTTTAGATATATCATGTAAAATTATAAAATTAACATGTTATAATCTTTCATGCCATAATTGAGATTCATTCTTATTATGCGATGAAAGAAAACATGTATAAAAAGGAGAAAAGACATATAAACCATTCTTTTCAACCACTTCAACAATCAAGGAACCAAACTAATTTATAATGGATCAGCTATCTTTAAGTAATATTATAATAAAATTATCATTTATAAGTTGAGAACAAGATATCACATTCTTTTTAAGTTTAGATACATAGAAAACATCATTTATAGTAACATTTGAAAACATTACTTTTTCATGTTTAGTTGCTTCTAAAAAAGAATTATCTCCTAATTAAATTCTTTTAGAGATATCTCTAGAATCATATAAAATATTATATAAGCATGTCATATGGTGTGATGCACAACTATGTAATATCCACTCATTTTTATTTGAAACAAATAAAATATCATATAAAACAATAACATTTGAATCCTGATTGTTATTCTAATTAGATTTTTGATTCTTCTACTTGTTTTGATTAGATTTCTTTCCTTTGTTAGTTTTAGAAGTTTTATTGTTAATTCTATCCTTATTTTTATAATAGGTTTCCCTTCTATGACCAAATTTTTCACACAAATTGCAATTTTTATTAAACTTAGGTGTAAGATTTTTATTACCATATTTATTATTTTCGTATTTTCCTTTAGTAGAATTAGTGTTAGATTTTTAGTTTTTAGTGTTATCAAAAATATTATTTAAAGTGAGAAGTGCTTGAGTGGCATTTCCTTTAGAATAAAAATTGGTCATAACTTAATCTTCTTGAATTATGAGAGAAGATAAAGTGGTAAGATCATGGATATCTTGCACAGTTTGATATTTAAAATTTAAAATTGAAATAAAATTTCTAAATTTTTTATGAATATTTAACTGAATGATAAAATAAAATAATTTACTCTAAATTAAATTACAATTACATCCATCTAATTGAGCTTTAATATTTTTAATTTTAGCAAAAAAATTCACAACTTTCTCATCACCTTTCATAGGTGTAGTTAGCAATTCAAGGATTAACTTAATAATCTTCAAAAGATGAGTGCTATCATATATGGATTCAAGGAGTTTATAAGCATCACTAGGAGATTCCTGATTACCAATGTGGATAATAAATTCATCCTTAACACTCTGTAAGATAATGAACATAACTTCTTATGATTTATGTTGAAATGCATTAGTAAGCTCAACAGTCACATATTATCTAGAAGGAGATTTTTTCAGTCCTAATGACAACATTCCACAACTTGTAGGCAATAAGTTTGACTTTAACATGAATTTTCCATATATTAAAGTTATTTTCATTAATCATTCAATATTTATATAACAAAAATTGAGGCAAAGCCATAGTTTCCCTTTAAACAAGATAATAAATAAATACTTAAAAAAAAACTATTTTAAATAAATTTTTGAACTATTTTAAAAAGAAAATGAATTGTACATGAAACTATACTTAATTACACAATTTAGATGTCAAATAATGAAAAAAAATGAATTAAAGTTACACTAATCTAGGAGTCGAAAGAGTCACACTCAAAATGACCATTTAAACACTATTATTATAAAAAAGTGTAAAAAATTTAATAAGAGGCTTAAAAAAATAGACCACTCAAATATGTTTGGAATGTACAAAAACCTAGAGATTGACTGGCGACATGATTATATTTTTCAAACAAATATCTATTAGATGAAAAGTTGAAGAACTAAACAATAGGTCAGAGGTTTAACACATGAGAAAAGTTGGCACATGAAACAATATTTTGATTTCAAATTAAATTAAATTTGATTGACTGGCTACATGATTATATTTTTCAAACAAATATCTATTAGATGAAAAGTTGAAGAACTAAACAATAGGTCAGAGGTTTAACACATGAGAAAAGTTGGCACGTGAAACAATATTTTGATTTCAAATTAAATTAAATTTGATTGACTGGCTACATGATTATATTTTTCAAACAAATATCTATTAGATGAAAAGTTGAAGAACTAAACAATAGGTCAGAGGTTTAACACGTGAGAAAAGTTGGCACGTGAAACAATATTTTGATTTCAAATTAAATTAAAATTGAAAAAATGTTTTGACCAAGTCAAAAAATATTGATTTAGGTGGTTTTGAACTAGGACCTCCTTAGTTGTAAGTTATAGCAAAAAGATAAACCACCAACTCTTCTAGGAAGCCTTTCAAAGTAATACATGCACTAATCTATATTTAGACCTTATATATATATATATATATATATATATATATATATATATATATATATATATATATATATATATATATTCTCTTATGCTATTTGCATGCATGCACACACACACACACACACATATATGTTCATGCAAATAACATAAGAGAAAAAATAAATAATTTTTTTTTAGTAATTCTTTCTTTTTTCAAGGTAGGACCCGAGGTTTGGAAAAAAAGAATTTAATAAATAGCTTATTTTTTAAATATTTTTTTAAAACTATATGAATTTAAAAAACATACCTATAGCTTCATAATGGTGCTTCTTTAGATGAATAAATTATCACAAAAATTGAATAGGCATTTAGAGACCTCCAAACTTTACCAATCCCCTTGATTTTTCTTACTAAAGATGAAGGAAACTTAAAAATTGAATTTTGGCTGAGAAATGATTTTTGCCAAGCTCCCAAGTTGCATAATGGTGCCCCATAGAGAAAAAAATCTATATTATTGATAAAGGCTTCTTAGGGTCTGAAAAAATCTTAACCTCCTTAAAAATGCATAATATTGTTATTTAGCAAAAACTAGGCCTGAAAAAACAATTGATTTTTTTTGAATTTATTTACCAGACTTGGGCCGTACACTTGACCAATGACATCCCAATATTTGAATAAATTAATATATTAAATATTTATATTTAATTCAATATAATTTGTTTGTCAAGCCTACACTCCACAGGCTTTGATACCATGAAAGAAATCATATATAAATATATGAAATAATACACATGAGATCTAGAAATATAAATGAATAACAAAACATATGAGACACAAATCAATTGAATAATGTAATACATATATTAGGTGAAAAAACCTCTAATAGAGGTAAAAAAAACCACAATGATTATTAATATAATTGAGAAATAATAATAACCTCAATACCAAATATTTTGCCTTCTCACTTCACATAATGGCCTTCAACAAAATCATAGGTTGAATATGAAAGAATAATTTCATATTTGAATGAATTCACAATAGGGTTAAAACCCCATTTTATAGTGAAATTCCAAGGGAGACGACCATTGTAAAAATATTGGATCCATCCATCATGATAAAGTCATTTAATTAAATTTTGGTAACTCATTAAATAATTATAACTTTATTATTTGATAACTTTACCAAGGCTAAGGGTCAATACGTCCACTTAAAATTAAATGATCTAACATAATCTATGCTAGTAAGTGTAGAAATAAAGAGTATGATATGAATAAGAAAAACTCTAATTTATCTAAGGCACAAGAGGCTAAACCTAATATGAATTAAAATGGTGTAAATTTGTTCATAACATGCAATAAAATAGAGCAAAATAATAGAGAGATATGGTATTTGGATAGTGGCTATAACAACCACATGAGTGTTAAAAAATATATGTTAAATAACATTGATGAATCAATAAAATAATAAGTAAATATGGGAAATAATGAGAAGGTTCTAGTCATGGGTAAAGGCAATGTTTCTATCTGCACCAATCAAGGTGATAAAAGACAAATTCAAGATGTATACTATGTGCTCAGGTTGAAGCACAACTTAATTAGCATTGGATAACTTGTCCAAAAAAGATACAAGGTAAGAATTAAATATGGATAATGTGATAATGCATCATTTATGATCGGAGTGGTTGTAATAGGTAAACTGTAGTAGTCAAGATGGAAACTAATAAGATGTTTTCTTTGAAAATGTAAAGTGAACTTGTAGCATCATTTAAATTAGTGGTCATCGATGAATCTACACTTTGGCTCCTTAGATATGGGCAATTAAGTTTTTTAGGGTTGAAAATTATTCACAAGAAGTAAATGGTGAGAAGGCTTCCCCTCATAGAACAACTAAACAAAATATGTGAAGGCTGCATTTTTGGAAAAGCAACATAGGAGTGCATTTCCCATGGGTAAGTCATGGAGAGAAAGAGCTCCTCTTGAACTAATACATTCAGATTTGTGTGGTATAATGAAGACTCCCTCCTTATCAAATAATATGTATTTCATGGCATTCATATATGAATTCCTCTAGAGGATATGGGTGTACTTATTGAAAAATAAATCAGAGGCATTTGAAACCTTCAAGTGATTCAAGGCCATAGTAGAGAAACAAAGTGACCATTACATAAAGATATTAAGGATGGATAGAGGAGGATAATACATATAAAATGAGTTCATAGATTATTTCATGTATAATGGCATCAATAAATAATCTACAACCAAGTATACACCAAAACAAAATGGTGTGGTTAAGAGGAAGAATTGAACCATCCAATAGATGACAAGGAACATGCTTAAGGTGAAAGGTTTATCCAATGAGTTTTAAGTTGAGGATGTATCAACAACCATATATTTTTTAAATATATGTCATACTAAGAGTGTTATGGATATTATCCTTTAATAAACATGTAATAACCAAAATCAAGTGTTGAACACCTTAGATTGTTTGGTTGTGTGGCATATGCACATGTGCCCAAGTAAAGAGGATCAAAATGGGATGACAAATGTAATAAATGCATATTAATTAGGTATAGTGAGAAATAAAAAGCTTACCAATTGTACAATACCATCACCAAGGATATAATAATTAGTTAGGATGTTCAATTCATTGATGATGTAGTGTGGGAAGAGAGACAAGAAGTGAAGCAATTGCAAACAGGGGTTAGTAGACCCTTTTTTCAAACTAAAACAACATCTAGTACAACCATTCATGTACAAAATTTGAGCCATATTTCATAAAGGGGTGATTCATCTAGTGGAAGAAGCCAACAAGGAGGTCAAGGAACAAATCATGAGTCAACATCCTCCTCCTCTAACTCAATTCAACACTTACCAAGAACAAGGAGCTTGTAATAAGTCTATGAGCAGTCAAGGTATGAATAAAATGAAGATGAAATAATGAATATGTTTAATTTTTATCAACTAATCCTATCTATTTTTAGTTAATAATCAAGGAGAATAAGTGGTGTGATGTAATGGATGAAGAAATGCATACCATTGAGAAAACTCAGACTTGGGAATTAGTAGACCTTTTAGCAGGAAAATAGATCATACATGTCAAGTGGGTTTATAAAACCAAAACCACTCCTAAAATAAAGATAGAGAGACATAAAACAAGATTATTAGTGAAATCATACAAGCAAATTCCTGTACATGACTATAATGAGACATTTCCATCTATAGAAAGGTTAGAAATCATGAGAACTATCATAGCTATAGTTATTCAGCACAAGTAAAAAGTGCATCAAATAGACGTCAAGTAAATATTTTTGAATGGAGTGATAGAATAAGAGGTTTATGTGGGACAACCACCTAGTTATGATATTCTTGAGCATGATAACAAGGTATATAGGCTAAAAAAGACATTGTATGGGATTAATAAATACCAAGGGCATGACACAACTGTATAAATTTGTACTTGTTGAGCAATAGATTTTACAAAAGTGGTAGTGAGCACACGCTATAAATAAAGGGGAAAAAATGTATTTTTATTATTATTTTATATGTGGATGATCTAATCTTCACTAAAAATATAAATCAATTCTTAAAAATGTTCAAATCAGCTGAAGGAGTTTGAGATGACTGATTTGGGCTTATTAAAATACTTTCTTAGGATATAAGTTAAGAAAATGAATGAAAACATATTTATATGCCAAATTAAGTATGCAAAGTAGATTTTGGAGAGGTTTAGGATGCTGGACAATAAACCAATATCTACCCCAACTAAGACAATATTAAAGTTGTATAAGGAAGATTGCAACAATAATGTGGATCCCACATAGTACACAACTCTAGTGGGAAGTCTTATGTATTTGACTGCAACTAGACTAGATATAATGTATGTAATTAGCCTCATATCTAGATTTATGGAATCATTGAAAGAGGCACATTAAAAATTAGCGAAGAGGATCTTGAGTTATATGAATGGCATAAGAATCCATGAAGTTTTATATGTAGTAATAGATGAGTTTTAGTTAGTAGGCTACATAAATAGTGACTAAGCCAATAAATTTGATGACAAAAAGAGCAAATCAAGATAAGTGTTTAATTTTGGGTTCAGAGACATTTCTTGAGATTCAAATAAATAACCTATAGTTTTACTTTCAATAGCTGAAACAAAATATATAGCAACTAATGCAACAACATGTCAATCCATATGGATTATAATAATACTTTTAGATTTGCACAAGCAACAACAAGGATCACCAACAATGTTTTATGATAACATATCCTCCATTTATTTGTTAAAGAATCATATTTTTCATGGTAGAAGAAAGCATATTATAGTAAAGTATCATTGCATTAGAGAATTAGTTGAACAACATGTAATAGAGCTTAAGTTTTTCACATCAAAGCAACAACTCACTGACATATTCTCTAAGCCTTTATCAAAAGATAATTTTTTATGTTTAAAAGGAAGATTAGGGATAATATATGTAATAAAATTGACCCTAATTAGTTGTATACAAGCTCTAGAGTACATCAACCAAGCTCTAGAGTTCATCAACCAAGCTCTAGAGTTCATTAATGAAGCTCTAGAGTTCATTAACCAAACGTTGGAGTATATTAGTGAAGCTCTAAAGTTTAACAATGAAAAATTAGAGTCCATTAACCAAGCTCAAGAGTCTATCAACTAAGCTTAATAATCCAACAAGATAGCTCTGGAATCTAACAGGCTGGCTCTAGAGTCTAATAGTGTGGCTCCAGAGTTTGGTTAAGAAGAAACTACATATGTGTTTTTGGGGTTGAGGATCATTATACTGAGTATGGAAATAAGTTCAAGAATAAGGGGGGTGTTAAAAATATTATTCTTTTGCTCCTCCCACCTACAAAGTTAGCTCTAGAGTCCTTATTTGAGCCACTAAACATATTTAATGCACAACATGTTTGAAATTTGAATTTTTTGGTAGCCGTTTGGATTGGGGGAAGTTGTGTGGTAGGTGATATGAATAATAACAATTAGATAAAAGGAATGAGATGAATAAATATGTGTATGTGGAAAAAAAATAACACAACAACAACAACATCATCATCATCATATAGCGAGTTTAAGTAATAATAACCTCGAGAAGAAGAAGATAAGGTAGAATAGGAGAACAATACATGAAGAATATATTCATGACAACAATAAAAGTTTTAACTAAATTAGTATAAACTAGGGAGATAATATAGGATCAACAGTTGCATATAGAGCAATCAATAGAAAATAAGGACAAAATTTATAGTCAAGTATTTAAGTATTTTTAAAGGTCTTTTTGTAAGATTTTTTGAAATAGATGTAGCTGTAGTTATTCAAGTATGTAATAGAGTTTATAGTCAACTCACTATATGAAAAATTATGTGTTTTCCTTTATAACTTTGCCCTTTTATCATAGGATTTTAGTGTATTTCTATCACCCTAGTTTATAGCTCTGAGATCAGTCTAAAGCTTCTATTTTATACGACCTTTGTTCCCTTATGCCTGCAATATTTTCTATCAATAATATTAAGAGCTTTAGGTATAGCTTGACCAAAGCTACTTAAGAAATCAAAAACATAAGAACTATTTAGCTAATTTTTAATGTTACTTCGATATTGTTTTTCACCATCTAATATCACTTGGAACTCATACAATTTACCTAGACCATGTGATGAAATCAACACAACATATATTATATTTTTAGTCTTTGACAATAGTGTTAACGATCTTACCAAGAAATAGTGGGCCTCTGATTGTGATCTTTATACTAGATATTGAAATATATAACTCATTGTAACCTAGAAACCATGACAAGAAACATGCATCCTAATTTTTGAATCTCTCCAGAAATACCTTCCATTCATCATTTATTTTCAACTTCCAAACTTAATTTTTCATCTTTTACCTAGAATTAGTCTCAAGAAATACATAGATCCATCGGTATTCTGTGACACTTCAAGAAATGGCATGGTGTTAGGAACAACTTTAGTAGCTGAATTTGACTTGTCAGGTATCAAAAATTTGATAAAAACACATCCATTAACTGAATCTTTAATGTCAATACCATCATGAATTGATGTTGTTCCTAAAATAGATTAGTTAGTTGGTTTAGTGATGTGTCTTATTCTTTCTTCTATTGGGTTTGACGAAGCTTAATGAGAATTTGAATATCTTGTTTCTATATGTCTTTCACCTACACTTGATTTTGAATGACTTTATAAAGATATAGAATACAATTCTAGCATAAATCAAGCCTCCTTTATTGAGATTAAGAGTGTGAAAGGGTTTGCCCTTTTTTAAAACTTTTTTTTTGCATGTCACAACAAGCAACATTCACATAGAATTATTGAATTATATAAAATGTCAACATCTTAACCCATATTTTAGAAATAAACATATAGCAAATTATAACGATGAGTAAGCATACATCTAAATTAGTGAGCTCTTTCAGCTAAGCATCCATGAGTAAGGGGCATCTATGCCATCAAAATCACCCATGTCATGATCTTATCCTTAATCACTTGACTTTCCATGTCAGATACCTAGAAGGATTTTTACCTTGCTCTATGGATATAAGCAACCATCATCCTCACCAGCCAGACTACAACCCATTTAGTGTTTGAAACTTATTTGATAAATATTTCTTTACATTTTATTAAGATAATTAACCAATATCCTTCATCTCTTTTCCTCCTACTTCAAAACATTCAATTGTGCAATTCACATTGGATGTGCTACCCTTACCATGACTTCTATCACCACAATTTGAAAACCTTACTTCATCCTCTTTCTACTTATTGAAATTAGTAGTACCATCTAGTATTAATTGTGATATTTTATACAAAGCTTCCCAACTCAAAAATGGACTTTTGCTCATCACACCTATCACTTTTTTGGTTAGATATCCTCAGATTTATTTTTTCTTCTCAAAGATGGTATTGCTACTCTTGTGTTCAAATGAACACATCCATTTTATTTGACCTCTTCATTTTATTTAGAAGAAATTGGGAAATTCTTATCATATATATTTAAAATCTTTATTTCATTTAACATGCATTTTCATTTTTAGTTATTTTATTTAGTTAACCCATCCTGGGTAAGCATATCCTAATCATGCCTCGATGCACTTTGATATTTTGGTTTATATTATTTATTTTCAAGACTACTACTATGACAAAAACATTCAATTTTGGTAGATAGAATTATGCATAATAGCTTATCAAGATAAATGTTATAATTCAAATATATTATAACTTTATCTTCTAAAGGGACTCCTTGATCAACTCTAATAACCCATAACCCATA
Organism: Torreya grandis; assembly: GCA_037957365.1. Classification (NCBI taxonomy): domain Eukaryota; kingdom Viridiplantae; phylum Streptophyta; class Pinopsida; order Cupressales; family Taxaceae; genus Torreya; species Torreya grandis. The sequence continues at coordinate 1,427,279 of JARHVA010002928.1, forward strand.
CTCACCATCCTGTGAAAAACATATAGAAATGTCTAATCCATAAACTATAGGAGTACTTCTATTTGAATCTTTTGTTTCTTATATAGATAGTTGATGACTAGTTCTCAAAGAAAATTCTTGAGTAGGTATAATGAAATATAGAGAATCCCCTTTACCATGTTTAGTGTTAAAAGGGGTTGCTAATTTATCATCATTACTAGCTTTTTCATAAATAGATGTGTCCAATTTAGGTATGGATGTATTTCTTATGTTGAGTGACAAATCTGATTTAGTATAAAGATCAACTTTTTTATTTATGACATTATCAACTAGAATTTATTTTTATGTAGTGGTAGGCTTCCCAATATATTCCATCTCCTCATTACTCTCATGATAAATATACGAGATATCAATAGGTACCAAGTTCTCATCATACTCTACTATTATTTATGGATAATATTCAATTTTAGATGGACTCTATGATTTTTCTTGCATATCAATTCTCATGTCTACAATGATATGAAATTTATAACATGTCAATGCCTTATCTTGTCACTCAGATACCTAAAACATAAAAAAATTTGTACTAACAAGGTATTCACCACCTCTCGAGTGGTAGGGATATATCTCTCCATTGAAGTTGTATGTATCAAGCATCAATCCCATTAATCCATTCTTAAAATTCACTCTAATGTTGATTATATCAAATAATTACCATATGAGTTAAGCATTTGATTAAATCAAACAAGTAATGTATTCCAATAGACATCAAACACAATGAACGTTGAGCTCAAATATTATGATAATTAGATCGAGTAAGTGTCACACATTGTTTTTTAAATTTTCACTATACATATTTTTTTACAAATGAAACATTGAATGATTTTCCCTAAGCCTTATCCATTGGGCTATGGAGTTGGCATATTTATTCATAATTTTTTAATCATCCATATCTTTGATATACATCTAATTGCCTATTTGGAGCACAATTCGGGTTGTTATCATGAAATACGAAATTTCAAGACAACATAGCAATGGTTCATGTACTTTTGATATGGAAACACTTCATCCCTCATAGATAGTTTATGATAAAAATATAAGACCTGAGTTTACAATACATTTTATCTTAACCTAACCTTAAATTTTGTCAGTAACGTTGGATGGAGTTCTTATGTGAGTATTAATTTGATATCTAATATATCAAAGGGAAGGAAACTATTGTCACAAATTCATTGATTAGGATACATCATGAGATTTTAGTAATGATTATCATGGATGAATTTAACAAGAAATATCATGATTTTCCAAAGACAACTCTTTGAATATATTTAAAAGATAAGATCCTTAATCATCTTCTAGGACATCATTTTTAATTTGGGGTTCGACAAATTTTGGAGTCATAGAGCGTCCTAAAGGAATTTTTTAAGGCTAATCCTTAAATTTAGATGGTATTTTGAGGCATAAAGGGTAAATATACATGCCTAATTCATGTGGGTTATAATATTTAGTTTTGATAGAGGCTCATTAATCCCCCTATTTGTATTATCTTAATGTGAATAAAATGCATGTAGATTTGAAGTAGTTACACACTGGTTTGTGATGCAACATTGTAGATTTTATAACTCATTGTATTGAGTGATAATGAGTTAAATAAAAATAAAATACATGTGATATTATAGAATGGAAGTGGGATACAATTTTATGGACTTTATCATTGGTATACCCCCCTTCTCCTATCACAATGATGTGATCATGGTGACTATGGACAAGTTGACCAAGGTGGCCCACTTTTCATTGACAAAGACCACTTAAATGCCATGACAATATAAAAACTATTCCTTGATTACATCATTCAAATACATGGTATTATAAGGAATATCATATTTGATAGGGAACCTATATATACTTCTATTTTTTTAACTAATCCTTAGAATGAATTAGGAATTTAACTCAACTTTAGGACCTTGTATCATCTAGATAAAAATGACATGTACATGATAGATAATAAGTCACATTAGGAGGATTATCTCTACTTGTTTAATATTTTATATTATAACAGTTATGATAGCTTCATTGACATGTCTCTATATTAGGATATTTATGGAATATCATAAATCGCTACTTTGAGCTAGGATAAGATTAAGGGTATACTAATTATTAGTCCTAATATGATATAAGACATGGAGAAATAAATAGTACTCATCCAATAATGTATTCAAGAGGTGAAAAAAATTATGATGATGAAAAAAGATAGATCGAAACTTTATTGTTATCGATAAGGTCTTATTAAGAGTGTGTCTATACAATATCCTAATCCACTATGGAAAATGATCTAAGATTTCAACTTTTTTTTAAGACTTTAAAGATCCTAGAGATGTTACATTTAGTGGCATATGATCTATTATTTACACTCAAACTATCGTACATCCATGACATCTTTCATATATTAGTTTTGAGGAGGTATGTACCTAGTGACATTGTTCATGTTATAAATTGGTCAACATTTTTGGTGGAGGTAGATAGGTAGGTAGCACTAGAACCCATACACATATTGGAAAATTAGAGGCTGGGCCTTCAAAATTATGAGTTAGGAAAAGTTAGAGTCCATTTGGATAGGTATTACAAGGCAACAATAACATGAGAAGACATAATGCCATTGTGGGTCTAGTATCCCAACATATTTCAACAACTTCCAAGAGGAAGTTTATTTTTAAGAGGAGGGGGGTGTAAGGGAAAATTTTGTTCTTATTAATATTTCTCCTTTGTTTTGTCTCATATATCTTACTAGACTATGATGTATCTATTTTGTGGAACATTATGATTAGGTTATATTTAGTCAAAGATATTATTTTTGATTATCGTGTTACTTACATTTGATATAAATTAGATATGTATCGAGACTTTAGATTATCTAGTTTATTTTTTATATATGATTGCATTGACATGATGTATTGCTATTCATGGTTATGCAGTTTTTTGTTCCATTTGAGATCATAATATAATGATACATGATTTACATGATGTTATATATGATGTATTTTCATAGCACACTAATTTTATAATTTTGATTATTGTGTTTAGGATATTTATGATTTATTATTTTTCTTACACATTGTATGGATTTTTATATTATATGTATTTGATGTTTTGCATCGAGTGTGTAGGTCACAAGTGGCCAAGAAAGTGGGAACAAATGCACACATAAATTTTAGAGGACAACTAATTATTTATTTGTATTAACCACAAACCACCTTAATATAAGTAATGCAAATGTGGAATTATTTTATATGAATATGGTTAAGAATTTAAATTATGTTTTGTTTAATTTTGTGGCTCTAAATTATTATTTTAGTTACATATAAATATTTTAATATAAATTAACAAGTATATATCAAGTGTATACTAGGTGCAGCATGGCATAGTGTCCTTGTGTCATATAAACACCATTTTGTATGCCTAACCCATAATTGTGTCAAAAGGTGTATGTGGGGTGGATTAAGTGACCCATAAGTATTTTCAAAATCTGAAATTATAATTTGGGATTAGAGGCCAATTTTAAACACTAATTATGACAAGAAGGAACCTTCATATGTGTTTTATAAGTCATAGTGTCATAGGGGTTAGGCTAAGTAAGCTTTCCAAATGGTTATAAAAATCATTTGGATGCATAGAGCCTCCAAAATAATATTTGAAAAGGTAGTATAAAGTAATTTTAAAAATTAAATGTGAGGCTCTTGAGAAGAGGCATGTAATATTTTAAAAAGAGGAATCTGTAACTACATTGATTAATTTTTAATAAACATTGATAGGTCTTGGAAAAATATAGGGTGTCATGTTTCAAGTGGGAAGTGGTCAGGAAAATATTATATTTTTGTACATATGCAAGGAGTTCTAGATTTTTTGGGGGTTGGTTCTTGGACAGAGAATTTGGGAGAGATTGGAATAGAGAGCTAGGATATTAATTCAAGGGATGAGATTGTAAAATCTTAAATTAAGCCATATTAATCTTGAAACCCTATTTATTTTTATGTATGTATGTGTCTTATTGAGTGTTCCACATGTGTAAAATTTTCCTTTTTGTTGTTTTTATTTTGTTAATTTTTTTATATTTTACCTTGGAATTCATGGGAAAAATTATGACTGTATGTGTTTTCCTCATGATCGATTTTCTTACCTTGAGAAGGAATCCTTAAATGTGTTCTTATTGTTTTATACTTTATTATTGTGTCAAAACTTATTATGTGACAATACCCAAGATCAACCCATGTGTAGAATTTAAGGAAGGTGGTCACCCCCTCCTTATGCTTGTGTTATAAGCTTATGTTGGTTGGGAGTGGGGCTTGTATGGGCAAGCCTTGTATATGTGTGATTGTGGTTGGAAGTGGTAATGCTTTATATAAATTTGGAAGAAATGAGTGTGTGTGAGGGGGAAGTTGAAGTGAAGGAATATGAATATTTATTGGAGAAAGTTTCATCATTATTGGTGACCCGTTTACTCCTTACTTTATATTTAGTTTTTTTTTTGGGGCGGGGGAAGTGAAGGAATATAAATATTTATAGGAGAAATTTCCATCATTGTTGGTGACCCGTTTACTCCTTGATTTATATTTTAGGGAGAGATCAATGGGCCTTCAACCCCATTTTATTCATTCTTTATTTGGATTTTAGGGAGAGGGCAATTAAAACCCATTTTGATGTGTTATTTAGGCTTTTATAGAGAGAGAAATGGGTCCTTAAAACCCATTTTAATGTGTCCTTGCTTTAGGTTTTAGAGAGAGATCAATGTGCCCTTAAAACTCCTTTTATTGTATACTTGATTTTGGCTTTAGGGAGAGATCAATGGGCCCATTTGTTATGATGTGAGTTTTAGGTGGTTGGTGTCTTGTGTATGTGTAATGTGTTATGTGAATCTTGTGTGTAATGGAAACCCTAAAAAATTATTTGTTGTTCACCCCTCAAATATTTTTGTGTTAAATGGTTGGATATGTATGATTTTGGGCTTGAGGGTTGGATAACATATCCTATGTGATGATGCCATATTTGGTTGGATGGTGAGCACTCCAATCCTTTAATTTTACCACTTTGTATTTCATGGCATATTGGTATTTTTAGAGGTTCTTGGAGCATTAAGGCACTTTGGAGCATGTTAGAAATAAGTGTACTTTCGGCCTTTTATTGAATCTTGATTTATGGCTTGTTGAAGCCTCTTATGACATGCATAAATTCTATTGCCATGCAATATTAATTTTATATTATTCCTTATGTTTGTATACTTTTCCCTCCATACTCTCTTATTTTTTTACAAGCCTTTAATAAATTATTATTGTGTAGTGGTCATTGACATGTTTTTTCTCTCTCTCTGAATGTTGTTCTCCCTAATTTTATTTTTATATCAAAAAAAGAATGTTTGATTAATGATGTCTTTGTTTAAGACTTACATTATTCACTTTTTCTTATAAGTATGATTAAATACAAAAATATATATCATTGTTATTGTATATTAAATGAAAATTATAAGCTTTCCCCTAATATTTATTTGGTTTGTTTTTATATATATATATATATATATATATATATATAATTTTCTAAAAATAAAAATAATTAAAATTGATATGAGTGGTTGAGTATCAGGACAATATTATTGATGAGATTTGGTGAAAACTAAATATATTGCAATTGCATTAATTGAGAATTGTTATAATCAATATTGAACATGTGAAATTTTGATCCCCTAAGTCAATTTCATCACAAATAATCAATTTTTGTTTAGTTAGTTATCAAAAACATGTTAAAAATATTAAGAGTGTCTTTTAAAACTATTTATAAGTATATAAGGGAAAATATTTATAAAATCCAAGTCTTTTATACTGCAACATGTTTTGAGTGATTTCCAAATATATCAAGGAATTTTGAGCCCTATTTCTAAACACATCAAAACCTGAGGATTTACTTAGAATGTGTTGGAACCCCACACTTATCTAGAAACCATAAGGTTTCTTACTCCTAATTTACACCTATTAAAAACCTGATGACCTAAATACATACATGGTGGAACCCAAGCCTTGCTCACACATCTTGTGGATTTTGCAACATGCTCAAACACCTTCCATTCCCTACCATTAACATGATGGTTACCACACATGTGAAGGTTTTGGATCCACACTATTTCTTCCCTCCTCACTCATTTTTTTACTTCACTCCATCGTATTTGATTTCTCTCTCTCACTTCCTTTCAATGCTCAACCTCAGTCTTTTTTTCCATTAGCACTTCTTGCCCATTTTCCTTTTTATTGTAGTTGACTTATCAAAGACTGTGCATTACTTAATCTATATGACCCTAGGGTTTTATCAACATATTTTACAAAAGCAAAAAATAATTCTTGAAGGTTGGGTTTGTAGCATATTCCTTCATACATATTCTCATTATTTTTTCTCTCTCACACCGTGTAGCCTCTAAACTTCTTTGGTGTGTTTCATTTAGTAGGTTTTGAGTTATTTCCAAGCATACATCAAATACAAAATTCCTACTTCAAAATTGTTATAGATTATGAGGCTTGATTCAATATGCTTTAGAATCTATGCACTTTTCAGACACTTATCAAAATCTAAGCCCTATTTGCCACCTAGCTAACATAACCACTTCCTAAACACACATCAAAACTCTACCACTTTTTAAACACATAGCATAACTCTACCACCTATTTTTCACACTTGTAAGATCTAGGTTGTGCATAATCATTTTAGAATTCCACCTTCTTTACAAATAAATATTGAAGCTCTAGTTTCCTTCCAAGAGGGTTATCTCATCAAGTACCCAAACAAAGACAAGAACACAAACATGATGTATTGATTCTAAGGGTTTGTTCCTCTTCAAATCTAGAATCAAACATAGACAAAATCACATATATATAGACTTGGGGCATGTAGATATTATGAATTTTTGGCAAAATATCTATGCAGTTCACAAAATATATTAGGGTTAAAGCATTCTTGACAGTGGTTTGGCTTAAGCTAAAATTTTCCAACATCAGTAGAATATCCAGATTTGGTGATGACTATGGAAAATTACTATGAAAAATAAATAAGAGAAGTTAATAATTCAAAAATAAAGTATATAGTTTTCCTTCAACCAGAACACATAGATAACATTCTCAAATTACATAATCATGAATCATACATCAATCTTTTTCAAACTTATGCTCAACAGTTCTAGGAATCTAACATAAGTTCTTGTTCTAATATGGTTAACAAGGAATGTATTATAAAACCAAAAATTTTAGAAATAAAATTGCCAAAAACCATTTCAATATTTTATTTCATCAATGAAGTCAATGACATCATCACACTCCTAAACTAATTTGTTGAAAACCTTATTGTTAGAAATTCTTAGACATGGATGTATTGTTACATATAGATTATTCATCAAAATAAACAATATATCAATTAGGGTATTTTTATTAGTTAATCCATCCACAAATAATTGACGGATGTCATTATAACATTAAAATTATATATGACTTCATATCTAGTCTATGTGGTTTCCCATAAAAGGATCTACAATGGACTAAATATAGTGGGGGATATGGCCTCTTTCAAAATCTATAAAATTTATCCCTAACTTACTTTGAAGGAGAGCTCACATCTTTTCCATAGGATCAATGATGCATTTCTAAAATATGTCATTTAGATGTTTAAATCTGATTTTATAATGTCATAATATCGCTTCTATTCAAATTACAAGATGGGGAGCTTACTTCATACAATTTATAGATTTATCATACCTCAGAATATGTGGGTTAAAAATAACTCAATTTAAGCTTCTAAGGTATGTATATGACAAATGGGCTTTGATGGAATTTGTGAGACAACTAGTTGAAAAACCCTAGTTTTTATCTTACAAACATAAGACTCAAATAAATTTTCCAATTTCCATAAGAAGGTACACATGTGCTTCACTAGCCAAGGAAAATGGTATTGATGGTGAAATGTCTCAAGTCACTCTTTGGTATTTGTATAATAGGACTTCATTTGATGTTAGGCATTTAGTTGACAATATATTTAGATCTACATATTAGCATGTACCCCATTTTGTATATTTTTGGATAGATTGTGATGATGAGGAAGAAGTTAAGGTTCATGATTATTCTTGCTTTAGTTTTGATCAATTCAATTTAATCAAGATAGCAAAAATTTCAAAAAAGTTTTAAAATGATGAGGATGTTGTAAATCCCATCTACTATAAACATGATGTTGAATCGAGGCATCTTCCATAGACTAATTCAAATAGAGCATAATCTACATCCATGGAAGGCTGAATTAAATTAGTGTTGGATAGAAAACTCACATAACTCAATAGAAAAGGTGTTAATGTGTAAAACACAGGTTCCCTCCATCAATGAACGAAATTTTTTGAGGTAGTTTTTATTAGCAATAGTAAATTGTAGGTTCCACTTATGTAGAATAAGTAAGTGAAATATTAGTTAAAACACAATAGGAGAAATATGATGCAACTCCTGAATTCCACCAATTTAGAAAAGTTCTTAAACTTAAAATCAAAAGGCTAGGAGAAGGATCTTCAATTAATTTTTGGATTTTTGTATCACTTGATACTTCTCATTTAAACATTTCCCATTCTCAAAGCTTGGTTATGAACACTACACAAAAATTTATAGATTTAGATATGGATGTGTTGTATCCTAAACCTTCTCCTTCAGAGGTTAATATTCCACTATCTTTGTCATCATCCCAATACGTTGATTTACATTTCCTTTCCACTCACAAAGTCACATCTGAATCACCCAAAAATAGTTCAAGGAGATGTTATGCTCACAATCTCTCAAATTTTGACAAATCACACATTCCTTCTAATATTAAATCTCAAGTAGGGGAAACACCCATGCAACAATCACCTAATACATAAATTCTTGATTGGTTGAATGAAGTAGTGAAACATATAAAGAAGACAATATAGCCTCAATAAATTGATTCCAATGCTTTAACCACTCTTGAAATGGTTTATAGGATAGTAATAAATAAGCAAGGAGAAAGGTATGTGAAGTGAAATTCCCCCTTCCATAAAAGGAAAAAGACAATGTCAAGTTACATATTAATAAATATCAAAGGTACATCTTGGTAAAGCTACTAGATAAGGAGTCATATAAAATACTCAATCTATAATTGGCACTCTTTTTGAAAAAATGGACCGATATAAGGCCACTAAAGAGTAGTTTAAATAAAAACTTGAAAAAATTACCTTAGTTGTCCAGAAGTTAGTGAAACTAATTTAATTTTCCTTATTTGACATTGTTCCTCAGATTTCAGATGCAGAGACATTGAATGTGGCTAAAGAAACTGGACACCTGGGAAAAGAAACTAAATATTGGTATGATAAATTGATTCATCAAGGAATTGAAATAATAAGTGAGGCCATGACTATTTATACTTAAGTTTAATCTAAATATGACATTGTAAATGAAGCTGAAGACAACTATGAAATTGAAGTTAGTAAATAGAAAAAGTTGATACTAAACTTTAAATCTTTTTTCTTACTTTAATCTATATGCTCTTCTCACAGAAGGAGTTATAAAAATATAAGATATGGAAGATCTCATATATTTAATAGGTTCTAACAAAATTTGAATTTGCATTATTGAATAATGTGTTAATAAATTCAAATAATCTCAGTCAATAAAAAAATGATATAATAAGTGGCATACATGGAATAATTGATAATCTTAGTTGTTTATTTGTATATGATAACATAATTGTTATTCCAATACAAGAAATTGTAGAAGAATTCAAACAATTTATAGAAATGGAAAATTTCCCTAAATCATCATTAAACTATGAGTTAATCCAAAGATTCATCAAATATCAAGTTTCTCTTGACAATTTTGATAAAGATCTAAAGAAGCTTTAATGGGTTTTGTATAAAATGATTGATCTTAATTTTGATGTAGAAATTACTTTCATGCATTCAAAAGGCCCTGATGATGACAAATCCAAGGAAAATATAAATAATTTTGGAGAATACAAGAGAAATATGCAATAGAGTGAAGAAGAAGAAAAAGTCTAGATTGTTCTTGATGAAGATGAGCAGTAAATTGAAAATAAAAATTACCACCTCTTGAACTTGTAATTTTTAATGTATCTTTCATAATTTTTAAGTTTAATTTTTTTGTGATTGTACTTTTATAGGTTTTAAGTTTTTAAAATATGCCAACACACTTTTGAAAGTTTTAAGTCGTGCAAAATTATCAATGCAATTTTGTAACTTTCAAGTGGTGATTTTTTGCAAACCCACTTTTGTAGGAGTCCTAAATATATAAAAAAGTGCTTATGCCCCATAACCACCCATTATAGCCTATAAATACAAGTATTGAGGTCATTTCAAGGGATTTTTGATAGATAAGAATTTTTTGGCAAGAATAGAAGAAATAGTTAGTGTTTTCCACTCTTTGAAGAATCAATATAAAGTGAATTTTGAGGACTTTTTTCCATATATATTTTTTGGATGGACAATGTATGTGTATATGTTATTTGTTTTAGTTATTCTTATTCAAACATTGCTAAGTTTCATTGTAAAAAAATTAATGAATGAAAATATCTTAGTGACGGAGTTCCTTCAAATCTATATTAAGAATTTTTGTTGTTGTGAAACCTTAGCGAGATTGAAAGTATATTTTATAACTAGGTTCATAGGGAAATATGAGATTGTTGTATTTATTTTGCTAATAATATTCAATTTCCTTGGTATATGCATTTTAATCATATGTTTAAAACATGTCTTTCTGATCTCATTTCTATGAAAAAGGTTTCCTTTGTCAAATTATTTTAGCAAGTTTTTATGTTTGGATATCTAGAGTTGTCCTTTTCATTCTCATTTTTTCCCCTATATATTTCTCATTTATACCACCTTTCCATAATTTCAAGTTAAAATTACAAAACCTCATTTATAAATATTTTATATTTCCACATTTATTTTATTTTTGATAAAGGTAGCTCCACATATGAATAAGAGAGGGACTTTATCTTGACAATGTTGACTAAAATACAGTATTTGTCCCCTTGACAATTTTTCATCCAATATTTTTTTGCACCCAATATGGGGATCATATTTGTGCTTCCCATGAAAATCACATATGAAATTATTTCCCACATGACTCTCTCATTAGCTCAGAGGTTATTTCAATAACTAGATATTGAGTGGGAACAAATTATGCAGTTAGACATTACTTTTGATATTAGACACTATACTTGAGGATGTGACAAAGTAAGTGTTATTCAGTTTCAAATAATTTTGAAAATATTGAACCAATAAATAGACCATGTAGAACATGCTCAAAGTATTCTTTAATGTAGAATATTTGAAGATCTCCTCAAGTAATTCCCATCCTAAATAGTAACTTTGCATCTGACTATTACTATAAATCAAGATCTCGATAATCAACCTAGTCTTAATTGAGGAGAAGCTACATAAGTAAATATTTTTTTAAGTCTCTGATACATTTCCTAGGATAAAATAAATTATTCTCAATTCAACTATATTACTATAGTAATACATGAAGAAGAAGATCATGTTATAATTATTCAAATAACTATAGAAATCATTTCACAAAGATAAGTGATAAGATAAGAAAGAAGAACAATTAATTTAACCTCCAAAATATATTTTATAGTAGGAAAATATTCTCATGGCCATCTTAGTAATTCAAACTCCAGTACTTCAACCGAATCTCTATTGGTTAAGTGGGACACAAGAAGACATTTATTTAGATTTATAAGAATTTTCATGGGATAACAAAACTAGTGTAGTACAATTTCAAAGAGTATTTGAGGTATTGTAATAAAATTAATATCATGTCATTCTAGCACAAAGAGAGAAGAAAATCGCTGCATGAATAACACAACAAAGAAGACTAGCTTAGAGAGCACTCTAAATCCAACTTGAACTTCAGAAAGAGTAGTTTTATTTCTAAAGTATTAGAAAGATGATTTACTAGAGCACATAAATAACAAGGTAACATAGAACCCTTATATTAATTTCAACAAATTTATGACTTTAATTTAAACCCTGAGTAGAAAAATAAAATCAAGAATTAGTTACCTCCCATCATGCCTTAGAAATGCAAATAGCCACAAAGTGGTTCTATAGTGACTCAAGCTCTTATCATATCAAGGACCGTTCTTCCTTGAATCAATTATTATGAACATGGAAATACCATGGGTAATACAAAAATACCATTGGATTTGTCATAGTTACATGAAGTTCCTAAAAGTTTACAAATTAACTTTTCAAAATTTTTAGGTGATGGTAAAAAACATCTTGACAAGCATATTTATACATTATTTATGGCATGTGGAATATTAGGTGTGAAACATGAGGACATTGAAATTATATTTTTTTGTAAACTCTTAAAAAGGGAGGAACTTATTAATTCTATCACCTCACTCCAGGTTTGATCACTAGTTGGGATAACATGAAAAATAAGTTCAAAAGCATGTGAAAACCAATTGAAGATATGCATGCATTTATTTCACAAATTACCCAAATGAATAAATAATCCTATTAACCCATAAGGATTTTTTATCCAAGTTAAATAATTTACTCAATAAGATACCAATAACTACCAATCTCATGGAGGAAAATCAAAAGTGATTATTTATCAACTCACAATTGCCAGAAGTAAGTTATCAATTAAGGAGAACTAGAGTAGTTGACTTGGAATTAGCCCAAACATTATCCATTGATGTTGAGTATTATATGATAATGCACAAAAGTGAAATAACCTTAAAATGGTAAAGCATGAGTTCAAATTAGTTTCCCATGAATTTTTTTATAAAAAATGGTTAATGATATGACAACACTGAAGAAGCAAATACCTCAAAAAGTTATTGCTCCTCCTTATCAAGAAATTCCTAGAATAAACTATGTACCTTACCAAGAGAATCATAAATTATTGCAAGATACTCAAAAAACTATTGTCATAGAAAACCATCCAAATTCAAACACAAATGCTCTAATAAATGTTGTTCTAGAAACAAAGGAAATTTTTGGGTATGAAGTAGAAGAAGAAATTTAAATATAAAATTTAGATCTTCAAGAATTTGAGACAAAATAATCTAGTGGTAAATCCACTAAAACATACCTATAATATGGTTCAGGTGAAGATGATTATGATGGTGTCATTAGAGATATGAATAATCAATCATTTTCAGTCTTCACCATAACCCAAAATTATAAAGAGTAACAGGTTAAAAGATAGTAATAAACTCCAAAATTAATTATTCCAAGAAGAACTACATCACTTGAGCAAGTAAAAGGAAAAAAATCCATATTAAATTTATGTGACCCTCCTCCAACCATTGCTACTAATTTTCTAAAAGTTAACTCTTCTGCTAAGAATGATGCAAATACATCCCAATCCATTGAAAATTATTCCTCTACTAGTTTACCAACTTTTGACATATTTATGCACTTAAATAAATCAAAATTAAAATATCTCAAGCCAAATATCTAAGATCAAATCTCAATCAACTAAATAGACTAGTATAATTTATCAAAGGAAAAAATCCTAGTGTAAAAAATATAAATATTAAATGAATACTTACGATTCCATATTCTTCAAATCTTGTAAACTCTATAGCTATAATTACTTCGAAATCTAGTAACTTTGAGACCTTTTACATATTAATTTTCCTAAAAGGATGCAAAGTGAGTAATTGTATTATAGATACTAGAACTTATAATAATATAATGCCTACTAATGTTGCCCGTGCTTTAGGTTTGACATGCACTAATACGTTTGGTCAATGCTATTCTATGGAAATAAAATAGGTACCTTTGATTGGTCAAATCAAATATGCTCAAGTCACTTTGGCTTCCATTCCCCAAAAGAGAATCAAAATGACCATCCTAGTAGTAGATATCCCAACTACATATGGGAGTTTAGTAGGAATAAATTTATGCAAAGAATTAGGCATTGAAATCAAATTGGGTTGATCTCATGCTATGATTCTAATTAAAGGATTTAACTAACACCTAAAACCTGAGTTGAAAACTAAATACACAGTGAATAAATTGGATGATCCTAGAGCATACATTTTGTATCAAGATGTAGGGATAGGAAATTACATCAGAAGATGAGTTATATATGCCTAAAGTAAAAAAAAAAGTGATCCTAATGAGATTTGGGTATTCAAATTTGATGGTAGTTGCTCATCAGTTGGTTCAGGTGCAAGAGTCATCCTCATGTCTCAAAACAAATAAGCCTTATATTTTTCATACATATTATAGTTTGATGTACTCAAAATACTTGTAAATATGAATCATTACTCGTCAACTTACAAGTTCATGAGGAAATGGGGATTATAAATAGTTATTGAATCTATTTAGAGTCACTATTTATAATCCCCTAAATAGATTCAATAACTATTTATAATGATTTCAAAGGTTTATAGTCTAAATAGTTTTTCCTTTTTTGAAATCATCATATGAACATGCAATATTGTCAATGCATTTGTAAAGACTATCAAATAGTTTAGGTACTATATTTTTCATTCACATTCCATTATGATAGTACTTAATACATTAGTAAATTATATAATAACTCAACAAAAACTAGGTTCAAAAAGAGGTAATTAGATCACTAAAGTTCAGGAATATGATCTTCATATCAAACCCACCAAATTGATTTGAGGTAAATATTGTGTCAACTCATATTAGAAAAGACTAATACTCCATTGTTTCATAGCTCAATAGGTGAATGTGATAAAAAAAAATAAGAATCACCTTTACTTCTATTTATGGATTTTATAAAAAGAATGGTTTTTAGACATCACATTTTTCTTGACATATGGTTAGTGCCCACCACATTAAATGCTAAATAATGGAGAATAATAATATTAAAAGATAGGAAATATGTAATTTGAGATGGTACTTTGATCAATAAAATCATTGATGGTTTATTTTAATAAGATGCATTCACAAAGTATTTTTTGGAAGCTTTCCATAATCAAGCTTGTGGTGGACATATTTTGGCCCCAACAAATGCATACAAAATCTTGAGAGCTCATTGTTATTGGCCATCACTATTCACATATTCTTACAAATGGGTGAGAAAGTGTGAAGCTTGTTATCAGATCATGTCCCACTCTAACAAAATTGTTTAAGAATTAATAGAGGATTATTAGATTGCTGATTTTTAGTTATGATTTTATGTCTGATCTAGATACATGCATGTTGTATGATTGACAAATATATGATTTGTATTCATGATCAATATCTTGATGGATAGTTGTTACATATGTCTTTTTATGCCTTATGAT
This sequence comes from Torreya grandis, assembly GCA_037957365.1. NCBI lineage: Eukaryota > Viridiplantae > Streptophyta > Pinopsida > Cupressales > Taxaceae > Torreya > Torreya grandis. Next base: position 1,442,585 of record JARHVA010002928.1, read on the forward strand.
CATAATGATTGATTTAATTTTTAAAATATTTGCATTAAACCATTTATTTATGGTTATATGTTGATGATTGTTATGATTTTAGACTAACTACCCATTCATTTGATTGAGGTGGTTGTAGGATTATTCTACCTTCATACGTAATTTAAAGGGAGAATATCATCAGAGAGGGGGATGCAAATATCAACACTTGGGGGTTGAGATAGTTTCATCGAACCTATACACACCATATCTAATACTTTAATGAAATGAATATGGCTTGCATTGGTTGTTTGGTAACATATGAGTATAGTTTACTTTGTTGAGTTCATCATGGGTTATGATTTGTATATGTATGTTAAATCTCTTTTAGAACCTACTATGTTGTGTTGATTTTGACTACATTTGATTTTTGTGACATAACAAAAGAATGTTATTGATTGTTTTAGGTTACTTAATTGATATCATTTAACTATAATTGCTAATTATGATTGCATTCTAGTTATCACAATTATGAATGTTATTTAGCTTGTTCATTCACTTGATTTATCTTTATTTGGTTACCTTAAGCCCCATTTATTGGTGACATTGCATAAAGGTCTTGTTGACCATATTCTACATGACCAGTTTGTGTATTCCCTTTGGCTCTTTTTGTTTCTCTCTTGCTCATTTTTTATGTTTGGTCTCTTGCCTTGTTACTTGTCTTTTCCCTTTGGCCTCTCCTAGTTCGGGCACTTCTCCCTTGTTATTTTTTCTTTCCCTTTTCCTTGTTTACCTTAGCCTGTAGAGATTTTTTTTCCCCGAATTGCCCTTTAAAAGGTTTTCGAAGGGCCTTTCTTGCCTTGCCTTCTTCCCAAGCGTCCCTTCAGAATTTTTTTGAAGGGCACTTTTCTTCCAAGTGACCCTTCAAAAAAGTTTTGAAGGGCACTTTTCTTCTAAGTGACCCTTTGAAAAAAGTCTCAAAGGGCACTTTTTAGCCTAAGTTTCCCTTCAGACTTTTTTGAAGGGCACTTTGTTGTCTAAGTGACCCTTCAAAAAAGTTTTGAAGGGCACTTTTTGGCCCAAGTGTCCCTTCAGACTTTTCTGAAGGGCACTTTGTTGTCCAAGTGACTCTTCAAAAAAGTTCCAAAGGGCACTATTTAGCTCAAGTGTCCCTTCAGACTTCTTCCAAGTGACCCTTCGAAAAAGTTTCAAAGGGCACTTTTAAGCCCAAGTTTCCCTTCAGACTTTTTCGAAGGGCACTTTGTTGTCCAAGTGACCCTTCAGAAAAGTTTTGAAGGGCACTTTTTAGCCCAAGTGTCCCTTCAAATTTTTTGAAGGGCACTTTATTGTCCAAGTGACCCTTCAAAAAAAATTTGAAGGGCACTTTTTAGCCCAAGTGTCCCTTTAGACTTTTTTGAAGGACACTTTGTTGTCCAAGTGACCCTTCAAAAAAGTTTTGAAGGGCAGTTTTCTTCCCAAGTATCCCTTCAAAACTTTTTTGAAGGGCACTTTGTCTTTGGAAATGCCCTTTAGAAAAGTTTTGAAGGGCCATTTACTTTGGAAATACCCTTCAAATTTTTTTTAAGGGACCTTGTGCCTTCCTAAAGTGTCCTTAAGAAATTTTTTGAAGGACACTTTCCCAAGTGTCCTTTGGGAAAAGTTCTCAAAGGAACTAGCCGTTGCCTTTCAGGCAAAATTCTTGAAAGAATTCCTTCAGACAAATTCTCTAAAGGAATTACTTTAGGAAAATTGCCTAAAATAATAATCCTAACCCAATGGATCCCCATGACATATCGTAGGATGTCAAGTTTAATACAACCCACTAGCTATTGGGGTGTAAAGATGATGTGTCATAGGATGTCAAATTTAGGGTGGCCAACTAGCCATTGGGATTCAAAGACATAACATGCTGTCGGATGTCAAAATTAGGGTGGTTAACTAGTTATTGGGGTACAACTTGGTGACATGTTGTAGGATGTCAAATTCATGCCTAAAGTATTCAAATAAGAAGTAAAGTCACTTGGAAAACTTGAATGACTATGTAGTGTAAATTAGGTTTCCCAATAAGCTTTGCTTATGAATTTTATAATTAGAAGCAATCAAAGAAACTGAAGGAGCAAGTAAGAAATAAAGTCACTTGGAAAACTTGAATGGGTTTGTAGTGCAGATCAAGTTTTCATAAGATATTTGCTTATGAATTTTATAAGTAAAAGCAATAAAAAATCTTGAAAGAGTAAGGATAGTGCAAATTAGGTTTCTCAACATGCTTAACTTATATGTTTATAATTAAAGCCATTCAAAAGGCCTGAATGGGTCTACAGTGCAAAACATGGGAGCTTTCAAGAGGAATCTAAGGTTCACAGTAGTGATTCAAGCCATTTTTTATGGAGGGTCATCTCATCATTGATTTTGTAGTGATCTTAGTCATTTCAAGAGGGTGAATCAAAGAAAAGGACAAACTCCAACTAAATAAGATAATATTTGGAATCAATTTCACCAGGATGATGACTATAAACTCTTTTGGAGGCCTCTATTTTGGCACCTATGAGCTCTCTTTTCTCCCCCTCTTTTGATATAAATAGGACCCTTGGGATCTTGTTTTATCATCCATAGATAGTATAGTGAAGCCCTACTAGAATGTTTTTCCATTTTCTTGCCTTTGAGCAAAGAAGTATAAGTTTGTTTTCTTTCTAAGTTCTAGATATTTTATTGGGCATGCAAGAGACACAAAGTGATAGTAAGTGATGTTTTATCCTTCTATTCTCTATCTTTCATGATTTTGAGCAAAGAGTTGATCCAATAGGTCATGTAGAGTGCATTGTAGCTGTATGAGATTTTGCACATGTGTAACCCTTTTCTAAACTATATAGGTTATCTTTTCTAATTCTTTACCTTGTGTGATCTCATACATTTTGTCTCTACATTAAAATACTTATGTTGGAATATTCTAGAGATTGAGTTATAGACAATATTTTGTTGTATTGTGCATAAGTATAGGGCATACATGTGGATACTAATTCTTGGTGTATCACCATTTTAGACTAGGCTTTTCATTTATGAAATTTTTTTACTCTTTTCACTCATATAAACTAGTTCAACAATTTTATTACACAAAAGCTAATATAAGGAGCTATCCCTTTCAACCTAGAGGTTTATTTCCACTTGTAGGGGTACACACAAGCCTATAAATGTCCCAACATTACCCAATTTTGGAGGAGGCCTAAGCAACCCTCTTTTAGGGTGTAAGATTTGGAGACAACAATTCTAGGACACTTGATGGGACCCAAATTATTGCTAAGTCAAGGTGAATGCTAGTCTGGATAGGCCTAAAGTAGTAGAAATATCGCTAACCCAACATTTGATGACTCTAAAAGGGTGTGAATCCCTAGTTTTAGACCAAGTTTTATACATTATCTACATGGTCCTCACAAGGTCCTTAAGGTTTTCTGACCAAGCCCCTTCTACTGAAGCTTTTCCTAGAGAACAACACCCTGAACCACTCCTAGCCCTATTAAATTTTTGGCAAGAAGGTTTTGGGGAAGAAGTAAAAGAGGTTAAAGAAGTTTAAGGAGAGGAAGACATTGAAGAAGAAGAAAAAATAGAGGATCATGGGGGAAGAAGAGAAATGGGGGAAAGGGGAGAGATAGATAGATGTCAACCCTTCCCTACTTTTAATACCTATAACCCAATAGAGCTTCCTATATATGACCCCATCCCTCCAAATACTATCAAAAATATTCCTAGTTTCAATGGAGAGGGTCCTATTGCCCCATCTGAACATATTAGAGGCATCTCTAATTTTTGTAATTTCCATAATGTTACTAGGACTAACATAGCCATTAGGCTACTTGTTATGTCTTTAAAAGACAAAGCACTTGATTTGGGGTTACATTACAAGTTGGGATGGTTTTGGAGACCTATTGGAGACAAGATTAAAAAATAAGAGTGATCATGCTTCCCTAATACATCAGTTGAATGTAATAAGAAGAGGTCCAAATGAATCCATAGGAGATTTTAATGAGAGATTTCAAAAAACACGGTATAGGTTGACACCGATCATGAGACATCCTCCTAGCTTTGTGTTCCCAACATACCTCAAAGGGATTGGTATTGATGTTGCTATTATGTTACATTTAATGGGAGGATCACTCTTCTAGGTGCATATGAGCTAGTAATTAAGGCTGAGAATAGATTGATTTAGGCTAGAAGACTCCCTCCAAGAGTTTCCATGCCATTGCTATCCCATAATTTATTTGAAGCTCCAAGCATGTCATAGGTTCCCAATGCCAATGTGAAGCCAAGAGCCTTTCCCAAGAAGGTGGATAACAATTTGGATAAGGATGAAGAAATCAGATCATTGAGAGTTTAACTCAAGCAAGCTCAATATAAAGAAAGTGCTCTTCCTAATGCACAATACTATCCTCAATAAGGATATAGAGCTCCATCCTAATAAAATTATCAAGGGAGAGGACAAAATCAATAAGGTTACAATAGGCATCCCAATGCATATAATCCAAATTCTACTCCTTTTATAAAGGTTGTTGTTCAAGTTATGCAAATATAGTGCAAGGAGAAGATCATGTAGACCAATGGGGGTAGCCTCAAGGTCAATTTACACATGATGATGGAGGAAATAGCTACTCTTTGACTACATAAGAAGAAGCTAATCCTTACATGAAAGTAGAAGAAGCATTCCCCAACCAAAGGGATGGTCCTGGAGAAGGTAGCAACCCAAGTGTGAGAATGATGAATTTTCAAGTAAAAGATGATTTCATGTTGACTTAAGGCATGCTAATTACAGCCAATACAAGGGCCAATAAGAGAGCATTGGGAGAGGGCTAGGAGCCATGAATATTTCCAAGTGATGCCTCTCTAAGGCCACAAAGTGATAATCAAAGTGTTGCACCTTTTACAAGCCATGTTCCTCAATAAAATCAGAATGTAAATGTAGCTACCAAGATTGCAACATAGCAGGCAATAGTTCCTTTATTACCATCAAAAATGAAAGAGAAAGTGAATACTCTATCTCTAAATATTGTGGACTCATTAAAGATCACTAAGACAAGCATATCCCTTTGGGAGGTTCTACATATACCTGGTCAAAAGGAGCTTTTGCAAGAGTAGTTAGCAAGCATGCAGGCGGCTCCTCAATCTTTAAAGCATCATATTATGGCTCTCAAAAATTCTCCAAATCATCTTTTGGATCCTTCCACTAAAGTTGAAAATCCTCCACCCTTCTACCTCACACTCATTTTGGGAGATAAGTTGGTCCACAATTGTATTGTGGATAGTGGAGCAAGCACTACTATTATGCCTAAAGTAGTGGTTGGTAAGCTAGGTTTGAACTATGAGCCACATAGTAAAGGTGTGTTACAACTAGATGGAATTCCAACTAAGATGGTAGGATTGGTCAAAGGTCTGAAAGTGTTTTTACATGGCTGCCTAAGCTTCCCTATCATGCAAGATATTATGGTGGTGGACCTTCTAGCACACTTTGCTATATGCTTGTCTAGGGACTTTACTACTAAGATAGGAGGATACCTTTTTACTGATTGGTCCTTTCTAGCTTTTAAGACAAGGTATGGAACCAAAGTAACCATAAGGACTCAACCCTTAACAAGGTTCTACATTGAGCCATATTTGGAGACAATGACAAATCAAAACTGTCTAATCAGAAAAGAGGAAGAAATAGTCCTGAATAGTGAAACATCTTCTCCTCTTGAAGGTATTTTTGACCTTTATCTTGAAAAGTATAACACTAAAACACATGGCCTTGATCCTTACACTTTCATTGAGAAAATTGATTTGGGAGTTTACTGCATGCATGAGAACGTCCCAATTCCTTCACTCACCAATGAAGATCATGAGTTTGATGGCATGTGGGAGATGTTCATTAATGGTTCAAGGAGTAAAGTAGGTGTAGGATCTGGTGTCAAGTTGGTTTCACCATCAAAGAATCATTACTACTCTTTTTATAGGTTTCACTTCAGCTACACTTACAACATGGTAGAATATGAAGGCTTAGTTCATGGTCTCCAATGGGTAAAGAAGAGAGGAATCAAGCTTTTGAAAGTATATAGAGATAGTGAGCTAGTCATTCATCAAGTGAAAAGTCAAACTACAGCCAATAAACCCTTTCTCAAGTCCTACAAGCATAGGGTATGGGATTTACTTAAGGATTTTAATGCCTTCAACATCCAACCCATACCAAGAGACTTGAACAAGCACGCTGATAGATTGACTGCAATAGGAGCAAATTTTGACTCAACTACTGACATTGAACAAGAGAAAGATCAATCCCATGTCAAGTTCATTGTGATACCTTCCATTCTAGATATTTAAGTGTCATGGAAAGTGTTTAAAAGTGATGAACACATTACACACTTCTTTCAAAATGAGGTAGGCTTCTTTTCAAGAAATCAAAAGAAGTTCCATAATCATTATGAAGAGCAAAATATACAATTGAAGACAAATAAAATACCCAAGGGGATGATTACCTTGGAGAGTGTCTTCAATGAGGATGATCAAAAGAAAAACCAAATAATGAACATGTCAACCAAATAAGAAAACTATGAGAGCATTCTAATTTTTAAGGGCAAACTTTTGAATATTGGCAAGGCTTGTTCTCAACTAGAAAGGCAAGCTTTTATTGCATTATGCAAAGAGTTTTAGGACATTTTTGCATGGGAATACAAGGACTTGAAGGGCTTTAACCCAAGTCTAGCCCATCACACCATTGAGTTAGAGCATGGAGCTAAATTGATAAGATAAAAGTAAAGGCCTATCAACCCTAAGGTAGAAGAACTCATGAAGAAAGAGTTGACCAAATTGATTGAGTCTAGGATTATCTTTCTTATCAAGCACTCAACTTGGGTAGCCAACCTTGTGCTGGTTCAAAAGAATAATGGAGAAATTAGACTTTGTGTGCATTTTTGTGATATAAGTAAAGTGTCTCTCAAGGATAATTACCCACTCCCTTCCATAAAACAAATTCTGTAAGTTGTTTCAGGGTCTCAACATTTCTCACTTCTGGATGGTTATTTAGGTTATAATCAAATATTGGTAAATGAAGGGGATAAATTTAAGATATCCTTCACCACCAAGTGGGGGGCCTTTGCCTATAATAAGATGTAATTTGGTTTATCCAATGCTAGAGCTACATTTCAAAGGGCAATGGACATGGCTTTCAAAGGTTTGATCAATGAGTTTTTGCTTTCTTACCTTGATGATATAACCATTTTTTCAAAGGATGTTGCTAATCATATGGGACATCTAAGGAAAGTATTTGAGAAGTGTAGAGAGTATGGCATATCCCTCAATCTAAAAAAGTTCATCTTCACTGTCCATGAAGGCAAGCTTTTTGGTCATGTTATTCCAAAAGAATTCTTATCTATTCACCTCGAAAGAATTGAAGATATTCTAGGCTTGTCTTTGCCTCAACGCAAGAAAGGGATACAAAGTTTCTTAGGAAAAATAAATTTTCTTAGGATTTTTATCCCAAACTTTACAATTGTGGTAAATCCTATCACAACCATGCTAAAAGAGAACCAAGTTTTTACTTGGATAAAGGAAGGTAAATGCAGCTTTGAGGCAATCAATCAAGCAATTGCAGCATCTCCCACTCTCTTAAATCCAAATTTTGCTAAGAATTTCATTATTTATAATTTTTATAACCTTGACATAAACTCAGCTATGCATATGCAAAATAATGATAAAGATGTTGAGCAGCTAATTGATTTCTTCAGCCAAGGCTTAGAAGACTACAAAGTGAGATATTCTTTTATTGAGAAGCAAGCTTTAACCATCATTAGAGTCTTGAAAAAGCTTAGGCATATGGTTTCCAACAACAAGATCCATGTCATGATCTCCCATCCTAGCACCAAAGAGTTTCTCCTAAGTAAGGATCTCAATGAGAAGAGAGCTGGATGGATCATGAAGGTGATGGAATATGACATTGACATTAAGGTAACCAGCTTAGTAAGAGGAAGAGGTTTATGTGAGCATTTAGCATACAAATTTCAAGAGCCAAAAGAGTAAGCCTTGGTGAATTAAGTTTAAGACCAACCAACTGATCAAATGCAAAATCAAAGTTGGAACAAGACATCATTAGTTTTCTTCAAAATGGTGAGTGTCCCAATGGCTTGAAAAAATATCAAAGAAGGTATTTTAGGCTGCAAGATATTTCTTATTGTCTTGTGGATGGAATTATCTTTAATAAGGATGTGAGAAACATGTTGCTAAGATGCATTAACAATGACAAATTTGATATGCTACTAGAAAAGTTCCATAATGGTGTAGATGGTTGTCACTTCTCTCCTAGAACAACATCTGTAAAAATAATGAGAGCTAGTTACTATTGGCCTAGTCTTTTTAAGGACTGTTATCATTGGTCTAAGGTTTATCCTCAATGTGCTTTCTTTGTTGACAAATAAAATCTTGCTTCCCTTCTATTGAATCCTATCCAAGTGGACTATCCTTTCATGCAATGGGGCCTTGACTTCATTGGCATGATCAACCCTCCATCAAATGCTAGACACAAATGAATATTGACTACTACAAACTACTTCAAAAGATGGGTAGAGGCTATTGCTTTGAAGGAAGAAAATGAAATTTCCATTTTGGAGTTCTATGATAGCATTATAATAAGGTTTGGAGATCCTCATGTCATCATCTTAGTTAATGCACTTACTTTCATAAGTGCTAAAACTTTTGATTAGGCAAAAAAGAGTGGAGTTCATTTGAGTACCTCATCCAACTACTACCCTCAAGGTAATAGATTGGTTGAGTCTACCAATAAGAACCTCATCAAGATCATTAAGAGGACATTGGAAAATAATCAAAGAGCATGGCATAGCAAGTTGAAGACAACCTTATGGGTAGACATAATCACTCCTAAGAAGTCAATTGGTAATTCTCCCTTTGTACTTGTCTATGGGAGAGAAGCTAGGCTATCCATATCACAAGAGCTCCCTACATTAGAACTTAAACAATAATTGAAATTACTTAAAAACACTGTCATGGAGGTTAGATTGATAGAATTAATGTAGCTACAAGAGGCAAGAGATGATGCACACAAAGCTTTGGAACACCATCAAGTTCTCATGAAGAAATCCTTTGACAAAAGGACAAGGGAAAGAGTGTTCAAAGAAGGTGAGTTGGTCTTGAAATGGGATGAAGATAGAGCAAAACAAGGAAAACATACAAAGTTTGATACTTTATGGAGTGGTCCTTACATCATCAGCAAGTGCAAGCAAAGAAACTCCTTTTAGATATCCAAAATGGATGGAGAAGAGTTGTCTATTCTAGTGAATGGAATCCATTTGAAGCCTTGCTTTTGACCCTTGCTGGGCACGTCTTGTATATACCTTATTTTGGTGTGTTTCCTTGATTGTGTTTGTTTTCCCTAGTGCTTTGGAGCATAGTGTTTCCCTTTCTAGTGTTTTCTTTCTTTTTTTTGGATATGCGTGTGTCTCTCTAGCTTGTGTATTCAGCCATGGCTTATTATTTTAACTCTTGTTTACCTTGCATGATTCCATGCCCAATGGAAGGATTTAGGTGACTAGTCTTATGGCATAACAAGCATGTCTCCCCTAGAAATCACTAAAATGTTGACCATTTTTTGCATGACTAATTTGTGTATTCCTTTTAGCTCTTTTCATTTCTCCCTTGCTCATTTTTTGTGTTTGGTCTCTTGCCTTGTTACTTATCTTTTCCCTTCAACCTCTCCTGGTTTAGGCTCTTCTCCCTTGTTCTTTATTCTTTCCCTTTGCCTTAGCTCATTGGGCTTTGTTTTGCCTTGAAGTGCCCTTCATAAGGTTTTCAAATGGCCTTTCTTGCCTTGCCTTCTTCCCAAGTGTCCCTTCAAAACTTTTTCGAAGGTCCCTTTTATTCCAAGTGACCTTTCAGAAAAGTTTTGAAGGGCACTCTTTTAGCCTAAGTGTCTCTTCAAACTTTTTTGAAGGGCACTTTTCTTCCAAGTGACCCTTCAGAAAAGTTTTGAAGGGCACTTTTTATCCCAAGTGTCCCTTCAGACTTTTCTGAAGGGCACTTTATTGTCCAAGTGACCCTTCAGAAAAGTTTTGAAGGGCACTTTTTAGCCCAAGTGTCCCTTCAGAATTTTTCAAAGGGCACTTTGTTATCTAAGTGACCCTTTGAAAAAGTTCTGAAGGGCACTTTTTAGCCCAAGTTTCACTTCAGACTTTTCCAAAGGGCACTTTGTTGTCCAAGTGACCCTTTAAAAAAAATTTGAAGGGCACTTTTCTTCCCAAGTGTCCCTTCAAAAAAATTTCAAAGGGCACTTTATCTTTAGAAATTCCCTTTAGAATTTTTTTGAAGGGACCTTGTGCCTTACCCAAGTGTCCTTCAAAAAATTTCCGAAGGACACTTTCCCAAGTGTCCTTCAGGAAAAGTTCTCAAAGGAACTAGCCATTGCCTTTTAAGTAAAATTCTTGAAATAATTCCTTTGAATAAATTATCTGAGGGAATTACTTCAGGAAAATTTCTTGAAACAATAAACTTAACCTAATGGATCCCCATGACATTCCAAAGGATGTCAAGTTTAATAGAGCCCACTAGCCATTAGGGTGCAAAGATGACCGCTATAGGACATCAAATTTAGGGTGGCCAACTAGCTGTTAGAATTCAAATACATGATGTGCCATAGGACATCAAATTTAGGGTGGCAAACTAGCTGTTGGGGTTTAACTTAGTGATGTGCCATAGGATGTCAAATTCATGCCTAAAGTCTTCAAATAAGAAGTAAAGTCACTTGGAAAACCTAAATGACTCTATAGTTCAAATAGAGTTTCCCAACAAGCTTTTCTTATGAATTTTATAAGTAGAATAAATCAAAGAACTCAAAGGAGAAACTAATAAGTAAAGTCACTTGAAAAACTTGAATTGGTCTACAATGCAAATCAGGTTTCCCAACATGCTTGACTTGTAGGTTTATAAGTAAAACCATTTAGAAGGCCCGAATGGGTCTAAAGTGCAAAACATGGGAGCTTTCAGGAGGAATCTAACGTTCATAGTAGTGATTTGAGCCATTTATTATGGAGGTTCATCTCACCATTGATTTTATAGTGATCCTAGTCATTTCAAGAGGGTGAATCAAAGAGAAGGACAAACTCCAACTGAATGAAAGAATAGTTGGAATTAGTTTCACCAGGATGGTGACTTCAAACCATTTTAGAGGCTTCTATTTTGGTGTCCAGGAGCTCTTTCTTCTCCCCCTCTTTTTTTATCAATAGGACCCTTGGGCTCTTGTTTTATCATCCATAGATAGTACGATGAAGCCTTGCTGAAATGTTTTGCCATTTTCTTACATTTGAGCAAAGAATCATAAGTCTATTTTATTTATAAGTTTTATACATTTGCTTGGGCATGCAAGAGACATAGAGTGACAATAAGTGATGTTTTATCCTTCTGTTCTCTGTCCTTCATGATTTTGAGCAAACATTTGATCCAATAGGTCATATAGAGTGCATTCTAGCTGTATGATATTTTGTACATGTGTAACCCTTTTCTGGACTATACATGTTGTCTTTTGTAATTATTTACCTTATGTGATCTCATTCATTTTATCTCTACATTGAAATAATTATGTTGGAATATTCTAGAGATTGAGTTATAGACTATATTCTATTGTATTGTGCATAATTATAGGGCATACATGTGGATACTAATTCTTGGTGTATCACCATTTTAGACTAGGCTTTTCATTTATGCAAACTTCTAAAAATTTTCACTCATACAAACTGGTTCAATAGTTTTATTATACAAAAGCTAATACAAGGAGCTATCCCTTTCAACCTAAAGGTTCATTTCCACTTATAGGTAGACCCACAAGCATGGAAATGTCCCAACATTTCCCAAATCTAGAGGAGGCCTGAACAACCCTCTTCTAGGGTGTAAGATTTGGAGATAATAAGTCTAAAATAGGCAAAACACCCCCAAAATAGATTGATTTAAATGGGTTTCAAAACTTTTAACGTTGCTGCTTACATCCTTTGGCATGAACAATACAAAGTTGAAAGGTAATAAAAATTAGGTTTTTATATTTTGGAAGTTTCTAGATTTAATATTATTATGTTTCATTGAAAAATGCCAAAAATTAAAAGAAATCAAAGTTAGGGTTTTGTTTGTTTAGTTACTATGATTGGGGAGTTGACCCCAACATTTTGGAATAATAAGGGTTATGTTTCCACCATGCCTAGATATGGAAATCATAACTACGACTTGAATAGAAAATGAAAGTAGTGTTACATAGATGAAGGAAGTTGCATGATGGATAGCTCGTAGAGTTTTACAATAACTAGTGGGACATGAAAATCATGCATGGGTGATATAAAAATAATAATAAAGAAGGTAATAAGAATAAGGAGACATGATATATAATATAGAGAGAATTAGAGTTTGATAGAAAGAAGTAAAAACTTCTAGTTTGCTCATTTAGATGAAAATAATCTCATAAACAAGTTAGTTAAACTTATTATCATATTTTTTATTAGTTGTAGACTTAGATTTTCAAGTAAAAATTATTTTAGGATTTGGGTTTACATTTTGACTGAGTAAACTGGTAATTTTTGGCTAAATAAATTAGGGTTTTCTTTATTTATATTGACCTAGGGATGGAACACAGCTTCATCCACAAGCCAATATATATTATATGGAAAATATTATACTAAAAATCCCTATAAATGAGAGGCTGAGCATATATATATATATATATATATACACATAAAAAAACTAGATTTTCATAAGATTGATGAGCTTAAAGATTTATCAACTCCTAGTTGTGAATAAACTTTTTATTTATGATTTCACAAAAAATATAAAAATGGATACTTTCATAAATATGTTCTTTTTATGTGAATGCTAAGAGAGTTTCATTATTAGAAGGAAAATTTAGATGCCTTAGGGTTATTTAGGCATTTGTTACAATTTGAAAATCAAATAATGTATTATATTAATGAAAATTTATATAACCTGAGCTATATTGAACGTTCTACAATATTCATTTTGGGTCCATTGATGGATGGCTTTTTGGTGTTGATTTGTATATGCAAAAAAGAAATATAAGAAAATTTATGTGTATATATATGTGTGTACATGCACAAACAATCCTTTATTTGTTTATGTACCCATGTACGTATATGTTTGTATGGGAAATTTAATAGACCTAGTTATGAATTTAATAGATTATAAAATCCATGATTGAGTTTATAACTAGGTCTATAATTATTTTTTGCTAGAATGTACTATATTTGTCTATACAGTTATAACTTATATTGGGTGATGTTGAGATATAGATGCATGACATACCAGTTATGATAATTACACTCAACTATGTGTGTGTGTACATAAATACAAAATCAATTAACACTGAGATTTAAACTGTACCTTCATTAGTCTCCTTTTGTCCATAAATAGTTGTACGTTATGATGTTAAGTAAGAAATGTTTAAATATCTATATGTTTATTGATATGGAGAATATTTTAAGTGTTGTAAGAATTTGTAAAATATTTTATGAGTAGCTTTTACATGTTATATGCATGTATTTTACTATCGATATAGGATAAATCTTATTTTGAAACATTATAGGCTATGAGTTTGTTATATATGAAATGGGAGATATCTATGTATGTTTTTTGAAACCAAGTAAAAAATCGTCCTTTGTCCAAGTGTGGAAGAGATGTAGGATATAAAATGGAAAGTCTTGAGTTCTTTTATTTTGTATTAGTAAGATTGGTAACCCATAGACTCTATGAGGAAGATGAATAATTTATGTATCTTATTCATACATATTTAGATATGGTAATATTTTTAATTACCCATATATAATTATGAACAAATGGGCAAATCTAGTTATTAAGTAAGAGCAGGCTGAGACCTTATATTATTAAGATTTTCCCATATAATAGAACATAATGAAACAAATAGGGAAATGATGTATAAAGGAAACTTATAAACTTAATTCTATTATGAGTTATTATGAGATGCATAGGTTGTCATGTTGATTGAATGTTATCATCAATTATATATTATTACTTGAATAAATGGTTATCGTGTTGATTGAGAAGAGACTTAAGATGATTTGATTCTTTTTCTAGTCTACTATACATATCTAGTTTTGAATATAGATTATCTGATAAAACTAGGTTGTCACTTTTGTGGATTAAGTGAATTAAAATAATGAAATTCATGAGCTATGATTTCTTGCATAATGTAATATTGTTTGGTTTGAGTGTATGCCTATAATCTATGTTATTCTATTTTTGAATCTATGTGTAATTTTTTTAGACTTATTTCTTGGATAACAGGTGATAGATATATTAGTATGCTAGTGGGAAAATCATACAACGATCCTCTAATATCGTATGATAGTAATGATTAAGTAGTAGAGTGCTTTTGTGTGAGTGGATTTGACTTAGATTTTTAGATCTAATTTTTATAATCAAAACTTTGGCCAAAGTAATGTTATAGCTGAGACATTGTCATTCCACAATACTTTCTAGTTTACATGTGTATGTTGAAGTCATGTAGATAGAGGATTGAATTCCAAGGTCTATATTATTGATACATGTATTAGTGATTTTACACACATGAAATCCAATTGATTTCTTGATATTTGCACTATATTTTTCTATCCCTCCATGAAGGGTTAGACCACTCCTAGTGGGGAGGTTTGCGAGAGACTATTGGTCTATGGTTGGATTAAAACACTCAGACAATTATCTCAATATGTTAGTTGCTTAAACCATTATGATATTACTTAGTCTATATTTATGGATCATTGAGTTATTTGTGAAGCTCATTTTTATTTTTGTACATATTGTATTGTATATTTGACTTATAATGAAATGTAACATGTTATACATTATTATTGGATGGATAATCAATATAGAGGTGGCTATGAGACATGTAATTAATTCTAAATATTCTAACAACAATGTTTGGTTTCTTATTTATAAATAAAATGTGGATATATCAGTGTGATGTTGTACTTGATCCAGTTCATTATTGATTTTGTGAGAAATAACTAATTGAATCTGATTTAGATTATTTGAAAACTAGATGGATCATTTTATTAGCTAGTGGATTAATACATTATTACATTTATTGATTTAGATACATTTAGTAGTAAAATAATGATTATTCAGATAGTTATAGATGATATCATAATAAATTTATGTGATAAAAAAAATTAGTGTATTTGTTGGTTAACCCAGTGGGGCTTTAGTATTTTGGTATAAGAGTAAAGGTTTAGTGTTCAAATCCAATGCATCCACTAATTTAAATATATTCTCCTACTTTTCATAAAGTAAAATGGCATGAGGTATATTAGTTGGTGAGGTAACTTATAATGCAAACCCTTAAGCTAATCCTAATTAGATAACAACAAAACAAGTTGTAAAACTTGATCAAATTATTGCTATCATGAATCAGACTAGAGACATAATAGCAGCTCTAGAGAGAGAAGTTCATGGACCTAAAAAGGAAGATGAACAAAAATTTCAAGAGGAATAACATGATGAATAATAAGTTCCTTAGGATTAGGGGCATGTGTAAGGTTAGAAAGTGGCTAGAGCTCAAGTAACTACAGAGCTTGCACATGACATGAAGAAAGTGAACCCACCCAAGTTTGGTGGTATGGTATTGGGTGATGGAGTTAAATCTTGGATCATGTAAATGGAAAAATATTTCAAGATTCAAAATTATTATAAGGTGACAAAGGTTGTGTGGGGAGATTACCAATTGGTTGGTAAAGCAACAACTTGGTGGGCTAATAAGAATCTTGAGATGAACCTTGATTCCACTACCACCAAATGGGAGTAGTTTGTGACTCTTTTTAGAACATGATAACTACCTCAACTATATTTTGATAAAAAAAATAATATATTTATTGAATTTAAAGCAATGATATTTGTCTATTAATGAATATTGGGAGAATTTTACAAATTTCTTGAGGTACATTACATAGTTTAGAAGGATGAACATTTATAGCTCAAGAAGTTCATTATATGCTTAAAACCTCAAATTAGTTGTAAAATGGATGTGAACGGAGCATCCATCATGGATAAACATTTTAAGAATAAATTTAAGTAGGAAAAAAATATAAAATCACTGATAGAGGTTAGACAAAAGTTTAAAATGAAGTTTGGTGGTTCCAAGGCATCTTTAAAATGAAGTTTTATGAAGTGGATGTGCATGGACCATCCACCATGGTTCAATTTTGAGAAGGTATTTAAGCAAGAAAAAAATATTAAATCACTAGTAGAGGTCATAAAAAAATTTAAAAATAAGTTTGGTGATTTCAAGACACCTTTTAAGAAGAACTGGAAATAAAATGGGAATTCCAAGAACCAGTTCAAGAGTCAGAATGTGAGCTTTAATAATGCTTTTGGGAATAGGAAGCTAAGAGGTAGCTTATGATAAGGAAGGGTAATAATAAATATAAGATAAATGGGACACCTAGTGGAATTTTTAATTGTGGAGGATATCATTATGCCAAGTATTATTCTCAGTGGAAGAAAGATGGAAGAAATAAGAATACATCCACCTCCACATCATAATTGAGAATCTTTTAGCAGTGTATTCATACAATATGGATGATATTCAATTATAATTCCAAGATTATCCCATAAAAGTGTTAGGTACTTTGTTTTGATAGACATATGAACTAATTTATACTTTATCTCTCCTAGGATGCTATGTAAATTATCTAGGAAAGCTGGATTTATGGAAAATGCTTGTTTAGTGTAGTATGGGATTGAGTATAAGGTCAAGGTTGATATATGTATTTTTGAGGCTGAAATAAAATTTATATAATTCATTATGATTGTTTATATCTATGCAACAACACTAGGGCCATATGATGTGATCATAGGAATGAATTGGCTCTTTAGGCACAAAGCCAAAGTTGACTATTTCCTTAAAAAGGTTGAGTGTTTGGATGATTTAAGAAACCAAACCCAAATCGAAGGAGATCATAAATATTTTAAAATGAGACAAATTTTATCCATTCAATTTAATATGGATTAATGAAAGGGATGTCAAGCATTCCTAGTGAAGATGAATGAAATTGGTGAAGCTAAGGAGCCCAATATGGAAGACTATCTTTTTTACAAGAGTTTCAGGATGTTTTTTAGGTTTAAATCTCAAAAGACAATTTTATTTCAATATTTATATCATTCTAGGATCAAAACCATAGTTCGAGGTCCCCTAGAGAATGATAAAAATTGAGTTAATGGAGTTAAAGGCACAACTTTAGGAGATGTTGGCCAAAGGATTGATTTAGCCTAGTATTTCACCATGGGGTGTACCTATAGTATTTTTTAGAAGAAAGATGTATCCTTTCATCAATGCATTTAATGACAAATTCTTAACAAGGAAATTATCAATAACAAGTATTTATTCACTTGTATTTATGATATTTTTGATCAAATGCATTATGAAGTAGTCTTTTCAAAGATTGATCTTCATGTTGGGTACTATATACACATAATATTTTAAAATTTTATCAAATACCGATGCTTTACATCTTACAAGAACCCACAAAGAATCAATGTCTATGTTTATGACTTAAATGGGGCACCAAAAAAGGGGTGGGTAGACCATTGGTGCTTCATAGGATTGTTGTCCCTTATTACCAATCTAACTAGCTCTTAAAGCCATTCCCTAAACTATTACTCCTCATTTGCACATTCTTCAAGTCTTTTCCCACTTTCCATACTTTTTTTACTCACCTTAATCCCATTTTTTTAGTTGGTTTTACTAGGTCGACCCTATATAATTTTGGGTGATTTTCACTTAGGAACTAGTTTGGCTCTTGGCTGACCTAGCTCATGACCTAGTGAATAATTATTCAAAATTATGCTAGGTTAACTAGGTTGACCCTGTTGATTGATATTTTTATAAGGTTTAGGGTTAAAGTCACCTATATATACAAGATCATTTCATTTACAATCAAGAGTTATTATTTACTTGTGCTTATTTACAATCTGCTCTTCCACCATTCTAATTGAGGAGTCTTAGCTTAGGGTTTCTACTTAGAGAATATATTCTTGTGGATAAGTCTTATATGATTTAGCCTTTCTTATTGATCCTTACAAACCAAAAAAACCTTTTTTGAATCCTCTTTGGCTGAGGGAAATATTGAGTCTTAATGGGTTCATCATTTAGGTATGTATTCTCTAAATTTGCTCCTCTCTTTAGTAGATAGAAGTAGCATAAGTATTGGCTTAGAATAATATTACTCTTATTATTCCATGTATTAGGGTATTATTCATACATTGCTTAATTTATATTCTCCTATGCATGTTTTGATTATTTACTAACCCCTCATATTGTGCCACAAGATTTGGTGAGCATTAGATTAGATTTACTTTACTTGTTATTAGTTTAGTGAGATATCAAAACACACAACTCCCATAGGGTTATTTCATGATTTTGCTTGATTGGAGGATTTGGAATCCTCCCTATCATGGTGTATTGTGGTAAGAAATCCCATAATTAGGTCTAGTGGATCTCTATATTGGTCATGTTTCCACTTAACAAATGTGCCCCCAATCGAAAGTGTATGGTATGATCTATCTTCTCTGAATTAGGATTGATTTATAAACATGATACATTTCTAATTGCATATATTTTGGTGAACCCAATGTGAGTCTAACCCTTGTAGGTTTTATTCCACATATTTCATAATTTTATCATTTTTTTATACTATTTTTTTCCCCTACTTATTGTACTAGGTCGACCCTGTCAACTCTGTACAATTTTCAGCCCTTATTTTCTATTCTAGGTCGACCTTGTCGACTCTATACAATTTCCAGCCCCTATTTTCTCTACTAGGTTGACCCAATCAGCTCTGTACCTTTTTCTATTTTCTTGTATGTCTGACTTAGTTCTCTATCTATCCAACTTAGTTCTTTATCTTTATCTCTTATTCTTCTTGTTTAGCATCCTCATTCTTTCCTCCAACATTATGTCCCTATCAAATTATTCTTGGACAAATTTACTCCATTTAGAAACTATATGGGGTGTTCTTTCCTTCTTATATTTTCTTATCTTTTCTTCCCCTTGTTAGCTTGTGGGGAATCTTGTGATACTCATCCACACAATACTCTAGCCTTTGGGGCATCTTGTGGTGCCCACCCAAATATCATTTCAGACTTTGGGACATCTTTCTATTCCCATCCCTACATCCCACTACCATTTGGGGAATCTTACGAAGCCTACTATTTCTCTCCATTACATGATATCAAACTAGTTCAACTTTAGGAAACCTTCTGATACATAAACTTGTCTCTCACATGTTCATCCTTGATTAGTCATTAATGTATATTCCTTCCCTTCTTTTCATGTTTTCTATATGTTATTTAGCTAATACTTTTTATAGGTTACTTACATGGGTCTCTCCCTCTATATTAGTTCTCTATTTTCACAAACCTTTAGTCCTTCCTATTTGGTCTTTTGGTTTCCTTTTCTCTCATGAGTTGCATTGTAAAATTGTAGATAGGACCCGGTCTTCCTCATGATGTACCATAATCTTCTTTATTTTCATATTATTTTTACACACTTTTTGGCACCCCTTAGGTTTATATTTTTATGAGTTACATTGTAAAACCATGGATAGGACCCAATCTTCCTCACAAAATACCATCTTTTTATTCTTATTTATTTTTCACATGCTTTTTGGCACACTCATGGGTTTCTCTTTTATGAGTTACATTATAAGACCATGGATAGGACCTGGCCTTCCTCATAAAATTACCATCTCATCATTTCTTTTTTAAAAATGTGTTTTTTCCTTGTTCTTAGCTTTAATTTTTGCTTCTTTTGGTAGATGGAATTTGCATGACAATCTATGTTGGCATGTTTTCCTCCATTTTCTTTATTTTTATGATAAGGAATCACACTTTAATGTCATTGTATCCCTTTTTTTCCCTTTGTCACATTTTTTAAGATTTGAAGTAATTCAAATTGTTTCATGTGTCATTCCTCTTTATTTCCCTTATTTTCACTCCACATTGGATAAAATAAGGTTAAAGTCAAGATAGCACTTTTATTTCACCTAGATTTACGAGAATATTGGACACCATGCTATTTAAAGTTCTCCCTCTTATCAACCAAGTCCCAAGTTTTCAAATAAAATTCATATTTAACACCCATGTTTGGTTTTCCAAATCCATATGGAGGAGGAACAAGAAAAATCCATCAAAAATTTTAAAAGCTAAATCATTTAGAATAAAAGACAATGATATCCAAAAGGTAACATACAAAAATATCAAAAGTCAAAATCACACCAAAATATGTGATTAAAAGCATATCTCTTATCTCTAATTGAATCTCAAACTCCATAGTTGGCCTATATAGATTTGAGGTCCATTGGGGTATGGTAGGCTAGTAGATTATAATAGGAGAATTCAACAAATTATATGGTGTTACTTTCTCGTGTAAGTACCCAATATTTGTAGTAGATTGATGGCTCTATAAGGGGTCTTGAGGAATGGGGAACATGTTGTGGGAAAGTATGTCCATTTTAATTTTCATGTATATAGCCTTCACGGGATGATATATCTACTTAATTTGTTGACCTAAGACTTATGTGGCTAAGAGAAGTTATTCAGAATCCTCAAGGTTGAAAGTCCTATTATTTTGATAAACCTAATTTGAGTGTCTTTACTTTGATAAATGGTTCCTCTACCTTGGTTTTTCCTTCATTCTCCTCTCCACCCATTTCATTTACCCCCTTGATAGACAAATTGTGATTCCAAATCTATTTTCCCTTCTTTTTTTCCTTCTTCACATCTTCAAAACATGCTAGCACTACTTTGTTTCAGTTTTATCTATCCTTATAAGTGAAACAATATGTTTATAAAACTATGGATTACTTTATTTATTTTTCTTCCTTTTACCATTTATCATTTGTTGTACTACCCTTATATTATGGGCACTTGATTTCATACCTTTTTTCATTATTTCATGAGGTTGGCTTGTTACTTCTCACTCGACATTGTTGTTTTCCCTTTTTATGCACCTTTTTCCATTATTATGTGAGATAAGGATTGTTATTGCTCACTCATCAATGTTGTTTTATCAAATTTTTACTACTTTCACATCACTATTTGATTGCCATCCTTTTTGTTATGTGTCCTTGGTTTGACTTGGTGAGTTTTCCTTGCTTACTTAACGTTTACTTGTTTGAGTTTATCAGTCTTTAACAGCCTTGGATTTTTGGTTACTTGATTTACTCTTGTTTTTTACTTGGTCATTTTGTCTAACATAGCACTTACCAAATTTTCAATTACATCTCATCCACATAATACTAGTTATCTTAGCTTTCTTGTGTTTAGTTGTTTTTTCTCTTTATTTTTTTATTCTTAGGTTTGTCGAAAGCAGTCTTTGTGCCCTACATAATCAAAACTAAAAACACAAAAAACAACCATCTAGTCATAAAGGTAAGTCAAGGTATGCATCATATTTAATTTTTAGTTATTTACCTTTTTGTCATTTAATTTCAATTATTTTATGCTTTAAAATACTACAATTTTTTTAGCATCAACATTATGTGTTCTTATATTCTTTCTCGAAGCATCATCCCCTGTTGCACCTTAGTGATGTGATGAGATTCAAGTGGAGCATATGTATACACATAATATTTTCAACTTTTATCAAATACTGACCCTTTACATCTTGCAATAACCTATCAAGACTCAATTTCTCTAAGTGCATACCTTAAAGAGGACACTAAGAAAGGGGTGGGTAGACCATTGGTGCTTCATAAGATTATTGTCCCTTGTTGCCACATTATTACCAATCCAACCAACTTTTAAAACCATTCCCTAAGCTATTACTCCTCCTTTACACACTCCTCCAATATTTTTCCACTTTCCATCCTTATTTTCCTTACCTTAATCCCCTTTTGTTAGTTGACTGTACTAGGTCGACCCTATATAGTTTTGGGTGATTTTCACTTAGGAACTAGTTTGGCTCTTGGCCGATCTAGCTCATGACCTAGTGCATATTTATTTGAAATTATGCTAGGTCAACTGGGTCAACCCTATTAGTCAAGATTTTTGGAAGGGTTTAGGGTTAAATCCACCTATATATACAAGATAATTTTGTCATTATTTCATATGCAATAAAAAGTTACTATTCACTTATGCTTCTTTACAATCTACTCTACTACCATTCTACTTGGAGAATATAGTCTTGTGGATAAGTCTTGGATGATTTGGCCTTTATTAGTGATACTTACAAACCATTAAAACCTCTTAAAAATCCCCTTTAGCTAAGGGATATATTGATTCTTAATGGGTTCATCATTTAAGTAAGTATTCTCTAACTTTGCTCCTCTTCTTTAGTAGATAGAAGTAGCATAAGTATTGGCTTCGAATAATATCACTCTTATTATTCTATGTATTAGGGTCTTACTCATACATAGTTTAATTGAGATTATCCTATGCATGTTTTGATTGTTTACTAACCCCTCATATTATGCCACAAGTTTTGGTGAGCACTAGATTAGATTTACTTTACTTGTTATTAGTTTAGTGAGATATCAAAATACAAGAATCCCTTAGGGTTATTACAGGATTGTGTTTGATTGAATGCTTTGTAACCCTCCCTACCACCATGTATTATGATAAGAGATCCTTTAATTAGGTCTAGCAAATCCCCACACTGGTCATGTTCCCACTTAACAAATGTGTCCCTAATCAAAAGTGTATGGTATGATCTATCTTTTCTAAGTTAGGATTGATTTATAGACATGATGTATTTTTGATTGCATATAGGTACAATTAATTGAGAATTTGAGAGAAAGATATTCCAAAAACAACTTTTAGGACTCATTATGGGTATTATGAGTTCACAATACTTCTTTTTAGATTAAGAAATGCACCAATATCATTCATGAAAATCATGAATAGTGTGTTTAGAAATTACCTTAATCAGTTTGTGCTAGTATTTTTAGATGATATTATCATCTATTAAAACATTTAATAAGATCATGTTGAGTATTTAAATTAAGCATTATAGTGGTTGAGGAAGTAAAAAATTTATGTGAATTTATCCAAGTGTGCTTTATTTTTTGAGAAAAGTACAATACTTATAGTGTATGATTTATGAAGGAATTTTAGTGAAACCAACTAATATTAAATCCATTATAGATTATCTAATACCCAAAAATGTGCATGAGGTGTGTATTTTTATGGGTTTAGTAGGGTAAAATAAGAAGTTTATACCAAATTTATCAAAAATAGATAATCCAATTACCTTTCTTCAATGAAAAGAATAACATTTTGTTTGGTCTGATAAGTGCAAAGAAGCCTTTCAAGTTTTGAAATAGAGGCTTACTTTGGCACCAATGTTATGGATTCTAGTTCTGAATGGCCACTTTGTATTTATAAAAGATGCTATAGGAGATGGTTTAGGAGGATTTTTTATGTAGAATGGTTTAGTTGTGGTCTATGAATCCAGGAAACTAAAACCTTATGAGGAAAATTATGATCCTCATGACTTAGAACTAGTTGCCATAGTTCATACTTTGTAAGTTTAGAGGCAATATTTGTTGGGGAATTTTTTTGAGCTCAAAACTAACAAATTGGGCCTCAAATAAATTTTAACTGAACCTAACCTTAATGCTCATTAGAGGTGGTGGTTAGAATTTTTGTCAAATTATTCTTTTGACATTAATTACATTAAGGGTAAAGAGAATAGATATGTAGATGTCATTAGTCACAAAAGGTACATTATGACTTTGGCCACAATAAAAAGTACTTTTCTAGATCAGGTAGTACAATCCTCACTTGGTGATGAATTTTATGAGTAGGTTAAAAAAATCGGCTAAAAATTCTCAAGATTATAGAAACCATGGTTTTCAACTAAATAATGATGTGATTTTGAGGTACAATGGTATAATTTATGTGCCTAACAAATAAAAATTTGAGGAATACTGTGATAAAGGAATTATATAATGCATCATATTTAGAACATCCTAGAGTGACTAAGCTTTTAGTGGAGTTAAAACCATTATAATTTTGGAAGGGAATTAAAAGGATGCAATTGATTTTGTATCTAGATGCTTGGAGTGTGAGCCAGTTAAGGTTGAACACATGCATCTTGTAGGTTTGTACCCACATTCTATACTTGAATGAAAGTGGGAAGTTATTATCTTGGGATTTGTCCAAAGTTTGCCTCTATTTATAAATTGTCATGACATGATCTCAATAGTTGTGGATAAACTTACCAAGGTATTTCAGTTCATTCCAATTAATTTAGTTGATGATGCACTGATGTTTTCCAAATAACTTGTGAAAGAGTTTTATAGATTTGATGGGTTTACAAAAAATATTATTTTAGATAAGGGCCCTAAGATGACTTCTAGGTTTTGGAAAAATCTTGATTCAAATTTTGGAACACAGCTGAACTTTAGTACAACTTACCATCTAAAAATGAATGGGAAAACAAAGAGAATAAGTTAGCTATTGGTTGATCTATTGAGGATGTATTGTATTGAATAATAATAAAAATGAGAATAATACCTACCATTGGTTGAGTTTGCTTACAAAAACTCATACCAATAAACTATAAAAGTGGCTCATTTCAAGGCATTGTATGGTAGGAGGTTTAGAACACCAATCAATTGGGATAAATTAGAAGATAGAGTGGTCTTTAGACTTGATATGCTTGTATAAATGGAAGAACAATTAAAATTAATAAAGTAAATATTGGATGAACCCAATAATAGGTAGAAAAGTTGTGCTAATCTAAAAATAACAACAAGATAATTATCAATTGGAGATAAAGTTTTTTTTAGGGTCAAACCCCCAAAAGGTGCAATGAAATTTGAAAAATTAGAAAAGTTGTCATCGGGATATGTGGGACCTATTAAATAAGATTATGAAATATGTTATTCCATTCATTAGTGACCAAAATCAAGAACAAATACAAAAGTCTTGCATATCAATATTACCTTCTTCATTGGGTAAGGTCAATGAAGTGAAGAAGAAAATAAGAAGGCATAACCTATATACTTTGACCACATGACTCTCCTTCAAGACCAGTCCACAAGCATGTTTATACTCAGATATGGAGCCCAAGATATTTAGAAATGTGGTTGGGTAGGTACCTCCAACATCTCCTCAGTCACCATTTAGATTGGGTTATGAATTAAAATAGAAGAATTGGTTGAAGCTTTAGAATAAATTATACATTATATATTTGTATTATAAATCTTGTAAAAAGAGTATCATGGCCTTGGATCTTATAGGTTTCCTAGATCAGTTATGGCCTTTAGATCAAGAATGAGATGAGGGGTCATAAATGAGTCCAATTTCAAAGGAAAATGTAATTAATATTTTTTAAAGAGGGAGAATTAATAAGGCATGTCTTGATTTAATTAAAATATTTATCTCCATCAATACTTGGTGCATGAAAACCTTTTGATGATGTCATGGATTAGATACTTAAATTTTTAATTTTAAAAATTAGATATTAATTTATCATGGAATGTTTTTTATTTGATAAGGTAAAAATCCAAGTTTTATAGGGATCTTGGAACCACCGAAGTGTAATACATGAAGTTTCAATAGGCCAAAAAAGGCCATCTAACCAAAACATTAAAAACCCACTATACTAAACCAAAAGCAAGAAAACTAGAAAAACAAACAATAAAGATTAGGAGGTATGTCCCTTCGGTGAGTATTCAAAATATTTAGGATTCTTCACTGGGGTGTCCTACTTTACCTTTGAAATCTTAGCCCTTGTGTAGTTCTTGGGTCCTTTAAACACTTTTCCAAGAAAGATCATATAGGGGTGCTTCTATTCTTTGACCTGTAAGGCAGTCTTCTTTGGTGGGATCACCATGGGAGAACCTAGAGGGAGGATCTCAATACCTTGGGTGACTGAATGATAGGGGTAGGGTAAGTTGGTCAAACTAAGCAAAAGACTACACTATGGACTTAGCTTGTCTATGCAGAACATTCTAGTCCTATACAAGCTTGGCAAGGGCCATCCCTACCTCTTGAAACTTAGAGTTGAACTTCTCCAGCTACACTTTGTTCCTTTTCATCTCATTAGACAAAATGGATTTCCATTTTTAGGTAGTATCCTCAAAGGTTCCCACATCGAGGGAGATTAACTTAGGTTTAGGTATGAATAACTTGAGGGGGAGGTCATCAGGAGGGGATTTAGAAAGGCTAGTATGTGGGGTGATTCAAAGGGTTAGTGGGATCTTGAGGTGGGATCCTCTATTTGGGAGTCCTCTTGGGAGTTCCCCCGAGAAAAGGATCCCCTAGGGGGAACCTCTCAGCCATGTAGGGCTTGACCATGTTTGACAAGGAGAAGGATCAACCCTTGGTAGAGAATAGGGTTAGTGTCATTTACTTGGTGTATGTAAAAAATGGTGCTTTTAAAAGACTTAAGAAAAAATAAAGGAAGAATTATCTTATAACCAATAAAGTTATTTAAAATCAAAAAGTGGTGGGAAAAGATAAGCATGTATTTACCTTCAAAGGTCATATAACACATAGCTTGGAGATAGATATCAACTCAATGATGAGGGAGATCTACCCATGGGAAGCATTTTTTTATCAATCTTCACAAAGTTGTTCATCTAGAAGAAATGTTGTAGCAACTCTTATTTCTTTATTTGATTTTTGAATGCCTTAGTGCCTTCATAGGACATACTAGTCACTTCATCAATGAATTCCTCTAAAACAATGATTCTTATTCCATAAATAGTCACCTTATGTTTTTTCCTAGACACTACAAAATTATGGGCCACTTTTACATTATGATTTATGATTCTCTCCATGAATTTGGTGAGGCCCTTGCATTTGAAATGGGTTCCAGCCTTTCCCTATCACCTCCTATTGAAGCGATGTCTATAGAGCTAAGGTGATTGGGTAGAAGCTTCTGGATGGATCAAATTTGGAAAATTCAAATGGAGTTTAGGAATCCCACTGAAACCATGCTATAAAAATTATGCCCCCTCCTATGGACATATTAAAAATCATCATAATTAAAATCCACCCCTTCAATGAAATATTATACATGTGTGATGATATGATGTTTATATCACACATTGGTAATTTTGACCTGTAAGGCTTTAATAACATTATTAGGATTATTGATTTCATCTTAATAGTTTGTTAAAATGTACTGTTCAACTTCGATACTATCCAAAAGGTCTGCTACCTCATTACCTTCCCTATAGGTATGGATAATTTGAAATTGGGGCATGCCCCTCAAGGGTTGTTTAACATTGTCAATGATGTCCTTGATAGTGTGATAAGGGATTATTTTACGTTCTATAGCATTTAGAATATTTAATGAGTCACCCTCCATGATGATCCTATTCTAGTTGGTTCTTGAAGCCAACTATATACCCTAGAGAGTCACCTTGGCCTCTACAAGGTTATTTGTTTGGGTTCTAATGGGCCCATATAAGCAGTTTGCATTTACTCTTTTGAATTTCTTATAACTCCACCTCCACCTGTAGGGCTTGGGCTGCTAATAGAGGTGTCATCAAATTTTAGCTTCACTTAGCCTTTTGGTGGAGCCTTTCATTTTGTATGTTTTCAAATTAAAGCTTTTTAGGGGGAGCTTAACAACTGAGTAATGTCCTAGTTGTTGAGGATCTATAAAGATGAAGGAGAGGTAATTTCTTTGTCTTTGGGGGTAAATTTTTTCCAACTTTTTGAAATGGCCTGGAAAAGATGGAGGAAGATGCCTTTCAGATGGTATCTTTTGTTATTAAAGAGGCCTTCATTACAATCTTTCCAGACACACCAAAACAAATGGGGAATTTCAAGGTGTGATAAGAAGTGAAGGGAATGGAGATTCTAGGGGGCTTTCCATTCCACTATGATATCAAGGACTTTGTTTAGTTTGACCCAATTCAAGTTGAATCTACCAAGCAGCGAGTTAAACAATGTTAAACTAAAAGGACACTCAAGGAATAGGTGGTGAATTGAGTCTTACACATTCTAAAAAATTGGGCATCTATTGGAGATAATCAATCTTTTTTGGCTAGGTTGTCCATCATCATAGTTTTATCCTATGCCACTAGCCAAAAGAAGAAATTAATTTTGGGAGTCAAATACTTCACCCAAAAAGTTTTCCAAAAATTCCATTTGCTTTTCAAATTAAGATCGATGGCATGTCCTAATGCCACTGAGTAGGAACCATTTTATTCATCCCTCCAAATAAAATAATATTCCTTCTAAATTATATGAGCCTAACTTAATGATAATTTGAGGGTCTAAATAGCCTAAGATTCTTCAAGTGAGAGTCCTTCATTGGGGAGAATTTTCTAGCACTTTACACCTTCCTTCATTTCCTAGTAATATTTAATCTTGGATCCCCATATTTTATTGAGGTATCTATACCATCCAACCCAAATCCATGAGTGGAGATGGGGGTGGAAGATGGCCAACCCTCTTCACAGAAGTCAATTTTCTCACCATTGCCAATTTTCCATAAAATACCTTTCTTTAGTAAATCCTTGTAGTTGGTTATATCTTTCCAGAAGGAAGATCCATCTATAAGGCTTTATTATTATAGGAAGTCATCTAATTCTACTCTTTTCAAGTATTTAGATTTGATATTTCTTGTCTATTACCCATTTTCCTTCATCAATCACCAGCCCATTTTTGCCAACAGGGCTCTGTTCATAGATTTAATTCTTCTCAAGCCAAGACCTCCATTTGATTTTGGGAGACAAAATTTTTCCCATGAAATGAGGTTATATCTAAACCTTTCTTAAGTTCCCTTCCATAGGAAATTTGTTTATATTTATTCTATTTTAGTGGCTAATTTGAAATGCATTCTAAAAATAGACATCTGGTAGATAGGAATGCTTTGAATTGAGGCCTTGAGGAGCTGGTATTTCCCCACCTGAGTGAGAAGATGACCCTTCCATCCCACCAATTTTATTTGGATATGATCAATGATAGGGTTACAAAGCTCAAAATCAAATTTTCCTTTGAAGATATAGATGCCTAAATGGCTTGTCAGCATGTTACCAACTTGACAGTGAAATATTTTGGTGATTCTTTTCTACTAGAGGGGTGGGGTGTTAATGAAGAAGAGAGAGCTCTTTTGAAAATTAATAGACTAATTGGAAATATTTTAATATTTATTTAAGATTCATTTTAATTAATTCACTTCATCAATAGAGTCATCTCCCAAGATGATGGTGTCATTAGCAAACTATTTGTGGGTGATAGGATATGTGTTAAGAACCACTAAGATATCTTTAATAAATCCCTGAATGCGGGCACTCCTCAAACTTATGCCCAATGTTTCTACTATAATGATGAAGATTTAAGGAGAGAGGGGCTCACCTTATCTTGGTCCTTTTAAATTAGAAAATAAGCCTTTTGTAACACCATTTAAAATAATGAAAAATTTAGGAGTGGTGATACAATTCTACATAATCTTCCTAATATCTTGGTTCAAACCCAACCTTTCAAAAATATGCATAAGGAAATGCCAAGAGACTCGATCATAAGCTTTTGACATATCCAAATTGAGCAACATGCCTTTCCTTGATGATATAGAAATAAAATAAATGACCTCATGAATCATAACTATGTAATTCATGATTTGTCTGCCAGCTACAAAAGCTCCTTGTTGCTCCCCAATGACTTTATCAAGTAGAGATTGCATACATTTTACCAAGATAGAGGAGAAATTTTTATACATGGTGTTGCAAATAATAATAGGCCAAAAATCTTGAATATTAGTGGCACCTTGATTTTTTGAAATCATAACAAGGAAATTATTATTGATTTCCTTGAGGATATATTTAGAACGATTTTTTTTTTAGTAGCTTCTTCGACCTCTAGGTGGACAATATTCTAGAATTTTTGGAAGAAGAATGGGGGGAACCCATTGGGTCCCAGTACCTTGGATTCCTCCATACAAAAGAATACACTTTTTATTTCCTCATTCAACGAAACCTTAGTGAGGGAAGCATTATCATCACCTGTAAAGATTTTATTGAAAATATTGAGGGTGGAAGTAACCATATGATCATTTGGTGCTCCTTCTTTAGAGAGTAGATTCCTAAACAAATTTATTTTGTGATAGGAGATATCATCTTCATCTCTACTGAGAGTCCCATTTTCCATTTATAATTAAGTTATTCTATTGATGTTCATGTGCCTTAATTCAGAATGATGGAAGAATTTTGTATTCCTATCACCCTCTTTTAGCTATAAGCATCTGGACTTTTGTTTCCAAAAGGTCTCCTCTTTTGATTCTGCATTATGAAATTGACACAAGAGCTATTTTTCCCTAGAATCTATGAGATTATTATAATTATCAGAGGCATAGAGCTCTTCAATTACTAAAATTTTCACTTCGAGAGCCTTTTTATGCAAGAAGATGTCCTTGAAGACTTCCCTATTCTAGATTTTTAGCTTGATTTTAAGGAAGCTAATTTGTCATGGAATATTCACTTAATCATTTAACTAGATTTGTTTAGTTAAGTGATTCTCATTATCCCTTTTTCCCTCTTTGTAATTTAATTAATTGTTATACATAAGTGGCTAAAAATTATAATTAGGGATATATTGACATGAATCAAAAATTATATGTTATGTGTGTGGATGAATTAGAGCATTCTAAGGGCATTTGATATAGTTTGTGTGTTATTGCAAGAAGTCATTCTTACTTGAAATTTTGACATGATAGTGGTGAGAATTGATTTTGACCTTATTTGTAATGATGTATGGTGAGACATTTGGTCAAAGTAATGTATTTTCAAAGAATAAAAAGGTCACTTATAATGATCATAATTAGAATAAATAATTATGTTCTTGCTTTCATTGATTTTTATTGATTTACAAAAAAAAATAGTTCACAAAAATATCATAGATAATTTTTTGGGAGACCCATGTTTTTACTTAGAAAGATCATTTGAAAAAATGATTTTTATGGATGAGACCTCAAAAAGAAGAAAAAAATAGTTTTTTAGTAGAAGAGGCTAAAAACTAGAATAATTAGAATAAAATGGGATGAAAAATGGATAAAGGAGGAAATAATAAGCCTCATGAGAAGAAAAATGGATCATGAAGAGGGCTAGGGGAAAATAAATTTTTGTCTATAAAATCATCCATGGGGGATAAAAATAATTCATTTTTACCCTCCCCTATTCAAATTCAGAGCTCTACTTTTTTTTAACATGAGATAAGTGGAGAAGATGGATAACATCCCATAAGGCACCTTGGTGAGCACATTTGAAAGTATCAAAGTCCAATAAGGAGTAACACATTAGTAAATACCATTTTTATTTATCAAATTTGGCATTTATTGTATTTATTAGGTCCTAAAAAACCACAAAATGGTCAATTCACTATTTTTGAGAAGATGAGAATAATGAAATCACCCACAAAATTGATGAGATCACTGGCCAAATGGAAAACCTATGGCCAATTCAGTGGCTTCACTAAAAATAGTTATATTTCACCAATTTAGCAATATTGCCCAAATGGATGGAAATTGTTTAAAATGGTGGGAATGTCAAGACATCGATGAAAATGTTGATCAATTGATATAAATGTTGATCAATCAATGAAAATCCTTAATTAGTTAAAAAAGAAATATAAAAGGTGAACTCATATTAAATAGTGAAGTCATCCTACCAAACAATTGGAATAACTTATAAAATAATGATAACATAGACCAATGAGTGGAAATGATGGGATCACCTTGTGGATCAATGGGATAACTATGTTCATCAGTGGGGTCACTAAGAAAAATGGTGAGTTAAAAATTTGTAAGAATAAAAAGTCTAAGTAGGGTAGAAGAATATAAATACCAAGGCCAAAATTTAAAAAAAGTGGTAAAATGATTAACTAGAGGAAAATAGATAAGTGATTGACTAGGTTCTATGTTACTTTATAATATGTAGGAGAAAAGAAATCATGATGGTGTGAAAGTGATGGTCACAAGAATTACATCATCTTGATCTTATGATGAATTATTTGGTGGCATTTTTGGAATTAGTGGATTTACTACACAGCTCAGATGTTGATTATTCAAGTCGATAGGCCTTATCTATTATCACTAGCAAAACATTGACACTTAGAGACTTTGACCTTCCACCTACTGATAGGCGATGTCATGATGACATTGGAGGACATATGGTAGCTCTTATGACTTCCCATTCATGGTCATAATATTTATTTGATGTTAGAGGGTAAGCGAGCCATTATTGAGGACATGTTAGGTATGACTGATCTAGTGGTCAAGGATGTGTCTATAGATATTGATACACTAGAAGACATAGATTTTACACCAAATGTTATTCCTTGAGTATTAGTAGTGGGATATGTTGTATCTATATGACCACTAGCATAGGCATCAGTTCTTAGGGAGGTAGTGATTCTAATGGCTCTTATGAATGGCCTCCTAATGTCTGGTAAGAGTGGGAAGTTCTTCCAAATTAGCCTCATAGGCGTGATTCAGAATATGTTTTATTCTACCACTCATTTTTCATGGGTCCCTATGGTAATAATTTATTTGTACATGATTTATATATGATATCATATTGGTAGGGATGGAGTATTTAGCACAACACCCTACTATAGGTTTGGGCTTGGGAGTATATCGTGATAGAGTGACTAGTTGGGAAAATGATGTAGGAGTGTAAGAACCACTTGAATTTGGTTGGTATTAGATGGGGACTAGTCTCTAATGGTATAGAGGAGATTTATATTTCTATCAGTGATCCCTAGATGAGATGGTTGATGGTGACTTCAATTGGCAACCATATATGACTATTCAGTTCAACTAGGTAGCAGATAGGTTTGTGAATAGGTATATGCTAACACCATGCTACATTATAGGTTGATATTATTTAATTATAGAGAGGTACAATATTGATGAGTTATAATGGTATTTTAACCTCTTATAGGATGTACTTGAGGGACCACATTTCTTTGTACATATGACTCAAGAAATAAGATAGTAGGGGTCACCCATGTGAGAGCCTAGGTGATCACATATTTTGAGATGGGACAACCCATATTTTTGGACTATATAGGCAAGGTGGTATATTTTCTTGGGACATACACCTATGTGGTTGGTGCGTAGGATTCAATCCCATTTGATTGATTACACCGTAGCCTCAATATCTAACACAACATCAGAGGAGGTGAGATAGAAGAAGGGCCTAGCACAAGGGTAGGCCTAGGGAAAGGTATAGGGATAGGTGCTCATGAAACCAATGATACCTCAATCCATCCCACTACATAGTGTTCAAGTTCCCATGTAGCATCTAATATAATAATCATTGGTGGTCCTAGTACAACATGTGGCTCATCAGGTTTTGTAGGTCCCAAGTACATAGTTTTCACCTTTGGTTATATATTTAGGTTTAGATGTTGATGATATCTAGGGTGTAGATAAATATGGATATGGCGGACATGGTCCTCTAATTGATATAGAGATGACTAAGGAAAAAGGTGACAACTTGGGGCATGGGACTAGTACATGTACAAGAGAGGTTGGGCCCTCTAGGTAAGGCATGGATACAAGTACAAAGGAGGTTGGGACCTATAGGTAGGGCACAAATATAGGTATATGGAATATGGGACATCTAGGTACACTAGATTAGGTGAGGATCATGCTTTTATAGACATTTTAAAATGTGATATTATAATGAGATTAGTAGAGATCATTGGCCTAGAGCAGGATGTAGCAGGTCTATGGGTAGAGATGGTTAAAACATAGGGAGAGGCCACTAAGTTGCAAGGTATCATTATAGCCTAAGAAATAAAGATTTTGACATTGAGAGGGAAATTTTATTAGCTGATAGGTATTCATGGGCAACTTACATTTCAAGACATCGAGCTAGTTACAATTATCAATGAGTGAGATAGGGCTCATGCAAACTGGGACAAGGTAGAGAAGAATGTCCAAAGACTTCATGAGGAAATAGTGGAGGAAAAACATATTGTGACAGCTTAGGTCTTGGATATATCATTGATAGAGGTGATTCAAGATAAGGATGATTCCATTCATGCAAAGGATGGCACCCTTTATGTGAAGGATGAGGTGGCCTACTATCTAAGTTTGTATAAGTTGGTGTTTTCAGTGGAGGGCAGGGCCCCATATTATAAAGAGAATGATCAAAGTCATAGGACCAATCAAAATGCTTAATCATGGCATACTACAAATTCTAAGAGGATAGTGCCATAATTGGCACCACAATAGGGAGTGATAGTCTACCACCACTATGTCCACTGGAACCTCACATAGATAGAGTTTTGATCAGAGTCATCCTAGGGATGGAGAAAGATAGAGCTGATACATTTTTATTGTATATATTTTCACAATATATAAAACTTTGATTTTGATATATATATATATATATATATATATATATATATATATATATATGTATGTATGTATGTATGTATGTATGTATCTATGACATTCATTTTGGCTCATAGATATTGTACACAAACTCTTGATATTATTTTTTTATATGTGATGCTCTTAACTTTTGTACTACTGAGATGTTAGATATAGATTTTATTTATTTGATCAGAAGATGAATATTAATGTATATTTGTTTGCCATGATTCTATTATCTTATTTACTAGCTTAGTTTGCACTTGCGTTTATTTCATAGATATACTTGTAGTATGGCTAGGTGGTATATGCTTACTATAGGACATACACATCCTTAGTTAGCATAGAGATAGATAGTTTGGTTTCAAATTGTGTTCTGTGATGTGTTTATGAGAAATGAGATGTTATGTATTAGATAGGTTGATAGTGTTTGTAAAAAAGTTTTTCAACACAACATTACTATGTAAGATTTGAGCACTTAATTTTTAATTTTGCAAATGAGATTATGCACCATCAGTATAAAGAACCCATGATAACATTGTGTGTCAATTATGCATAGATTGGTTCAAATGCAAATATTTACAACTCAAGATAATGATATACAACATCAAAACCTAAGTTGAAAACATAACACATTTGAACAAAAGATAGAAAAATAAAATAGTTTAAATATAAAATTTAAATAACTTAAAATCAATATATAAAATATATGGATTTAAGTGTAAAATAAAACATATCAAACACAAACAAATAATGAAACAAGAAACATATAAACAAACAGGCAAACAAACAACATATATAAAAATAGGTAAATAAACAAATAAGTGAAAAAAACCAAAAACATAATGCAATAAAATAAATAACTCAATTAAGTATTTTAATAATTATGTGTGTAATGAATAAGGTGTTACACTTTATATATTATGTCATTAGGCCAAGGGAACAATGTATTGGTTGTGGCAATAAGGCGAATAGAAGAGAAAGAAGGGGTGGTCTAGCTGACTCTAAATGCCCTAATGCAAGTGGATGTTATCTACATAGTCCTATACACTTCAAGAAAAATATATTTCTCTCAAGATTTGGGATAGAAGAAAAGTGGTGACAAGTAGATATTTGATTATATACAAATAATAGGAAATGTATGCTTGCAAAATGGTGAGAGCATTTAAGCACTCATAAAATGGTGAGAATGAGATATAATGGTTGCTCATAAAATGATGAGAGTGTTAGATAGTGATTGATAAAAATGATCACAAAATTAGTAATGAATATTTGGAATGATGAGTGGTTGAGGTGACCTGAAATGCCTTATGCATCCAAGCACTGCCTACATAGTTTGTGTGGACCTCAAGCTGATGCATTTCTCCCAAAAATTGGAGGATAATTAATGGTATGGTAAGGATTATTTCAAATTAAATAGGTTAGATAAGAGGCTCTTACCTATAAAATTTTGGGTCTTTATATCTCTCATGGAAATTGTAAGTTGATTTTATCGATGTTGTCATTTTTAGGGTTTTCTAGGTCTTTTCAATGTCTTTGGGTTTCTAGAGCAAGGAAAGCAAGGTGATATGCATAAATGGTACATGAAACCTTATATAAAAAGGATAAATATCCTTAGATAAGGGATCAAAAAACAACTAAACTAGTTGTAATGTTGTTTACCATGAACCAACAACATCGCCTGAGCCTAAAGGTAATACCACACAACAAAAAGTTTGGAATTATAAAGGCACATGAGGGGGAAATGGTAAAAAGTGAAGTAATTAGAGGAAAATTTCAAAGAATTATCAAGCAAGTATCAAACTTGTTGATAATTCCTTGAAAAACTTGTCTATAAATGAAGCTATTGATGTTGATTAATTTGGAGTGCCTTTGGAATGGTTCAAAAAATATAGATGTAATACTTGTTGTTCATAATCAAGATCATGATCAGTAACAAGAAAATAAGAATAATAACAAGAAAGGTTCAAGAAAAAATACAAGAAAGTGATAAGGATGACTCAGTGGAATGGTACAAAACTATAGGAATGAAAAATCGGTGCCCCAAAACAAGGGCTCTCATAACCAATGGGTCATTTTTAGTCAATCATAAAATCATTTCAAATGCATTCTGTTCATGGGTTCTTTGAGATCTTTCACATCTGGTGTAGCACACATGTATGCATCATAACCATAATTTGTAGTAAAAACAAAAGGTCTTATCCAATTGGATTCAAACTTGACTTTATTTTTACACTCAATGTTGGTGTTCTTCTAATTATTTTTTATCAACAAATCACTAACTTCAAATTCTCTAGGGAAAACACATTTGTTATATATGAATAATAGCCAATTTTGATAGGCTCTCAAATGGTCTAATGCATCTTTCCACTTCTCATCCTAGAGTTCCAACTCTTATAATTTTACCACTCTATATTCCTCATCATCAATGATATTTTTAAAGTAAATTCACGAAGAGGGTAACTCTATCTCTATAGAGATAATGGCCTAAGAACCAAATGAGTATGTTGTGGCTTCGGTAAGTGTGTGGGTACTAGTAAGTAAGCCCATAAAGTAGTGAATAATTGCAATTTTTAATCATGTCCAATGCCATTGACAATCTTCTTGAGGATCTTAATAATAGTTTTGTTTAATGCCTCAGCTTGGACATTATTGATTTAACTTTTTTGGGAATAATAGAGTTCTATTCCTATTTTAGTTAAATATCTAGATTAATAAATTAGTAAAGAATATTTTAATAATTATAGTCCTAATTTGTATAATTTATCTATCTTTTTTACCTTTCTAAAAATAACAATAAATAAGGAGAAAATATAACTTATCTTAAAACAAGACGAGATGGCTAATATAGGGTCTAAAACTAGTTGTGCAAGATTGGGATAGTGTCATAAATCATAATCTAGCTTTCATTTGGTGAAAGGATAGGACTATAAAAATAGGACACATTAAGGTTTGACATTATTGTCCACTCCTGCCATTTTTGTCCAAACTGGTCACAAAGACCTAAACTTTCTAGGTTCTTTGTGTTGTTCTTATATGAACTTGCCTATGAAAACTTGAGTGTTGAATGTCAATAGAGCTCACTATAGAGATGATTTAATATTTAAACCCTAAATTTCCATCATCTTGATAAAATGGGATTTGAATCACTTGAGAAATGGGGTTAGTGTGTGTAAAATACACCAAACATGTGATCCACACCCCTTGTGTGGGCACACCACCTATATACCAATACTCTAAAGAGGGATCAAGCTATATGTAGTTCTCCCACCTAATGTTCTTTATTCAATAGTGTGATGCAGATGCAAAAATTCAAAATTGAGAGTGCTTGAGGTGGTTAGGGACTGGTATGAGGGTTTGAATATGTTTGCAACTATGTTGGGTGACTGTATGCAGAGAATAAGGAATTTTTCCATAGTGATTTTTTTGTATTCTTTCTTTCTTTGTAAGATTTGTCACCTCCCTTGTAAATGAGCTTTGGATGGGCTTTTATAGGGAACTATTGGTCATGGGTTAGATGTATTCACACTAGGATGACATGATGAAGGATATGAATCAAAAGAAAATGACCAATTGGGATCAAAATGAAAATTGACAAGAGTGAAAAAATGGGACACCCTAGGATCCGGTGCTATAGTCTAGGTATGACACTCTTGGATTATAAGCTCAGGACCTGGGGGGATAATATTGGCCTAAGAAATATGGTTTGGCTGAGATGGAGTTAGGGTCTATAAGGTTTTGGATGACTGGAAATGAGTAAAAAGGTGTCTAGAAGGGTCACATGAGCATGCAATAAGGACCTATGGATTGGGTTTGACAATCCACACTTAAATTACCAATTTAGACATTTTATATGACTACATTTGACCCCCCTTTATTCTAGTGATGTAGCAAAATGAAATACTAGGATAAAGGAAAAGTAGAAAGTGTACCTAAACTTACTTGTAAGGGTGAAGCCCATGAAGATGTGTGATATTGAGTGTGTGTAGATAGAACACATCATGAAGTGTAAATATATAAGAGAAAATAAAGAGTAGATCATTTCTTACTAGAAACACTAGTTTAAAATAAAAACATATAAAATATGGGTAAAAAAGAGAGGAGGAGAAATGAACGAATACACCTCATTAGGTATGTGAACAATTACAAAACTTGTTGTGATGCTAAGTGATGTTGAGTGATGTTGAGTATGTGTTAAACCAAGAGTAATATCATGAATGGAGCTGAGTGCTTAGGTCTTTGAGGGTGGCTCAAGAATAATTTTTTTGGCCCTTTGGCTCCATCATCACCTACTAAGTGAATTTATATGATCATGCATGTGTCAATCTATATTTGAACTATGTGTCCAATCCTTCTAAGTAGGTGGCTCAAGTATACAAAGGCTAGCTAGTCATTTGGCTCCATAATTTCCCACTAAGTGAAGCTATGAATTGATATTGGGATGAATGTGTGTTGTATGAGATGGCTCATAAAGCCCATGAATGCTTTCTAATTTGACAATGTGGCATGGATAGTCAAATGTGTGCTGAGAATTAGGTTAATCTTATGTTAGGTTATGGAGCTAAAAGCTTCAACTTTGCAGACGGAAATAGATGGTTGCTAAAGATCCAGAAGCACCGGCATCGATAGCATGATCGACGTCGGTCATGACCAGTGCAAAAGGCAACCGGTGACGGCTAGAAGTCGGCCGACATCGGTAGCACCAGGCAAGCAGGGATCGGCGTCGGTCACCTGTGTGTTCCAGAACTGTTTATTGCATGAATAGTTAGTTGAGTGAACGAAGTGTTTGCATGTAAAGTCCAGTTAGAGTCTTGAGTTGCGTGGATAATTGTCCAAATTAAGAGTCTAAGTTATTGTTTAAGTCTGGGATCTATTCATAGACCCATTGGCATGTATTGTAATTATGTGCTGATAAGGAAGGCAAGGAAGATCCTTCCATTGTAAGATCATTGAGTTGCAGGTTGTTGCAAGCTCATAGGAGATCTACATGTGTGAGTATGGTTTATTGAATTGTAGGTTGCAGGTTCATGGGAGATCAACTTAAAGTACTTTAGAGTGCTTGATGTACTGGCAGGGTTATTACTGACTGGTTGGAGAGGTGAACACCAATTCTGTGTGTGAGTTGGTTGTTGGGACCGTTTTTGGTAGGAGAGTGTTTTGAAGAAGAATTACTGTACACTTCAGGTGTGGGAAGCCTCTGTAAGGTGGAAGAGTGTGGCAGCTCTTTATTGTATTCTTCTCTGTAAAGTGTTAATACAAGATAGTGTATTGTCTCTCATATTCTGTGCTATTTGTGAATTCTAGTTACTTGTGCTTCTGGTTATTTCCGCGTGTTTAATTGCTTATATTTGGTAATCATATTATGCTCTTTCTGAGGAGCAAGATCCTAACAAGTGGGATCAGAATAGGTGTGTTTGTTCTTGGATTCCCCTACAATTGGTATCAGAGCATGTTTCTTGTTCTAGGTACCTGACATCTTAGCCATTCCAAAAGGTGGAGATTAGGCTTGTATGAAAGCCACTTCAAAACTAGGAACTAGGCTTATATTAAAGCCACTCCAAAATGATGCCAACACCTATAGATGGAATAAGGTACACAACTGCTGAGAATACTTGGGTAATGAAATAAATTGGAGAGAAAAGAAGGCAAATGTGCCATGCACATTGCCCCCACTCATTGGTGTCTATAACATGGATTTTAATGTGAAAGTTATACCAACTACCTAATCTAAAACTAGAAGCGAGAGTCATCATTCCATGTATGATGCCCCCTATGTCTGGATTCTCTAAGAAAAACTATACTAAAACTACTAAATCTGAATTGAACTATAGCTAATAAAATTATAACTAGTCTTACCTTTCTATCTATTTTTAGAAAATTTTGTTTTTCTACTATTTGGGTAAAAGTTATGAAAATAAGACACTCTATTGTCCAACACTGTAGTCAAAATATGGAACTCTTGTCTTTTGTTATTTCTTATCACTTTTTTGTATCCATCACTATGTTTCTAATCTATTCTACCTGGTTTGGGTTTTGAATGCTATTCTAAGTGTTCTGAAAACTAATTTTTTTAAATTGGAAGAGGGTTATGATCTCTGTGATAAAACCCTTGATTATTTCCCCATCTTGTAAACATAGAAAACAAGACCCTGCAATGACTATC
The DNA here is from genome assembly GCA_037957365.1 of Torreya grandis. Lineage (NCBI taxonomy): Eukaryota > Viridiplantae > Streptophyta > Pinopsida > Cupressales > Taxaceae > Torreya > Torreya grandis. The sequence continues at coordinate 1,483,081 of JARHVA010002928.1, forward strand.
CTCAAAATAAAGAGACCTATAAGTGTGTTATGCTACAAAATACATGATATGGTAATGATAATCAAAAAGATGTCTCAAGATATAACATAGGTTGTATTGGAGATTATTAGATCAACAAGGGTATGCTTAGATACATGTAACAATGTAATAGCATGTGAAGTATATTGAATTTAAACTGGAAATGTTAGTTGTTAGTTTTCAAAGAGGGATGGAGAATGATGTCTATCATGGCATCCAAGAAAACAAGAATAATGCATGATGTGGATCATGGCATTGCATACAATTGAGAAGTAAACAAGAAAACAAGCATGTACAGAAAGAAGCAAGAGGCATACAAAAGTGGCCAAGGGGCCAAGAAAACAAGGGACATGGGCACATATCACTTAAAGTAGGAAATCAAGCATACAAGGAATGTTCAAATGCCACATACATATATAATTGAAAATAAGCAATGTTGGCATGAGGGCCATAGGAACATACAAGAGTACAAGCAAAGGACATTAGAAAATGTCCTATGGCACACATAAGAGATAAAATAGGAACTAAAAAATGCAATCACATCTAGCTATTCAAAGCAAGAAAGGAAGACATGTAAATGCTGGAAATACTATCACATCTAACTAATCAAAGCAAGAAGTGAAAGTATGCAAAACATGTAATTCACGACTAGGTAGATGCTAAGAAATACACAAGTGATATATACTAGTGAGTATCGATATAATAATCTATGTAAGCTAGTAAGTAATGTACATAAACATGATAACTAAAGTGTGTGGTGTAGGAATGACATAACCTGGATGTAGTCATGTAGAAGATGCCCCTGGTGGGTAGATATGTCGATGTATGTCTCAAATGTAGAAGAAGGATGCCCCCTCAATGGATAGAGTGAAGCAATCAAGGATCTAGGTGTCTCTTCACACACTCAAATAAGATCAATATAATCATGGAAATGTAGATAAATTGACAAACAATAGCATATAACAACAAAATGCAAGTCTAATATGGTAGTAGAAATGTAAAGCATGGATAATTCATACAATTGAAAAGTTTTTGGTGTTTTGAGTTATTTGATTTTTTTGGTATTTTGATATGTTATATTATTTTTATTATTTTGAAATATTGTATTGTTTTTGGTATTTTGAAATATTATATTGTTTTTGGTATTTTGAAATAAGCTATGTACAAGTAAGCTGAGAAATTATTTACAAGTAAGAAGAAAAAAACTATGTACAAATAAGTTGAGAAGTTATGTATAAATAAGCTGAGAAAAAATGATACTAACTGATGAGTCTTGGAAGAGACTCCCTGTCATGGTGTCCTGTTTCAAACAAAGGAATCATTCATAATTGTGAAGCAAAAGGGAATCACTATGAATATGACTAAATATTCAAATTCATTGTTGGTATCTTAGAAATCATAATAACTTGTATTGTTTCACTCATCATTATCATCTTGATTTTGAACCAATGGAATGCTAGTGTTGACTTTTATTGTATCTAGATCTTTCTCTTTAATAAATTATGTCTATGAATGATTTGCCTTAGGATGTTTAATAAATCCCAAACCTTGGTGCAAACATTATCAAATGCTAGAATAGGAGTAGTGATGTCTTGTGCATGCTTGCCCAACCCTTGACATTGATAATCAAATTATTGTAGATATTTTTGTCCAAACTCATACTGCTTTGAAAGTTGAGCCTCATTTTGAAGAGGTAGATTTGCATCTTTTTCATTCTTTACCTATGCTTGTGGTACTATTTATTGCTCTAATTTTGCTTGTTGATCCTTTTGTTGTTCTGAGTTATGCTTTGGTAACCACTTTTGTATTGTATCTAAATTTGACTCTTTGTGAATGTGTTCATGTGTCACTATGAATTGCTTGACTAATTTACCTTGTATAGGATCCTCATTAGCAATTATTTGTTCTATATGTTTTTTCAATGCCAAACATGAATCTGTGTGATGCCCATGCATTCTATGATATGCATAATAATATCTTATTCTTCTCACTAGATGTAAAGGAGGCATTTTGATCAACTTATATTTAAGAATTTCCCTTTGTACCTCACTTGAACTCTTACTTGATCTTTGAATTATTTTTGAATCACTAGTTTTAGAGTTACTTTATTGTGATTTCTTGTTTTGATATGTAACATTACTTGTAACCAATTGACTAGTGAAGGTGCATATACATGATTGGCACTAGGATGCCTTTGAGGATTTTGTATTATAATTTGATTTTCCAATGTTGTGATATTTTTATGTAATATCTGATTTTGCATTTGTAAATATGAAATTAACTTGCTCATACTAGTGATTTTATCCCTTAGAGTCTCATAAGTGCAAACCCTAATTACTTCTGATGGAACATGTAAGCACATATGTTGAAGAGGGTTTGAAGAAGTTATAGGATGAATGTATGAATTAGGAACAATAGTATAAGCTACCTTACCTTTTGGAGGGGTGATAGCATGGACCTAGTTAGAGGGAAAGTAGCTATCACCCTCTTGGGGGAGAGGAGGAGAAGGAAATTATTTCCTCTACATAAGATATGACATTGAAAATTGATAGGTGGATGTTAGATTATGTAATGGATCCTCTAAGTATGTAAGGATTTTATTCTTAATTGAATTACACATAATATAGAGATAACATGTTAAAGAAGTAATGAAATATGACATATATTTGAATTGGTCTTACAATAACATGTACATATGTATTTATGCCATTTTTAAATTCATGTCAAATGAAAGGAAACAAGCATGTAAGAGAAACTATAAAACTTTTCATAAGTAAATAATCATTAATAAAATTGGAATATTTAACCTAATGTGTAAAAATCAAAATTTTAATTTTGAAACCCTAGGCTAGGGTTTGAAAATATCGAGGCCTAGTATAGGCAACTAGGGTTTGAAAGAAATGATTTTTTAAAATTACTATGGTGAATTTTAAAAATTAAATGTGAAATTATAATTTATATATGTAGAAAAAAATTAGAAAAATATTGCTAAAATCAACAAGAAATGTTTCCTAGGGTTTTTGTGCACAAAGTAAGTCAGGTTCACCAAATGATTTAACTTTTTTAAGAATAATGGAGTTTTATTACTATTTTAGTTAAAGGTTTGGATTAATAAATGAATAAAGAATATTATAATAATTACAGTCCTAGTTTATATTATTTATCTATCTTTTTTGCCTTTCTAAAAATAGTAAAAAAATAAAGAGAAAATATAACTTATCTTAAAACATGTTGAGATGGCTGATATAGGGTCTGAAATTGGTTGTGCAGGACTGGGATAGTGTTGCAAATTAGAATCTAGATTTTATTTGATGAAAGGAAATCACTACCAAAAATAGGACACTTTGAGGTATGGTGCTATTGTCCACTCCTACTATTACTATCCAAATTCATCACAGAGATATAAACTTTTTGGGTTCTTTATGTTATTCCTGTGTGAACTTGTCTATGGAATCTTGAGTGTTGAATGTTGACAAAGATCACTATAGAGATGATTTCATCTTCAAACCCTAACCTTCCATCATGATTGCTAAAATGAGATTTGAGTCACTTGAGAAAATGGGGTTAGTGTGTGTAAAATGAACTAAACGTGTGATCCACACCCCTTGTGTGGGCATGTTGCCTACATACTGATACTTTGAAGAGAGATCAAGCCATATGTAGTTCTCCCACTTAATCTGATTTATGTAATAGTGTGATTTGGATGTAAAAATTCTAAATTGAGAGTAATTGAGGTGACTAGGGATTGCTATGAGGGTTTAAATATGTTTGTAGCCTATTTGGGTGATTGTATGCAGAGAATAGGGAAGTTTGCATTAGTGATTTATTTGTATTCTTGTTTGTTTTATAATATTTGTCACCTCCATTATAAATGAGCTTTGGATGGGATTTTGTAGGGAACTATTGGTCATGGGTTAGATGTATTCATGCTAGGCTGACATAATGAAGGCTAGGAATTGGAAGAAAATGACCATTTGGGATCAAAATTCAAATGGATAGGAGCACCCAAAATGGGACACCCTAAGGTCTGACACTATATTCCAAGTATGGCACTCTTATCCTATAGGCTCAGGACTTGGGGGATAGAATTGGCCTAAGAAATATGGTCTAGCTGAGCTAGAATCAGGGTCTAGAAGGATTTAGATGACTAATAATGAGCAAAAAGGTGTCTATAAGGGTCACAAGATAATGCAATAATGACTTATGGATTGTTTGTCATAAGCCACACTCAACTACCAATTTAGACATTTTATATGATTACAGTTACCTTGAGCGTAAAAGGTCATGGACCTTTTATGCTTGTTATGTAATTTGGTATTGAGGGGTTTGATATATTTATTTTTGAATGGTCCACCATTATCAAATATAATGGTGGAGGTAATGCCATAGTGGTAGATGAGGTGATAATAGATGAACTTGAAAATGTGTTTTTCAGTTATACAAGTGAGGGTAATGTCTTCTATCCACTTAGTGAAATATTTTGTAGTAGTTAGGATATGCTTGTGGCCATATAAGGAAGTGGGGTTTATTTTATCTATGAGATTGAATCCCCACATTGAAAACAACCAAGGCATAGTGATTAGTTGAAATAGTAGCAAGGGAACATGGATCAAGTTATAATTCTATTGACAAACATCACACTTCTTGACATGTTAAAAAGCATTTATCTCTATCATTGGCCAATAATACCCAATTTTAAGGAGTATCAATGGAAGGATAATGCTTCTAATATGGGCCCCACATTTTATTTCATGTACATATTTTAACTCTAATTTGGATTCTCCTAAAGTTAAATAATTAAGCAACATTTTATCATAGCCTCTAGATAGAGTGTATTACCAAGTAGGTTATAACATGTGGATTTGTGAATGAATGCTTTATGTTGGATTTGTGATAGGTTAGCAGGAAGAATTTGGTCATGAAAATAGGTGTATAGTTTTTGGTACCATGGAAGATCGGGACCAAAAATATCACATACCATCTTAAAATTTGGTTGTATATGCACCATTTGAAGAAGGTTCTTGATAAGAAATGGATACTCTTGAACATTGTTGGCCACTGTTATCATGGAACTGATGGTTTTCTTTACTTCCACTAATATGTTATTAGCCTTTGGTATCTTTTTAAAATGAATAGATTCAAAATGAAGCTTGAGTTTTTCAATCATCCTCTTGTAAGGTAAAAACTTTTCATCTCTAGTTTGGTATTAATCGATATCCTAATTAATGATTAACTAGAAAGCCCCATATACCATTATTTATTTCATGTTATAATGAATGGAGAGTTAGAGTATTGAAATGAGTGCTTCATATTCATCCATATTATTTATGTAATTAAAGTCAATGTGGAATTCCTTGGGAATAAGATCCCCATGTGATGAAAAGAACAAAATGCCAGTTCTATATCCATGAGATGTGAATGAGCCATTAAAGTATATTATCCATTGTTTGGAATCAATAGCCACTTTTTCTTGGGTTAATATTAAATCATATAGGAAATCAAAGATGAGTGGCTTTATATCAATAAAGGAGCTTCAACAAGTTTATCTACAAGGACTTGTTCCTTAATGGCCTTCTAATTATGATATTCAACATCAAATTCACTTAACAACATGACCCATTTGGACATTTGACTTGTTAAAGATGATTTGGCTTATAGATATGTTAGGAGATCAATCTTGGCTATAAAAATGGTCTTGTTGTTTAACATGTAGCGACACAAATTTTGGGAAACAAACACAATAGCTAAATAAGATTTTTCAATCGGCGTGTAGTTATTCTCATATGTGATAAGCATCCTACTTAGATAGTATATTGTATGATTTTTACCTCACTCATCCCGCTGAGCCAAAATTTACCCCAATACTTGTTATGTTGTAGATATTTATAATATTAATGGCCGTCTTAATGTAGGTGGCATAAACTCTAGAGAATTACCCAAATATGCCTTTAATTATATAAAAGCTTGGTGACAAATTGTATCCCAATGAAATGTGACACCTTTATTCAAAAGGTGAGTAAAATGATGACATCTATCTACCAACTGTGAAATGAAATAGTGAATGGATTGGACCTCACCATGTTGGCTACATAGTTATTTCAGATTGGAAGGTGGAGGAATTTACATAATTGATTTAACCTTATTAGGGTCAACTTTATTGTCCCTACATGATACAATAAATTCTATTTTTTTTCCAGAAGTGACACCAAAGACACACTTCTTACGATTGAGGTGCACCTTATATTCACAAAGTATCTCAAAGATTATTCATATAACTTCATGATGTCCTACACATGTCTTGGATTTGGAAAGGATGTCATCCACATAGTCCTTAATAATGTCATGCATCAGATAGATGATAGTCATGGCACATTGATAAGTTGCCCCAACATTCTTTAAGAAAAATGGAATGTATTGATAATAAAATGTCCCATTCAAAGTGGTGAACATTATTTTGTGTTGGTCTTTAGGTGAAATCTTGATCTGATTATATCCCAATAAGCCATCCATGAGGAACAACATCTTGTATCCTACTATTGAGTCTACTACCATACTAATGTTCAATAAAGGGAAGTCATCCTTAGGGCACACCTTGTTAATATATCTAAAGTCATTACACAAGTGAATTCCATAAGGATTATTTCTAACCAAAATAATGTTTGAGATCCATTTAGAATAGTCTAGAGGTCTAATGAACCCTACCCCCAATAGTTTTTCTAGCTCTTTCTTAACCAAAATGTCAATACACAAATATATTTTCCATAGTTTTTGTTTGTTTAGTTTAGAATCTAGATGTATAATAATTTGATGTACCATTAAATATGGGTCTAAACCTAACATGTATGAATATGACCAAGTGAAGATGTCAATGAAGTCCTTCAGGATAATAGTAATGAATTTATGTTCCTTAGAAGTGAGTGATGTGCCTAATTGGATTATCTTTGGGTCATCATAGTTGCCAATGTTCACTTATATGCTATCTTCTACAAGGAGTGTAAAACCATCATCCAAAATAATTGGCAAGGAAGGAAATTAATTATTCATCAACCTATGAGACATAGGGATCACCCATGTATGAAGAATTAGAATTAGTGATGTCTAGCAGTGGCCAGTTAACAAATTACTCTAGAAATTCATGTACCAATTTTACAAAGATTCTATATTCTTATTCACTGATGTTGGACTTGATAGTAATGCTTAATATTTGAGCATACTAAACTTCCTAAGGAGGTAAGTGAACTTCCCCATCTAAGGGTCCATACAATAGGTTTTCATCAATGGACTTGTTTTTATATTTACTTTTTACCTAATCTAAATGTGCCTCAAAGACGTTTTCACTTGAAGATATCAATATTTTAATTTTTTTATGACCAAGGAAGTTCACCTACTCTCAAAGTGTAAAATGTGAATTCAAATCCTTGTTTATGATCACCAATTGGTAACTTATCTCTAAGACCCATAAATTTAGAAATGGACTCTTCATTCTGAAACTCATCCAATGGTATAATGGAATCTTACTAGTCAAGTTGATTACATTGGGATGATGAAGGGAAAGGGGATAATGGGTTGTAATGGTAAGAATGGCATTGGTATTAAAGAGGTTTTTGTTAACAAGTTCATCATAGGCACTATAATGGGATGGTGTGTCACTTCTAGAATTTTTTCCTCAATCGATGAAGTAATATCACTCTAAAAATTTATGGGGTCACCCCCAAGCTATAAATCCAAGGCCTTAACTTCATATATGTTTTATCATGAGTACAAAATCAAGAATACCTTATGATTTTTACCCCAAACCTTTTACTTCATAGTCTAGGTTTTCCATGTTTATATTTGGAATAGGGTGTTTAGTTCTTTGAAATCACACTAAAAAACTATCACCATACAACTGATATCATTCATAACTAGTTGGTAAATCTTGATTTGGTGATATTTGGTACAAATGGAAGATGATTCTTGTGATGAGGATAAATATTATTTTACCATATCATGTTGGGCCTTCCAATATTTGTGAAAGTTTTAGGCAATCCATAATATTTAGAGGACTTGGGCAATTTGCCAACATGGAAGGCATCTTGGATCCTATACATGGTGATACTGACATCTTTAATGGTAAAATGGGTAGAAATTAATTCAAGAGGTGGATTAGAGGAAATTGACAAGAGGTCACTAGGATCTATGTAACTGGACTTTGGAGATTTGAGAATAATTGATTTATTTTTATTTCCTACAAATTTAGTGCTAGGACAATAGATGTAGTTACCATATTCAACCTCTAGGTTATTGAAATATTGGTATGGATGAAGATCACCAAGAATAATGACCTCTAAACCTAAATGTGGGAATTTAATCCACTGATGCAATATGAAAGGTATATCTCATACTTCATAAATCCAAGGATGACCTAGAAGTAGATTATAAGGCAAATCTATATCAATGACATGGCACAAGGTGTCATGGGTGATAGGCCCAATTATAAGAGGTAAACAAATGGTTCTTAAAGATTCTCTCTACATTATCAAAATATCTAATCATAATTGTATCGAGTTGCATATTTACTGAGGTACATCCCAAAGTTTTAATCAAATTCAATGATGTTATGTTCAACTTTGAACCATTATCTATGAGAACTCGCTTGACTTTGCGGCAAAAAATGATGGATTTAATATATAGAAGATTGTTATGAAGGGGAATAAGGGACAACATATCTCTTTGATAAAATGTGAGATATTAACTTGGAGATAAATAAACCACAAGTTCTTAGAATTGGGTAGGCCCAATGTGATCATGTACCTTAGATTATTGGTGAAAATCATTCAATATGGTGCCATGAACTTCAAATATATGTAAGACATCTAGAATATAAATATGCATAGGTATTTTGCTTAGTTATTCACCAATATTATATGGAGTCTTAGGATAAAGGTGAGATGGTTTGGATTTTTGTATGTAGAGTCTTGAACATGGCTCATATTAGTAATAATAGAAGGTAAAGGGCCTTTTAGGGTAAATCTTAGTCGCCTAGTTATGACTACATAATTTTGAGTTGAGAAAGAGTAATTTAAAAAGAGGAATTTGTTGGAGGTCTCAAAATGGTAATTCATGATGGTTAAGTTGTAATTAAATTTCTTTGAATTGTGTTAGAATTACCTATGGTTAAAGGTGGTGGTCCTAGAATAGAAGGGATAATATTGTGATGAGTGTTAGCTAGTCGATGATGAGTGACTTTGATGGTAGAAACATAATTAATAAAAACCCATCCTATGATATTGTTGTAATCATAAGGAAAATTTCAATAATAAACTTGGTTTATTTGAGTATCATTATCCTAATTATGATTAACATGGTTCTAGTTTTAACCTTGCCTTTGATGTTGATTTTAACCCTGTCCTTGATTTTGATTATGGCCTTCCCCTTGGTTATGGTTGTTTCTTTGTTGTTGATTATTATGTTTGGAAAATACGTTTTTTTAGATAACCATATCTTGGTTGGTATTAGGAGCTCTTTTTTCTAGCTCAATTTATACCTTTTCAAGAAAATATTTGATTAGATGCCTTAATTACACACATCAATAGATTGCATGGCTGATCACATGATGGTAATCATAGTAATTATTATCTCAATACCATGTGGCTTAGGTTGCCCACATGGAAAGGGTTTTCAAATGGGCCAAAGAATAATATTAGCCACAACTAAGTTTTGGAATACTACTTCAATGGGCTACCTGCGGTTAAAAATAATATTGTCTTACTAACATCCTCATTGAGGGGGAGCTCTTTGTAGTGTGAAAGGTAGATTGGATGGGGTAATTTTTGCAAGTGATGATTCTATTTTCTATACATGTATTTCTTCCATGACCCTATTACCAACCATGCTTTTGTTTTCAATGAAGGTCTTTAGCTTTTTTATTAAGCTTGCTTGAATTGGTGCTTGATTTTGTGTTGGTCCTTGGGATTGAGAGTATATATTTAAAATACCTTTGTCAATCAATGACTTTTCAATCTACACACCTTTGTCAAATTTTTCTTCAAATGTGTTTACATAATTGAGTCTTAGATTATGGGCCACCTCAGCATTTAGGTTTTGTTCAAAGATACCTACTAACTTCCTATCCAAAAAATTATGGGAAAAATCACTAGAAATGGATTTTGACCTTTGTAAATATGTCATGAAGCTTTCTTATGCTCACTACATGGCATTGCAAAAATCAACTACTAACAATTCATGATCTATGTTGTAGGAGAAATGATTGACAATTTTGTTTGATAAGTCATCAAAAGTGGTTATCGATCCCTTTGGTAGTTTTAGGATCCAAACCAAGGCTTATCCACCCAAAATTCATGGAAATAAGTGAATCAAATAGATTCTACTGTAGACTACTTCTTATCACATGATGCCTACAAGTGTTCCTGTGGATCACCCTTCCCCTTATATTTTTCAAACATGGGCAGTTTGAAATGAGGTGGGAAAGGCACTTGGAGAAAATTGAGATCAAAAGGATAAGGGCGTATCTCATCAAATTTATAGTTTTTAAGTGTTTGGTTACTTACTTGAAGTCTTGAGATTATTTTCTTCATTGTATTCCACTCTTGGACATTAGGAGCATTTTGGGATGAAAAAAAGGTATTGTGTTAGACATTTATGGATTGATGGCCATAGTTGGCATGAGTGGGAATGGATCCCATTTGAGTAATAAATGTTAGGGATATGTACCCTATAATCATAATTATGAGTATTCTAAGATATTTGTTATTGGTTTAGATTTAGATTGGAATAGGAAAGGCATTGTTAATTTAGAGGAAGCTGTTATTAATTATGATGAATTTGTTATTACATATAATAGGGGATCTGATGTTGGTTTGGAGGGATCTATTGCTAGTTTTATGAAATATGTTTTTGATTCACAAGAAGGTGTTGTTACAAACTAGAAGAAGTGGGTAATGTGTTTTGTGAACCACCTAACACTTGTTGTGGTAGTGGATTATTTGAAACTTTTTGTTGTAGATTTTTTGGCACTTATTGCACATTTAAAATGGTCTCTTGGTGGTTAAATAATGTGTGTTGTATATCAAATGGAACCTTTTGCATAGTATTTGGAATGGTTTATTCAGGAGACGCTAATGAGTCTGCATTAGATGTAATAATTTCCAAAAGTTATTATGGATATTAAATTAAATGGTTCTATTCTAAAAATGTTGCATTATTGAATGATGTTGCTACTAAAGAAGTGGTTAATCAGTAACAATTTGATCAACATATCATTGGATAATTTTTGGATTATAGATGCAATAATCTGTCCATGTTGGGATGGGTTGTCCTTTCCCTGTACTAGATGACACCATAGCTAGTTTTGCATTTTAGATAAAGGGATGAATTTGGGTAACATATACTTCTTGAGGTAATTATTCTATGTGAGCAAGACTACGTAATTCATCAATGAGAAAGTTTGGAGGGAGCTTGGCTCTAGATTATAGTAGTCTGAAAAGTTATTCATCCTCATCTTTTACAATTTGTTGTTCAAATTGACCTTGACTATTTCCAACAATGGGAAGGAGGTATTAAAACACTATTGGGTGGTATTCACCATCCTCAATGTATTTATAATTTATAAGGCATCCCAAAGGATTGTATAAATTTTCTTCCTCAAAACTAGGGTCGTAAGAGGCCCCATTGCACATGTACCTAAAAATAGTTCAAATAGTTTTTAATCTAAAGAAGGGTTGGACCTTGGTTAAATTTTGACTTGATTTATTCCAAATTAGAATGAGATAAAATGGTTTTGGACCTAAATTAGCACATGAAATTATATCCTTTAGAATTGAATATTAACATGAGGAAATGTTAGTTTGAAACCAATAATTCAATGGGAAGTGTAATGGTACCAAATGAGATAAGTTTTTTTTTCAAATGATAGTTGTAACACCACAAAAAGGTTAAGTATGGTTTATAAAAGTGGCTATCATGACACCTTAGTGTGTTGAATATGTGAGGATGTGTTTTGAGACCTTTATTTCTAGAACTTGAGGTATTTGTTTGATATGTAATTGTAAAGACCACACTGGTTTTGATAAAAATACTCAAACAATCATGAATGTAACTTAAAAATTTACATGGGTTATGAGATAAGCATTGAATGTTTTTAATAAAATAGACTTTGAGAGGATTAAAAATTTAATGGTTCATTAAGTAATTATAGTAATTATGCTGGCATTTTGAATGCTACCCTTCTCTTAAATGTTTGTACAAAAAAAGTGATCTTTAGGGGTAGCTACTTTTGCACCCTTATATTGATGATTTATCCATGGAAAAATTGATTTTTATTCTAAGTTTTTGATTTGAAAACTAAATGGTCTCGATATACCTTATGGTATGTGGGTACTTCAGAATAATCCATCAATTATATGAGAGATTTAGTGGGTCATTCACCAAAGGGTCTAGTCCCTTTATGACCACTTCAGTTGTAAGGGTCTCAATGAATTACTATCGACATAATCAAGTTTTGAGGAACATTTCCAGCTAAGATAATTTTGGTGTAACCCTAATTTATATACCTCATTAGATAACATGGTTGGTACAATTATAGGATGTGACTTCCTAGTTCAAAACACCCCTAAGCACTTATAAGAAGGTGATGAAGTCCACCCCATAAAATCAAAAAATGAAAAAAAGGAAAAACATGATTTGTTTCTAATTCTCAAGACCCCATGGATGGGAAAGTGAAGAGCATAATTCAAAAATGGTTTTTTGGGTAGACAATCAAGCAAGTAAACCATATGTGATTTTGGTCATGCAAGATCCCTAAAGGGGATAAGGGGAGAGCACAATCACAAAGGTTTTTGAAAATAAAACAAACATAACTTAAGAAAATGACATATTATAAATGTTCTTAGGAAAATAAAGTTAATTTCATTATTCATTGTTAAGCACTAAATAGAAAACATGAATGAAATTTGCCTTGTTAGTTGTGTAAAATAACTTTAACAAATATCAAACCCTATATTAAAAATTATTAAGCATTCAAAAAATGGTTTTGAATGTCCAAGGAAGTTTATTTCTATTGTTTTCAACTCTCAAGAAAATTTCACATAGGGCGATCTTTCCATTTAGCAAAGCGATCTCATTGATTTTAAATCAATCTCACTACTCTACAGTAAGTCAAAAAACATAGTTTTAATGACCTCATCAATTGATAGGATGAACTCACTATTTTACAAGATTAGTTTGTTGTTTTTTATTAAAAATAAAACAAAACTCATATTACTTTGTAGTGACTTCATCAATTATCTGGTGACCTTACTGATTGTAGTTTGAGTTCACTCTTTCACAGATAAAGTTCATCATTTTAGGAAAATGAAGGAAAATACAATCCAAAAACTTCACCATTTACATGATAAATTCACTAATGCATAGGTTAATACCACTATTTAATAAGTCAAGTTCATCGATTTTATAAAAACATAAGAAAATAATGAATACTGACTTCACCATTTATTTATTGACCTCACCGATTTAATGTTTGAGTTCACTATTTCAAAAGTCAAGTTCACCAATCTACAATCCACAAATTAACTTCACCAATTACAAGATATACCTCATTATTTCTCAGGGTGACTTTGTTGATAACTAGAAGATCAAACATAGAAAAGTTAAAAGAAAAGGAGAGAAATTAGTGTCAAATAATAGTCTGATTTGATAATTCAAAGACCAAGAATGATTGCAATGAGATTTTTAGGGTGTGTTATCCCATCAGGTGTGTTAAATGTGAAACAAAATTATGAAATAGGTTACTCCATTCATTAATGACTAAAATAAAAATATATATAAATAACTAGCATATTAAGCCTACTCCCTCAGTTGGGAAAGGTCAATGAAGTCAATAAATAAACAAGAAAACATAAGCTATACTTCTCCACATGACTCTCCTTCAAGATTAGTCCATAAACATGTTTGTGCCTAGATATGGAGCTTAATATCTTTAGCAATGTAGTTGGGCAAGTGCTTCCAACATATCTTAACGCACCATTTGGATTATTTTGTGAATGAAAATGGAAGAATTAGTTGAAGATTTATAAGAAATATGCATTACATCTTTGCACTATAAAGCTTGTAAAAAAAATGTCACGGCCTTAAATTTTATAGGTTTTCCAGATCAATTATGGCCTTTCAAGATTGAGATGAGGGGTCATAAATGAGTTCAATTTTGGAGGGAAATGAAATTAATATTTTGGAAAGAGGGAGGATTAATAAGGCATGGCTTGGCTTAATTCAGATATATTTATCTCCATAAATACTTAGTGTATGACAACCTTTTGATGATGTTATGGATGATGTCATGGCAAAAATATTTGAATTTTCAATTTCCAAATTTAGATATTCATTAATTTGTTATGGATTTTTCACTTAAGGATTTAACTATATTTTCTTAGCTAAGTGATTCTGATTATCTCTTTTTCCCTCTTTGGAATTTGATTAGTTGTTATTCATAAGTCATCAAAAATGCTAATTTGACAGGTCCTAAATTGATGAGAGATGAAATGAAGGAATATGATGATTATTTATAAGGTATTTCCCCAATTAGGGATATATTGATATGAATCATAAATTGTATGTGACATGTGCAAATGAATCAAAATGTTACAATGGCATTTGGTCCAGTTTGTGCATTATTATGAGAAGTCATTCTAACTTGCAATTTTGACACAATAGTGGTGAGAATTTAATGTCTACAAGACCCTTTGAGATTCTATAAGTTATTAATCATATAAAATATAGACTTGCATTGACACCAAATTTAGCTCAAATGCATAATATTTTGTGTATTTTATCTCAAGAAGTATATTTCTTATCCTACACATGTTTTGGATTGGAATGCATTACAAGATTGGGATCCAGGGGTGTTCAAAGTATAACCAATCAAAATATTTTATAATCGTAGGCTTATCTTGATTAATAGAGAAGTATTATAGTGCAAGGTCCAGTGGGACCAATATTCTAAGGATAGTGTTGCATGGGAAGATCATAAGGAATAAACTTGAGGTTACTTCCTTATTTATTCAAATAATAATTTTATTGAACATTAATTATATTTATGTTGAACATTATCATCAAGATGATGATCTATTTTTATGGGGGAAGGATGTCACATCTTATCCTACTTTGACAAAATTATTTAATCATTAATAGTGGATTATGAGACTACTAATTTTTAGTTACGATTTTATGTTTGATCTAGATATATGCATGTTGTATGATTGACAATTATATGATTTTTTTTCATGATATGGATGTTGCATATGTTTTATTATGCCTTATGATCATAATGATTGATTTAATTTTCATATTATTTGTATTCAGTAGTTTATGTATGGTTATATGTTGATGATTATTATGATTTAAAAAAAACTTGTTCATTTGATTGAGGTGGTTGAAAGACTATTTTTCCCTCATTCATAGGGAGAGTATCATAAGAGGAGGGATGAAAATATCATCACTTCAGGGCTAAGAGACTTATGTTGTACCCAACCACACCACATCTAGTACTTAAATAAAATGAATATTGATTGCATTGGTTATTTGGTAACAACTGAGTCTTGTTTGCTTTGTTGAGTTCATCACAGGTTGTGATTTGCATATCTATGTTAAATATATTTTAGAACCTATTATGATTGTGTATATTCAGTACATTTGATTTTTATGACATAACAAAGAAATGTTATTGACCATGTTAGGTTTCTTAATTGGTAGCATTTAATTGTGCTTGATAATTTTTATTGCATTCTAGTTATCATAAATTTGAATGTTATTTACCTTGTTTAGTTGTTTGATTTAACTTTATTTGGTTACCTTATGCCCTATTTATTGGTGACATTGCATAAATTTTTAAAAGAGGGAAAACATCCCCAAAACAAGTTGATTTCAAAGGGTTTTGAAACTTCAAATGTTGTTTCTTTGTTACATACTTTGGCATAAACATTACAAAGTTGAAATGTAATAAAAATTAGGTTTTTTCTTTTGAAAGTTTATAGATTTAATATTATTATGTTTCTTTGACAAATTCCAAAAATTAAAAGGTAATCAAAGTTAGGGTTTTGTTTTTTTAGTTTCTATGATTAGGGATTTGGCCTCACCATTATGTAATAATGAGGGTGATGTTGCCATCATGCCTGGATATGGAACTCATAACTACGAGATTAATAGAAAATGGAGGTAGTGTTGCATTAACGAAGTTGCATGATGGGTAGCTTGCAGGGTTTTAGGAAAAATATTGGGACATGCAAATCATGCATGGGTGATATAAAAATAATAAGAAAGAAGGTGAGAGGAAGAAGGGGGACATTGTATATGGCACAGAGAGACAAATGAAGCTTGATAAAAATAAGGAGAACCTTCCAGTTTTCTCATTTAGATGATAATAATCTCACAAACAAGTTAATTGAGCTTATTATCATATTGTTTATTAGTTTTAAAATTAGATTTATAAGGAAAAATCAATTTTGGATGTGGGTTTACACTCTGACTAAATGAGTAAACTAGTAGTTTTTGGTTAAATAAATTAGGGTTTTATTTATGCATATCGACATGGGGATGGAACCCAATTACATGTGTAGGTTGGTACATATATTATATTGGTAAATATTATACCAAAAACCCATATATATATGTATGTTCAACCTCTCATATATATATGGGTTTTTAGTATAATATTTACCAATATAATATATGTACCAACCTACACATGTAATTGGGTTCCATCCCCATGTCGATATGCATAAATAAAACCCTAATTTATTTAACCAAAAACTACTAGTACATACATACATACATACATACATACATACATAGAAAAAATGTGTTTTCATAGGATGGGCGAGCTTAAGGATTTATCAGCTCCTAGATGTGAATAAACTTGTTAGTTATGACTCCACAAAAATTATAAAAAAGAATACTTTTAGAAATCTATTATTTTTATGTGAATGCTAAGAGAGTTTCATTGTTAGAAGGAAAATTTAGAAGCCTTAGGGTTATTTAGGCATTCACTTCAATTTGAATCTCAAATGGTTTATTATCTTTATGAAAAATTATATAACTTGAGCTATATTAAACATTATGTAATATTCATTTTGGGTCCATTGATGGCTGGGTTTTTGGTATCGATTTGTATATGAAAGAAGGAAATATAAGAAACTCATTGTGTGTGTGTGTGTGTGTGTGTGTGTGTGTGTGTGTGTGTGTGTGTGTGTGTGTGTGTGTGTGTGTGTGTGTGTGTGTGTGTGTGTGTGTGTGTGTGTGTGTGTGTGTGTGTGTGTGTGTGTGTGTGTGTGTAGTAGACCTAGTTATGGATTTAATAGATGATAAAATCCATGCTTGAGTATATAACTGGGTCTATAATTATTTTGGATAGAACATATTGTGTAACATTATCACTAAATAAATATAATTGTATATATAGTTATAACCTATATTGGGGGAAGTTGAGATATAGATACAACACACACACACACACACACACACACACACACACACACACACACACACACAAAAAAAAAAACTATTTACAAGTTGTGAGAATTACACTCAGTTATGTGTGTGTGTGTGCCAATGCAAAATCAATTAACACAAAGATTTAAATTGTACCTTAATTAGTCTCCTATTGGACATTAAAATTTGTAGGCTATGATTCTAAGTACAAAATGTTTAAATATCTACATGTTTATTTATATGGATGATTTTCTAAGTGTTGTAAAAAATTTAAAAATATTTTATGAGAAAATTATATGCACATATTTTACTATTGATAAGGGATATATCTTGATTTGAAACATTATAGGCTGTGACTTTTTTATAGATGCAATGGGAGATATCTATGTATGTTTTTTATAAACTGAGTAAAGGTTCACCCTTTTTCCAAGTGTGGAAGAGTTTTAGGATACAAAATGGGAAGTCCCAAGTTCTTTTATTGTCTATTAGTAAGATTAGTAGCCCATGGACTATATAAGGATTATGACTAACTTATGTATTTTATTCAGACACATTCAGATATGGTAATATTTGTAATGAACCTTATATAAATATAAACAAATGGGTAGATATGGCTATTAATTAAGAGTAGACTGAGACCTTATATTATTATTAGTATTTTCCCATATAATAGAACAAGATGAAACAAATAGGGAAATAGTGTCTAAAGGAAAATTATAAAATTAATTCTATTATGAGTTATTATGAGATGCATAGGTTATGATGTTGACTAAGTGTTGTCATCAGTTATATATTCTTACTTGCATGAATTATGATTGAAAGATACATTGAGAAGAGAATTAGAATTATTTGATTCTTATTCTAGTCTACTATGCGTATCTAGTTTTGAATTTAGATTATATGATAAACTTAGGTTATCATTTTTATCGATTAATTGAATGGAAATAATAAAATTCATGAGTTATGATTTATTTCATAATGTAATAATATTTGGTTTGAGTGTATGCTACAATCTATGTTATTTTGCTTTTAAATCTATATGTAAAATTTTTAGACTTGTTTCTTGGATAACAAGTGATAGATATATGAGGATGCTAGTGGTAAACTCATATATCTATCCCCTGATATCGTAAGATAGTCATGATTTAGTAGTAGTTAGTTTTTGTGTGACTGTATTTGACTCAAATTTTTAGATCTAATTTATATAATGAAAACTTTAACCAAAGTAATGTTATATCTAATATATTTTCATTCTATTGTACTTTCTAGTTTACAAGTGTATGCTGAAGTCATTTAGATAGAGGATTAGATTCCAAGGTCTATATGATTGCTACATGTATTAGTGATTGTACACACATGGATTTTGGTTGATTTCTATATATTCATAATGTTCTTATCTACCCCTTCATGAAAGGTAGGGACACTCCCAGTGGGGATGTGTGTAGGAAGCCATTAGTCTATGGTTGGAGGTAAATCAACCTCTATCATCTATTCAACCATTGGGATCTTACTCAGGCTATGTTTATTGATCATTAAGTTGTTTCTGAAGCTCATTTATACTATTTTACATATTGTATTGTATATTTGACTTGTATTAAAATGTAACATGTTATACATTATTATTAGATGGATATTTAGCATAATAGTGGTTGTGAAACTTGTAATTAATTGTGATTATTCTAACAATAGTGGCATATTGCTTATTTATAACTGAAACATGGATTATATCGGTGTAATGTTGTACTTGATCCATTTACTATACATTTTATGAGAAATAATTAATTGGAAATCTGATTTAGATTGTTTGAAAACTAGATGGATCAATTTATTAGCCAGTGGGTTAATAAATTATTGAATTATTGCTTTATATACATTTAGTAGTCAAACAATGATTATTCAGATAGTTATAGATGATATTGTAATAAATTTATATGATAAGAAAATAGAATAATATTTGGTTAACCTAGTGGGGCTTTAACACTTTTTAGCAATTTGTTGGATGACAAAAACCTATTGATTTTCCTCTCAAACATGTGGTTATATAATAACCTTATAAAAAATGACGATTACATTTCATTGGGATAGTGAATTCTTATTCAAGTTCCAATCATACACATTTTATTATAGCTACATACTATCTTACCAAATGGGTGGAGGCAATTCTAGTCAAATATATAAATTTAGAATTAGTTCTTAAATTCATCAAAGAAAATATTTTGGTAAGCTATGGTGTTCCATAAAACATTTTAATAAATAATGCATCCAATTTTTCTTTATCCATATTGGTTGGATTTTATCATGGCTATGGAATTTCTTTGTCTCATTCTTCTAATTATTGCCATCAAGGAAACAATCAAGAAGAATCTAATAATAATAATATTGTCCCATAGTCAAATCTAACTATTCACATGGCTCAAGAGTAAAGAGGTTAATGTGGATAATTTAGGTTTCCCTCCATTGATGAAATAAATTGATGTAAGTAGTTTTCACCACCAAAAATTAGTTGTAGGTCCCTCTTCTATAGGAGAAGCTAGTGAAATAATGTTGAAACACATCAACAAAAATATGATGTAACTCTTGAAGTCCATCAAGTTTAAACTGTGCCTAAAATAAAAAGGATAAAATAAGGATATTTAATTATTTTTAGGATTTATAAAACACTTGATACTGTTAGGGTGTGGAGCTAAAAACTTCACCAAGGAGCATTCATTATCAGGTTCGGGTCTACACAGACACCGGCGTCCGTCAGGAGCAACCGACGTCAGTCACAGGCAGTTGCAGAGACACCGACGTCGGCAGAGAATTGGCCGATGGCGGTCACAGACAAGCAGCAGGAACCGACGTCGGTTACCTGCGTGTCCAGAAAGCTATTTTCGTGGACAGAAGCGAGTGTTTGCATGATAAGTTTGAGTTGTGGACTCAAGCTTGCGTCTCTATTATTAGCATTACTATTTTTAGAGCCCTTGTTTAAGTGGTTTAACTGTTTGTTGGAAGTACATGCTCAAGTCTCCTAATTCTATATGAAGAATTAGATCTTCCTAGCTTATTGTATTGAAGTAGTTGAATTGTAGAAGAATTCATTGTGTGTGAAGAATAGTACAGAATTGAATCAATCCAGGCTTGTTGGAGTTGATTGTTCTTGAGAGATAGCTCTTGAGGAATAGAGATCTATTGAGAGATCTATACATCTAGGAGAGGTGTGGAAGAAAGAAGCTTTCTTCAATTGTATTCCTTTTGTAAAGAGTTTGTTAATACAAGTTTTCAGGGTGTTTTCTTGTATCTCTTGTTCTTGCTATTATCATTCTAATTACTTGTCAATCTGATTTAATTCCACATTTATTGCTGTCACAATTGTAATCTATTGTTGGTTTGATCCCCCAACAAGTGGTATCAGAGACTTGGTTACAGGTTCAGAGCTTGATAATTGGTATCAAAGTTCAGGTTCACTAACAGGTGGTTCAAATCTGTGTAGTGTGTATTGATTACAGGTTCTCACAGGGGTTTCTACAGGGATTTCTATTTGAGTGGGAGAAGCAATGGCAGATGAAAGTAAATTGAGAATGGAAAAGTTCAATGGCAAAAATTACCAACACTGGAGAATGCAAATAGAGGACTATCTGTATCAGAAAGATCTCTACTTACCGTTAGGAGGTATTGCAAAGAAGCCCAAAGACATAGAGGATGAAGAATGGGAAGTTCTTGACAGAAAGGCTCTGGGTTCTATAAGACTGAGTCTAGCATCCACTGTGATATCCAATTTATCATAGGCAAAGTCTACGGTAGAGTTGATGACTACGTTAGCAAATTTGTATGAAAAACCCTCAGCTTCCAATAAGGTATATCTTATGAAGCAGTTATTTAATTTGCATATGAATGAAGGTGGATCTATTTATACTCATCTGAATGATTTCAATGGTATTGTGAATCAATTAAGTTCAGTGAATATAGTGTTTGATGATGAGATAAAAGCTCTTTTGATATTATGTTCTTTGCCTGAAAGCTGGCATGGCTTAGTAATGGCAGTAAGTAATACTGCATCTGCATCAAATATTTTGAAAGTAGAGGATGTTGTTAGTGTTATCTTGAATGAGGAAATACGTAGGAAAAGCACAGAAGAGGCATCCAGGAACGCTTTAAGTTTTGAGAGTAGGGGAAGGCAGAAAGAGAAGAGCAAGAAAAGCAGAGCAAGATCTAAATCAAAGGGGAAAGGTAGATCTAAATCTAGAAATGGCAGGAAGCCACAATGCTGGAATTGTGGAAAGATGGGGCACATAAGCAGAGATTGTTGGTCAAAGCCCAAGGAGGACAACCAGCACGAAGGAAAGGAAGAAGCCAAGATTGCAGGTATTGCACAGGATGCTTTAATTTTCTCTCTGCATAATAATATAGAATCTTGGGTATTAGATTCTAGTCAATCTTTTCATGCTACTCCTAACAGGGAATATTTCAGTGACTATATCCATGGAGATTTTGGAATAGTGTATCTAGGGGATGATGAGCCCTGTAAAATAATTGGCAAAGGTAAAGTGCAGCTGAAGATGCAGAATAGCAACACATGGGTGTTGAGAGATGTGATGCATGTTCCTAGCTTGAAGAGAAATTTGATTTTTGCAGGAAAGTTAGGGGATGAGGGTTGTACAGTAACTCTCACAGCAGAATCTTAGAAGGTGACCAAGGGTGCACTTGTTATGGCCAGAGGTAAGAGGGAAGGTACTCTCTATTTGTGTAATTGTGTTACTAACAAATCTCCTTCTGTATTATCTACTTCAGATGTGGATGCTAAATTGTGGCACTCAAGGCTTGGCCACATGAGTGAGAAGGGGATGTCAATTCTTAAGTTGAAAGGTATGCTTTCAGATTTAAAAGGCATAGATCTAGAGTTTTGTGAGCACTGTGTATTTGGAAAACAGAAAAGGGTTAGTTTTCTCAAAACTGAGTCTACTAAGAAGAGGCACAAGTTGGAGCTTGTTCACACAGACGTGTGGGGACCGGCTCAGGTTGCTTCCATTGGAGGATCACAGTACTATGTATCTTTCATAGATGATGCCACAAGGAAGGTATGGATCTATTGTATTAGAAAGAAATCTGATGTATTTGATACTTTTAAAGTTTGGAAAGCTATGGTTGAGAATGAAACATGTAAAAGATTAAAGTGCCTGAGATCAGACAATGGTGGTGAGTTTTGCAGTCATAAGTTCAGAGATTATTGTTACATGCATGGAATCCGTAGGCAAAGGATGGTTCCAAGGACACCTCAGCAGAATGGTATTGCTAAAAGGATGAACAGGACAATAATGGAGCGTGCAAGATGTATGAGATTGCATGCCAGTTTGCCCTTACAGTTTTGGGCACAAGCTGTTGACACTGTAGTGTACCTGATTAATAGAGGACCCTCTACAGAGCTAGATGGTGGTATTCCAGAAGAGGCATGGACAGGTAAAAAGGTTGATCTCTCATATCTCAAAGTTTTTGGTTGTGAAGCCTTTGTGCATATAGATAAGGAAAATAGAAAGAAGCTTGATGCTAAGTCTATGAGATGCACGTTTATTGGCTATGGCTCAGATGATTTTGGTTACAGATTATGGAATCTAGAAACTAACAAGGTAATCAGGAGCCGTGATGTTATTTTCAATGAAAGAGTGATGTATTGTGATCAGCTAAGGAAGTTGAATCAATCTGAGCAGAGCAATGGTGAATTGGATGAGGTGAAATTCCAAGATGAGCTTGCAAGAAAAAGAAATAATCACTTACAGGAAAACACAGAGACCAACGTCGGCAGGTTAGGAACCAGCGTCGGCAGGACAGAAACCGGCATCGGCCATACAGAGACCGACGTCGGCCATACAGATACCGAGGTCGGTCAGGAATTTGGGTGGACAGCGTGTTGTGGACGAGTCTCAAACACCCATCAGGAGGTCAGAAAGGGTGAGTAAGCCTCCAATTAGATATTCTCCTTCTTTATTTTATTTATTACTAATCGATGGTGGAAAACCAGAGAGTTTTGAGGAAGCAATACAGGTGGAGTCCAAGAGTGAGTGGGAGCGTGGCATGGTTGAGGAGTTGGAGTCCTTAAGAGAGAACCAAACATGGGATTTGGTTGAATTGCTAGCTGGTAAGAGAACACTTAAGAATAGATGGACCTACAGGTTGAAGGAAGGTGAGAATTGACAGATGTGATATAAGTCCAAATTGGTGGTAAAAGGATTTGCACAAAAGCCAGGTATTGACTTTGGTGAGATTTTTTCTCCTGTTGTTAAAATGACTTCAATAAGGGTTGTTTTGTCTTTGGTTGCTTTTGAGGATTTGCATCTTGAGCAGCTAGATGTTAAGACAGCGTTTCTTCATGGAGATTTGGATGAGGAAATCTATATGGAACAGCCAGAAGGATTCGAGGTCAAGGGTAACGAGAAGTTTGTGTGCAGGTTGAAGAAAAGCTTGTATGGCCTCAAGCAAGCTCCTAGGCAATGGTACTTAAAATTTGACAGGTTTATGACTGAGCACGGCTACAGTAGGTGTCAATTAGACCATTGTGTGTATTTCAAGAGATTTGATAATGGTAGATATATCATTCTATTGTTGTATGTAGATGACATGCTGGTTGCAGGGTCTCACATGCAGGATATCTCAGAGCTTAAGGTAAAATTAGCTCAAACGTTTGCTATGAAGGATTTAGGAGCAGCAAAGAAAATCCTTGGCATGAGCATTAAGAGAGACAGGAAAAATCACAGGTTGATATTGTCTCAAGAAGATTATGTGGACAAGGTGTTGAAACGGTTCAATATGCAGGATGCTAAACCGGTAAGCACACCTTTGGCTGGACATTTTAAGTTGAGTAAAGAATAATGTCCTAATTCATATGATGAGGTAGAGTACATGAGTAAGGTTCCATATTCTTCCGTAGTAGGGAGTTTGATGTATGCAATGGTGTGTACTAGACCGGATATTGCCCAAGCAGTGGGAGTTGTAAGTATATGGCCAATCCAGGTAAGGAACATTGGAAAGCAGTTCAGTGGATCCTTAGATATCTGAAAGGAACCAGCAGTAGGCACTTGTGCTATGGAGGTTCAGATACTTCTCTACATGGCTGTGTAGATTCAGATATGGCAGGTGATTTGGATGGCAGGAGGAGCACTACAAGTTATGTTTTTACTGTAGTTGGAACGGCGGTTAGCTGGATATCTAAGTTGCAGAAGGTTGTTGCCTTGTCAACTACAGAAGCAGAGTATATTGCAGCCACAGAAGCTAGCAAGGAAATGATATGGATGACACGGTTCATGGATGAGCTTGGTAGGGAGCATGAGAGTTGCAGATTGTATAGTGACAGTCAGAGTGCAATCCATTTGGCTAAGAATTCAGCCTTTCATTCAAGAACAAAGCACATACAGCTAAGGTATCACTTCATACGACAGGTATTGGAAGATGGTGAGTTGAAGCTGGAGAAGATCCGTACAGATAGGAATCCGGCGGATATGTTAACAAAGCCGGTTACAAAGGAGAAGTTAAATTTTCATTCAATTTCTATTGGTCTTCATGATTGAGTTGAAGATGGTGGAGCTAGAAGATGTTGCTATACAGGTACTGGTGCAGCTATTTATCTCCAAGTGGGAGATTGTTAGGGTGTGGAGCTAAAAACTTCACCAAGGAGCATTCATTATCAGGTTCGGGTCTACACAGACATCGGCGTCGGTCAGGAGCGACCGACGTCGGTCACAGCCAGTTGCAAAGATGCCGACGTCGGCAGAGAATCGGCCGACGGCGGTCACAGACAAGAAACAGGAACCGACATCGGTTACCTGCGTGTCCAGAAAGCTATTTCTGTGGACAGAAGTGAGTGTTTGCATGATAAGTTTGAGTTGTGGACTCAAGCTTGCGTCTCTATTATTAGCATTACTATTTTTAGAGCCCTTGTTTAAGTGGTTTAACTATTTTTTGGAAGTACATGCTCAAGTCTCCTAATTCTATATGAAGAATTAGATCTTCCTAGCTTATTGTATTGAAGTAGTTGAATTGTAGAAGAATTCATTGTGTGTGAAGAACAGTACATAATTGAATCAATCCAGGCTTGTTGGAGTTGATTGTTCTTGAGAGATAGCTCTTGAGGAATAGAGATCTATTGAGAGATCTATACATTTAGGAGAGGTGTGGAAGAAAGAAGCTTTCTTCAATTGTATTCCTTTTGTAAAGAGTTTGTTAATACAAGTTTTCAGGGTGTTTTCTTGTATCTCTTGTTCTTGCTATTATCATTCTAATTACTTGTCAATATGATTTAATTCCGTGTTTATTGTTGTCACAATTGTAATCTATTGTTGGTTTGATCCCCCAACAGATACTTATCCTTTAAATATTTTCCATTCTCAAAGCTTGGTTATAAACACTACACAATAATTCATATCTTGAGATAATGTTGTGTTGTTTCCTAAACTTATTGCTTTAGAGGTCAATATTTCACTACTTTTATCAACATTCAAAGATGTTGATTTACCTCTTCTTTCCACTCCCAAAGTCACATATGAATCACCCAAAATTGATCAAGGATATATTATGCTCTTAGTTTCTCAAGTTTTAATAACTCCACCTCTTCCTCCTGATATTCAAGCTCAAGTATATCCAACACCCATGCAATAGTCACTTAATACATAAAATCCTAATTGGCTAAATGAAGTAGTAAAAAAGTGAAAGAAGATAGTACAACATTGAAAATTTGATTTCAGTGATTTAACCACCAATTTTCCTGCTGTATTAAATAAACCCAAAATGGTTTATAAGATAATAATAAATGAAAAAGGAGAAAGATATGTTGAAGTGGTAGTTCCCCCTCTAGAAAAAGACAAAGACAATGTTAGTGCTCTGGATTATCAAATATCAAAGGTACATCTTGGTAAACTTCTTAGAGGAGTCAAATAATACATAAAATCTATAATTGGCACTCTATTTTTAAAAAATGGACCAAGATAAGGCCACTAAAGAGTAATTGAAAGAAAAGGTTGAACAACTCACCTTAGTTGTTTAAAATTTTGTAAAATTGTATACACCTTAAATTGATTAAGTAACCACACATATCATGTATTTCATAGTCCTTTTCACAGGAGACACCAAATGGAGTATATGAGCCTTATTCACATTAAACATGTCTTTTGTTTTACTTACATTGGTCTTGTTTCATGCTTGAGTCACATTTTTGTCCATAACTAATCATCCATAGCCTTTCAAATGGTCATTTTACCTCAACCAGGTCAGATTTCCCAAGGCAATCCTATCCCCCTAGGTCTCGAGCTTGTAGGATAGGAGCACCAAAATTAGACTATAGAATTGGACCCTAGGTTGTCCCATTTCCAATGCTCTTATCCAATTGTATTTTGAGTCCTAATGGTCAGGTTTCCTCACTTAATGAGTCATAATCCCTTCTTAGCTTCATCTTTAAGTTTTTTTTGTCTTTCTAATATTGACTGAATGTGATAAAGTTCCCAAATTAAAAATAAAGAGTATCCTATATAAAGAACTTCATAAGGCATTTTATATCTAGCAATTCATTTTGGTATAGTATATAATTAAAAATTTGTCAATAGTATAGCTCAGCATTCTGCATCACACATAGATTTGCATGCTTGATCAAGGAAGTACCTAGGTGAAAATTCATTCTTTCATCCACCATGCATGTTGATTATGCATGTTCTCTAAGAGATAACTCCATTTGATCTAAGACCCTAGATTGAGGGTTAATATAGGTAGTGATAAAGATAATAGGGGTTCTCGATTGTGTGATCGTACTTCTCCTAGCCCAGTTTTTCCCCTTTTAATTTTGATGTATTTATTGTTTCATGTGTGTAGATAGACCTAGGGTTTTGAAGATTAAAATATCTCTACAAGGAGCTCTGTCAACATTCATCATTCAAAATTTCATAGGCAAGATCACACAGGGATAACAAACAAATCTTAGAAAACTCAAGTCTCTGTGATCAATTTGGATAACAATAGTAGAAAAGGACAATAACACTAAACCCTAGGGTGTCTTATTTTGGTGGTCCTATCCTTTCATAAAACAAAATCTAGATCCAGATTCTTGACATCTTCCTAGTCTTGCACAGTAGTCCTCAAGGTTTGAAATAGTCATCTCAGTCTATTTTTCTAGATAAGTTATTTCTCTCCCCCATGCATTTATTTTTTTCAATTTTATTTTAGAATTCAAATTATAGCAATAATTTTCAAAAATTATAAAAACCCAACCCAAAACCCTAGATTTCTAAACTAGGTCCTCAAACCCCAAGCCTTCCTTACAATTTTTAGATAAAAATTTTAGAATTTTTGAAAATTGTTTGGAGTGTCAATTTTTTTTTCAAAATATCTATGTTTATAGTTATTTTATGCAAAAATTAAATTTCAAATTTTTTATTTTTATATAATTTTTTGTGTATTTATTTTATTCAAATTTATTTTTAGAATTTTAATTATTGCAATATTTTAAAAAAAAAATAAAACCCCAACCCAAAACCCTAGATTTCCAAACTAGGTCCTCAAGCCCCCAGCCTTACAATTTTTAGATAAAAATTTTGAAATTTTTGCAAATTGTTTGGAGTGTCAAAAATATTTTCAAAATCTCTATGTTGGTAGTTATTCTTTCATTTAATTGCTTAATAGTAATTTTACATATTCTCTTTGGTGAAACAAATAAAATGGCCACTAAGGCACTTATTCCCTCTCATCCCATTAATCAATTTCTAAATTTTTATCATAATTATGACAATGAATGGACAAATTTGGAAAATTGCACATTAGCTAAAAATGTGAAAAATGATTTCATTTACAATGAAGATAATTACTATTGTTATAATGAGGAATATGATGATACATATGAAAGTGATAGTGAAGAAAAAGTAGATGCATCTTCTTCTCTCAAACCTATCTCTTTTCTTCCCTCTTCTAC
This sequence comes from Torreya grandis, assembly GCA_037957365.1. NCBI lineage: Eukaryota > Viridiplantae > Streptophyta > Pinopsida > Cupressales > Taxaceae > Torreya > Torreya grandis. The sequence continues at coordinate 1,511,498 of JARHVA010002928.1, forward strand.
AGAAAATAATTTTGATAAATGGGAAAGGTACTTTTTACCTCATTTTCCTATGCACAATGCATCAAATGAATAAAATAGTAATGCATTTCTAAGTGAATCTCTAATTGGTGATCACTTGTTTCCATTTGAACCTAATCTCTCTCTCTTTTGCTACTTCTATGTTCAAATTACAACAATATAAACGTAATAGAATCAAAATTCCACTGCATAGTTCAAATGATCCATCTCATGCTCTTAACTCTACTTTGTCAAAAGAATGTCCAAATGATAAGTCTCTTTCTCTTATCATATTGCAAATTAAAATAATGCATACACTCTATTCTAATAAACATAGATGCACATAATGTTCCAATTTCACATGACAATTTATTGCATATTAGAAAACATTAAATTTTTCTCTTACCCCTCTCCCTAGTGATGATGGAAGTGATAATGAGTATGATAGTGAACATGCCAATGAATATGAAAATGAGAGTGAATATGAACAAAATTTTGATTATGATAATGCATGGAATAATAATGACTATTATGCATATAGTGAAGAAGAAAATGCATCTCATGCTTCTAACCCTTCTCTCACTCTAAAAAATAATGCACTACAAAATGTTGTTTCTATTCCTATGCATGATTATATTTCAAATAATACACATGTCAATAATAACATCACATATTCTACTCAATTAGAATGTGATTCACTAAAACATAAAGATACCAATGAATCTCCCATAGCCACCTCTTACTACAATATCACCTATTTTTCAGTCTTCACCCAAAGAGAATGGTAGCCCACATCCCTATACTAAGGTCCAAGTTACCATTACTCTAAAGGTTCAAGTGAGCACACCCCCTCTTTATGATATAATTTCTAAATGTAGCATTCCCATGGCTAAAATAAATGATCAAATTCAATGATTAAATGTACCACTTCAAGATGCTAATATACCATCCCAGGAGATTATTTTTTTGATGAATGTATTTGGTAAATTACAATACCAAGTACATCTCCTTACATTGGAAAACAAGGCTTATAAGTCTTGGATGGATGTTAATGACTTATATGGTGACCCTCTTCTGAAGATATTTATAAAAGCTTCATTTCCTAAGCATTTATAGATACCACCATTGCCTCACTTGGATGGAACTGGAGATCCATTCTTACACCTTCAAGCCTTTTATAAGGCTTTATCATCTCATGTGAGTCCTTTGATCCTAATCAAGTTGTTCTAGCAGACACAAGTGGGCAATGCATAGAATTGGTTCTTTCATCTACTCCCTGTTGGTTTCTTGCACACATATGATGGCCTGGAGGAGGAATTTCTCTGATATTACATATAAAACACAGGCCCTCATGTTACAGATGAGAAACTTTCCATATTGCATCAGAATAATTTAGAGTTAGTTAGTGATTATATCTTATGATTCAAGACACACATGTTAATATTAATCTATAAAATAGAAGATTTATAGATTCAACATATCTTTATTAAGGGGCTTTATCAACCACTCCTAGAGAATATACTATATTAGACAAAGTCCTCTTTTTGGCACTTATGTTGTACATTTCTAGCCTTGAAGAATAAATTAGGATTGATTGAGTTAGATTCAGTCGATCAGATTACTCTAGATTTCACAACATTACCTACATTTATAGCTCCTAGTAGTCAGCATCCACCATGTCTTGAACAAGATAGGAGACCACAACTAGAAAAGTAACTAGTTAAGAATAGAAAGCTAGTCTCCAAAGCATAACCTATAATATGAACTACAAAGAACTATCGCAAGGTACCATTACAATTTGATAATGAGTGAGATAACCCATATGTAATATTATCAACACTACTAGATAGGAGGTTAATCACATTGTCTTCTACTTAATGATGATATCCACATATCTTACATAAATAGCCACATCAGTCCTTTTGTAACTATAATCATATTCATGGATACAAAGATAATGATTGTTATGGACTCAAAGATTGTATTAGTAGATGTATTGATAATGACATCATAACATTCACACAAGGGTCACCAAGTTCTCCATCATGGATTCCTAGACCTCATTCCTCCACGATTGAGTTATCCCAGGTCATTTCTTCACCAAAATCATTAATTACTCATCATGAGATTAATGTAGCTTCTAAGATAGAGTCTCATAAGAGATATCCTATTCCACCTATTCATAAGATTTGGAAACTAGTACAATGAGAATAACCTACATATAATAGTTTAATCCAAGGAGTATATAATGTAGTTTTATATACATATCTAGCATAGTCATAGGTACCACAATAGAGTTTTTAGGGTCCTATCTCATGTAGCAACCCATTATAGTTAAGATTAGAGGAACCCACATTACAGAGCATTGCTTCAAAGAGATATTCACTTTGACCAAGTTTTTAGGGGCCTATTTCATATAGCAACCTACTATGATTGAGATTAGATGAGCCACCATCATAGGTTTCAGGTCCTCTATTTATTGCTCAGTCATATGCATCATAGCAGAGGCTGCATGGTATTATTTCATGCAGCAATCCACTATAATTGTGGATAGATGAGCCTTATTCATAGCACACAGTTTCAATTACACATCAAATAAGGTTACATTTGGTAGAGTCTCCATGTATAACTATAGTTAGTACACTACCAATAGTATCATATATAGGGCATGTTCCTACACAACATGAGTAGTATGGGTATTTGTTTAGTTGGCCATCAGGGTTCAGATAGTGATATAACACAAAGTGATACGACACACATTCATATTGGTATTAGTTCATAGCTTCACTTAGGGGGCAATGATGGAGCCAAAATACTACCTGTCCTTTGTATTCTTGAGCCACCTACTTAGAGGGATTGGACACATAGTCCAAACATTGATTAGCACATGCATGATCACATAGCTTCACTTAATGGGTGATGATGGAGCCAAAGGGATGGCCTTTACATTCCTAAGCCACTCTCAAGGAATTAAGCATAAAGTGATATCTTACATCCCCTTCTACTAATAATTAACATTCTTAGTTCCAAATATCCATCCCTAATCAAACCAAATTATCCAAATCTTGACCTTACCAATATCCTATTTTTCCAATCTTAAACCAATTCACTTTACCAAATCAATTTACAAATTACAAAATAAACAAAGTTATTTACTTACATACAATTTAAAATAAAAATTAGCAATACACTTGAACAATAAAATCACATCCTAAAATGCCCTCTTACCAAACATATGAAACCTCAAACATCAATTCCAAATCAACTATTTCTAATCAAATATTTGCAACAAATATAACAATATACTTCAAATCCCATAACACAATACACATAAGTCAAAATAAAAAAAAGTCTCCATATATATAAGGAAATTTTTAATACATATAAATTGGTATCAAATATAATTAATCATGAATGGGTGTCAAGACCTCACTCTCATTCTCACTCTCTCTTCTAGTACTAATCCCATAATCCAACCTAGCACTTGATGACCCCACACCTCCTCGAGTTATCACATGCCTCTTGCGATGGTTCTCTCACTCTAATAGCTGACCATAATCCTCATACAAGTCTACATATTTCCTCTAAATATCTATGTACTCATCCATAATCCTCATACTCACCAATACAAAATTAGGTGGGGGCATCCTATTCATATCTAGCTCAGCCCTCATCTCATCTCTCTCTCACTATCCTAACATATGCAGTTGTTGCTATAAAAGCCCTATCAAATAAATGAGCATGAACACTGGTCATAATTATTTCTCACTCTATGAAACTCTCCTCCACCACATCATTAGTTATATGTTATGTGATCTCTCAAAGTGTTGACTCAATGATGGTCTCTCAGTACTCATCATCTCAAATTCTTTCCCCAACATATGCTTCATTGTAAGCACCTCCCACTCCACCTACACACAAAGTATGGAAATACATTAGCCATAAACTTTAAAATCAAACTAAAAATCACAAACTTATACACAATTAAAATATAATCACTACATACCTCACATCATCTTGATCAGCTCAGGATCCTCATACTCAAGAGCATCCCCTACCTCAACAAGATACAATGGAGCCCATCAATGCCTAGCCCACTATGTAGTATATGCATTTGTACATCCAACATCATATACATCAATAATATATATAGCTATATCCCATGCATTCAAAGGTAATGGTTCTAGCTCAACCTCAGTAGGCCTCATATGAGCTTCTACCCTCATTAGTACCCATGCACTCCTCACCCACATCCATGTTATCAGGGGCACATCCTATGGTACCCCAAATTGTCTCATCAAATGCTCATACTGAAAGAATTCATACACTCCAACCTAGTGGTCATGTATCCAATAGCTGACCCTCATATATCACAACTACACTCCATCCTTAGCCTACCCAAGAAATCCTCTATAGGGCCTCTATATAACATCATGAGCCACTAGAAGAACAAATGGATCAAACACAAAGACTTTAGACAAATGGTGGCCCAATGGTGGAAAATTCCTATTTAAGGTACTCCTATGTTTAGAATAGTCAAGAAACTCCAACACATTAAACAAGAAGTTCATGGATGGAATAGATACAGCTTTGGGCAGGTCTTCTAGTAGAAGAAAAATATAGAGGGAAAACTCAAAGATATACAGAAACTGATAGATCAAGGGGATGACTCTGAGGAAACTTTAAAAGAAGAGAATATCATGTCTTCAGAATGGAAGAATCTTATGGAAAGAGAAGAGGTTTTTTGGAAACAGAAATCCCATGTTCAGTGGCTTAAAGAGGGGGATAGGAACATTGCCTTTTTTCATCTCTCAGCTATGAAACATAAGAAAGCCAACTCAATAACTAAGCTTGTCCTAGATAATGGTGACATTATTACCAAGGATAATGAAATAGGGGAACAAGCTAGGGCTTTCTTTCAAAATTTGCTTACGAAAGAAAATAATAATGATAGAATTGATAGACCTATGAATCAATTTATTGATAAAATCCCCTATTTGATAACGAAAGAAGATAATCTGGAGATGTTAAATCATATATCCAAGGAAGAAGTCCATGCTATTTTATTCTCCATGGGTGCTTTTAAAGCCCTGGGTCTTGATGGCTTTCCTCCTATATTCTTTCAAAAATATTGGGAGATAGTAAGAGCGGACCTCATGGCTACTGTGCGTGATTTTTTTAGATCAGGTAAACTTTTAAAACAAGCTAATAATACCTTCATAGTACTTGTTCCTAAAAAATCACAACCTTCACACCTCACTAATTTTAGGCCCATTAGTCTATGCAACACTGTGTATAAGTTATGTACTAAAATGCTGGTCATGAGGATTCAACCTTTGCTAGACAAAATTATTTCTCCTGCTCAAAAAGGTTTCATCTTGAGCAAGCAGATTCTTGATGTTGTGATCACCAAACATGAGACTATTCACACCATGGATAAGAGCAGAATCCCTAGGATGGCTCTCAAGCTTAATATTTCTAAAGCTTATGATGGAGTCTCATGGACTTTTCTGTTCTAAGTGATCAAAAAAATTGGGTTTAATGATAAAATGTCTCGCTTGTTATGGAACACAGTCTCTTCTACAAAATTCTCAGTGCTGGTTAATGGTGTTCCTAGAGGGTTTTTCTCATCCTCGAGAGGAATTCATCAGGGAGACCCTCTCTACCCATACTTATTCATCATTATGGTTGAGCCATTGGGAAGATACATATAAGCAGATATAGCCTCAAAAAAGCTAGTGGGCATCAAACCTGCCTCCTCCCTTCATCCTATGGTGGTACAACAATTTGTGGATGATACCATCTTCTTTGGCATCTCATCGGTGATTGAATCTAGATGGAAGAATATCTTAAATAATTATGCCAGAGAGTCGAAACAAATGATAAATTTCTAGAAAAGCAATGTATATTTCTTCAACACTCTTAATGAACTTAGACATAAAATCATTGATATATTAAAATGTGCTAAAGCTAGCCTACCAGCTACCTACTTGGGTCTCCCACTCTTGGTCAAAGAGGTATCTCCTAGATTTTGGAATGGAATTGTGGAAAGAATGCAGAGGAAACTTCTTGGTTGGAAGGGGAAACTACTCAGTAGTGCTAGTAAACTACGACTTCTTCGGGCTTCACTGCAAGGTATTCCTACATACTTCCTATCTCTTTTAAAAATTCTTGCATATTTTGCTGAGAAATTAGAACAAATCCAAAGGAAATTTTTATGGATAGGAGTGGAAGACAAATAGAGAATGTCTTTAGTCAGATGGGAAAAAATGTGTCTTCCAAAATCTCATGGTGGACTTAATATTAGGTCCATCAGGAACATGAACAAAGCCCTTCTCTCAAAATTTAGTTGGAACCTAATCCATAAAAATAATGATTGGGGGGAAATAATGTCTGCCAAATACATGCATAGCATTGATGATTCCAACTTTATTCAACAAAAGGGATTACCCCAGGGATCTGTGATATGGAATAAAATGCTAAAAAGTAGAAGCCTTCTCAAATAGGGAATTAGATGGAAACTTGGAAATGGTTAGCATATTAAATTCTGGGATATCTGGTTAAAGGACAAGGCTCTCATCACATAGGGAAACTATGGAGAGATTGTTGACTTGACTACCTAGTTTTTTAGAGATAGGGTTAGTGATTATATGGAAAATAACAATGGGATGAGGAGCTAGAAAAATATTTTGGATTGTTGTGGGCACCAGCCTGAGCTTTTCTCAAGAGTTTGGGAGATCCAGCAATGCGTTTAAGAGATCAAAATCCCTCTCTTTCCCTAGGAGGATGAACAATACTAGTGGCCAAATAAGAATGGATCATTCTCTATCAAATCTGCTTACCATCTGCTCATTCTTGAAGCTTAGAATAAAGATGTATGGAAAAAGGTTTGGAATCATAAACTTATTCCAAAAATTAACATGTTTTGGTGGGCTACTGCTCATAACAAAATTCTTACTCTGGATAATCTTCAAAAGAGAGGGTTTACTTTGGTTAACAAATGTTTCCTGTGTGGTTTAAAAGAGGAATTAGTTTCACACCTCTTTATCCACTATGAGTTTGCCTGGGAATTATGGGGCACAATACTTAACAACTTTGGTATTAAATGGGTCTACAATTCTGACCTTAAAGAAGTAATTCTTAGCTAGAACCCAACCTTCACACATCCCTGGCTTATGGAATTATGGAAGCAAGCTCTGCCATGTTTGAGTTGGACTTTATGGAAAGAGCGCAATCACAAAATTTTCAAGGACACTACTAGAAATGCTTCAAATATCTCAAATTGAAAGCCAAATTGCAGCCAAATGGAAGGTTTTAAACCATATCCCTGGGTATAATAACTCCAAAATACTACAAAGACTTAATACGAAATGGATCCCCCCTAAACCTAACTGGATGAAACTCAACTTTGATGCGGCATCCAAGTTGGATGGTAAAGCTAGTGGAGGAGGAATTATAAGTAATGATAAAGGATGGATGTCTGTTGTCTATGCCGATGGAGTTGGATGCTAGAACAATAACTATGTTGAAGCAATGGCTTTACTATGGGGATTAAAGTTAGCTATATCCCTAAGAATAAGGAACTTGAATATACAAGGAGACTCTAAGATGGTCATAGATGCTGTTAATAAAGCTTCAAATGTGGGAATCAAGCTAAAAGACATCATTATTGATATCCAATTTCTTTTACGAAAGTTTTCTGAAGTTGAGATTTCCCATATCTACAGAGAAGGCAACAGGGTCGCTGATGCTTGTGCCAACCTTGGGCAGCAATTTTCAGGTTGGAGGGTGTGGTGACAAGGTGTTCATATTCCCTTAAACATTAGGGAGATCATTCAAAAGGAGATGACTTGTCAGGAATGAGGCGTATTGATGACCCTGAAAAGACCCCTATTGATACCCCCAGCTCCTTTGTGCATAAGAAGGGCAAAAAGAGAAAGGTTGATGAAGAGGAAGAAAATATTAAAGAGACTAAGGAAGGGACCCACAAGAATTCGGGCAAGGCCATGGGGGGCCAAGGTGGCAAATCTCACAAGCCTTCCAAAATTAATAAAGAAGGATTCCCCTTCAGAGTGTGAAGGTTAGGTGGATTGCTGGTAAACCAACCCTAAAGGTCAAACTAATTGATTATTCAGAAAGTGCTTTAGAAGAAGCAACCCAGGAGGAAGAGTCTGAGGATTTAGAAATCTAGGAAATTTCAAACGACACTGGAGGGAAGCAGGCTACTAGAGATTTTGAGGTTACTAAGGAGCAGGGTGCTGACACTATGGGAACTGCTGACAATAAGGGGAAAATGTATGTCGAGGAAGCTGGTGAGGGCACTAAGAATGAGACTAATTGGAAAACTGAAATTGGGGCCCTGAAGGACTGCATTCAAAAGCTAGAGAAGGTCTTTGCCAAAGGGCTTCATAATACAATTTTGTTGAACATGTCTATGCTAGAAGTGGTGGGTAATACTGGGTATGCTGACAATGTAGAGAATGTGAAACTCAATGATCTTATCAAATCAATAGTTATGTAAGGGGAGACCTCTCTGACTCTGGTCTTCACATGGCTTGTATTTTGTTTCTATCTGTTGTTCTCAGTTGTGTCATCGTCTCTCTGAAGGCATTTTTTATTTGTTTGCCTTCTTGTCTTTTTTGACTGTATAGGGTTTAGCCCCTAGTTTGCCGCCTTACTTAATCAAAAACATCATGAGCCACCAATCTATCTAAAAATCATCTATAATGATCCATCCTAAGAGATAAAATAATCAATGTACTCATCCACTACTCCCTAAATGGATACAAAGGTGCCCACTATACCCTAAGTAATCTAATCAGTCACATAACTACTATGTGTTCATAAGCTCATAAGCCCAATAATGCAATAAGGTAGTTGCACTCAAATCACCACTAAATGCCTCCTATGTAAACCTGTAGAGATCCTTGTATAGGTGGCCAAGCATAGTCCTACCCCATGAAAATATAGTACCATATATCTCCACACTGTGCATAATCATATGCATCTTATATGCAATAGTCCACTCCCATCCATAGCAATAAATGATGCCAACAAAATAGCCAACCACTTTCATAAGTACAAAACATTAGACTTCACAATAACTGATAGTAGTGCATCACTGTCACTCCCTCTCTAATGTATACCTAAGGGCACACCAACAAAATATAAGGACACACAATCAATAACATCATCACCCATGTCATCTTGTAATATCACATACCATCTACTAACTGATAAATGAAAAATGTGATACACATCCTCCAAAGTCATAGTAATCTCCCTTTTAGCAAGCTAAAAAGTACATGTATCTATATTCCACCTCTCACATAAGGTAATAATCAGATACCTATTCCACTGCACTGTTATTAGGTCACATACATGACCTAGCCCTACCTTATCCATGATAGCTCTCTCATTAGCAAATGATGGTAATAGCCTCAATATCTCCATCACCTGGCCCCTATGGAACTCTCTCATTTACACCTCACCCTAAATACACTAGAACAACACACACACACACACAAACACACACACACACGCACGCACGCACACACACACACACACACACAGATATATATATATATATATATATATATATATATATATATATATATATATATATATATATATATCAACAATGCTAAATTAAAATCAAACATAAAAATAATAGCGACTAACAAAGTTGCATCTTAGATAATCATGCCTATAGGACAATAGCACTGGGTACATGATAAGAATGTTGGACAAGAGTGCTACAACTTAGACAGGAGCATTATAACCTTGACAAGAGTGCTATAACCTAGACATGAGTATTGGATGTAGGATAAGAGTGCTAGAAATAGTAAATATTTTCCTAAGTTACTTTAAAGAGCTCAAAACACCAAAAATAGGCTTCAAAATAGACAAAAATCAAGCATTTTAGTCGCTTATCAAGGTAATATCACCACCAGCCTAAACCTGGGCTATCAACTGCTTAAACTAGATCATGGTAGATGCTCATCTCCTCAGCATATCTCTCACTCCAGAGCTTAAAATCTAAACCTAGTCAATACACAAATGAGTCAAGAATCAATCTAATTTCCTATATTACCCAGCTTTCTCAATCAAATCAAAATACCATTTTTCCCATAACTTGAACCTCGTAATGCCATTTTTCAAACCATTTTATTCCATAGAATCATGATAACAATACCTTCAAAATCACTCAAACTTTGCTTTATTACTAACATATCTACCTAATTTGGCATGAGTATCTCTATATCTCTTGTATAGTTAGATACACACCTTGATCATCACCAATCAAAACTTTTTCCACTTTCAACAACTCCATCTAATCAATCAAACAATCTCTCATGCTATTCACAACAAGCCAACTTTGTTTCTACTTATGCCACTAGTCATAACTTTTGGCTTGACCTCCTCTATCACAAATTTCATCCCTCTCCCCAAAAGGGGGAAATCATTCCTACTATTCCTATTTCTACACTTACCCAACATGCCCATCCACTCTCATAGGTGGATACGCCATGGTTCATACACATCCAATAGTCAGATTACTAGATTTAACTTAGGTTAGTTAAGATATACAATGATTTATACTACATGGGTTACTTAGCCTTAATCAAAACATATAGAGGGATATAGCTTCAGTTTATAGATACACAAACTATTCAGATATAGTGGTTCAAATGATATGGATCCATAGTGATTTTAGTTTATAGATACATAGACTATTCAGATATAGTGGTTCAAATTATATGGATTCACAGTGATTTTGATATAGATACAGACTCAGATACTAGATTTGGGGGTATGTATATACTACACATCTCACAAATATGTTGGGGATCAACCAACAAACTTGATTACTTTTATGTAAGCAACTAAACACGGAATTAAACCAAAATAATAAGTAACTAGAATCAGAAATAGCAAAGAATAAGAGATACAAGAAACCACCTTGAAAACTTGTATTAAACTCTTACAGAAGGAAATACAATGAAGAAAATCACACTTTCTTCTCACACCTCTCAGATGTACAGATCTCTTTCCCTCAAGAGTTTTCTCTCTCAATTACAATCAATTCCAACAACCTGGATTGATACACATATACAATAAATGTCTTGTATTATTCTATAATCTATGAAGATCTAATCCTATTATATAATATTAGGAAACATGAGCATGCATTCTCTACCATTAGATATACCTCTTAATCAAGGGTTCAAATCAGTCCTGCCAAAAATAGAAATGCGGACTCAATACCAACAGTTAATCTAATCATGCAAACAATCTATTCATCCATGAAAATAGACTTTTTGGATGCATAGGTAACCGGCATCAGTCCCTACCTATCTACACATGACTGACATCGGCCAATCCATAATCGACGCCGACAGCTCCCAGTCCACCCCTGACCGACGTCGGTCGCTCCTGATCGATGTCGACGACTGTGTAACTCAAGTAACCTACAATTTACTCATTTGGTGAAGCTTTTAGCTCCACAACTCAACAATCTCCCACTTGGAGATAAATAGCTGCACCAGTACCTGTACAACAACATCTTCTAGTTTCTCCATCTTCAAACTCAATCTTGAAGACCAACAAAAGTTGAATGAAGATTCAACTTCTCCTTTGTTATTGGCTTTGTTAACATATCAGTAGGGTTCTTATCTATATGGATCTTCTCCAACTTCAACTCACCATCCTCCAATACCTATCTTATGAAGTGGTACCTAAGTTGTATATGTTTGGTTCTTAAATGAAAGGCTGAATTCTTAGCCAAATGAATTGCACTTTGACTATCACTGTATAATCTACAACTTTATTGCTCCTTTCCTATCTCTTCCATGAACCGTGTCATCCATATCATCTCTTTGCTAGCCTCTATGACTGTAATGTATTCTGTCTCTATAGTAGACAAGGCAACAACCTTCTGTAACTTTGAAATCTAGCTAACCGCCGTTCCACCAACAGTGAACACATATCATGTGGTGCTTCTCCTGCCATCCAAATGCCCTGCCATATCCAAATATACATAACCATGTAGAGAAGTGTTTGACCCTCCATAGCATAAATGCCTACTGCTGGTCTCTCTCAGATATCTAAGAATCCATTAAATTGCTTTTCAGTGTTCCTTCCCTGGATTGGTCATATACTTACTGACAACTCTCATTGCTTGGGCAATATCTGGTCTAGTACATACCATTGCATACATTAAGCTCCCAACTATGGAAGCATATGGAAATATACTCATGTACTCTACCTCATCATGTGAATTAGGACACTATTCTTTGCTCAACTTGAAGTGTCCAGCCATAAGTGTACCTACCGGTTTTGCATCCTGCATATTAAACCTCTCCAACACCTTGTTCACATAATTCTCTTGAGACAAAATCAACCTGTGATTTTTCATGTCTCTTTTAATTCTCATGCCAAGGATTTTCTTTGCTACTCCCAAATCCTTCATGGCAAATATGTGAGCTAATTTCACCTTAAGCTTAGAGATATCCTGCATGTGTGAACCTGCAACAAGCATATCATCTACATACAGCAACAGGATAATATATCTACCATTATCCAATCTCTTAAAATAAACACAATGATCAAATTGACATCTACTGTAGCTATGCTCAGTCATAAACCTATCAAATCTCAAATACCATTGTCTTGGAGCTTACTTAAGACCATACAAGCTTTTCTTCAATCTGCACACAAGTTTCTCCTTACCTTTGACCTCAAATCCTTTCGGTTGATCCATATATATTTCTTCATCCAAATCTCCATGAAGAAACATTGTCTTAACATCAAGCTGCTCAAGATGCAAATCCTCAATAGCAACTAAAGACAATACAGTCTGAATAGAAGTCGTTTTTACTACAGGAGAAAAAATTTCACCAAAATCAATACCTGGTTTCTGTGCAAATCCTTTCACTACCAACCTAGCCTTATATCTCATCTGTCCATTCTCTCCTTCCTTCAATCTGTAGATCCATCTATTTTTTAGTGTTCTCTTTCCCAGCTAGCAACTCAACCAAATCCCATGTTTGGTTCTCTTTCAAGGAATCAATTTCCTCATTCATGCCAAGATCCCACTAATTCCTAGATTCCACCTGTATTGCTTCATCAAAACTCTCTGGTTCTCCACCATCAGTAAGCAATAAATAGAATAATGAAGGGGAATATCGAATTAGAGGTTTACTTACCCTTTTTGACCTCCTGATGGGCATCTAAGACTCATTCACAACATGTTGTCTGCCTAAATTCTCTGATAGTGATTGACCTTGGTCACCTCCAGGCCTATAACTTACCAATGTCAGTTCCACATGACCGACGTCGGTTCCTTCTTGACTGACATTGGTCACTATCTAACCGATGTCAGTTCTTGTATTGCCAACATCAGTTCTTTCTTGACCAACATCGGTCTCTGTGTTTTCTTATCTGTCATTATTCTTTCCTGCAAGCTCATTGTGTATCGTCACCTTGTCTAAATCTCTATGGCCTGGCTCAGAATTCTTTAACTTCTTGAGCTGATCACTATACATCACTTTTTCATTAAAAATAACATCACGACTCCTAATTATTTTATTAGTTCCTAGATTCCAAAATTGGAATCCAAAATCTCTAGAGCCATAACCAATAAATGTGCACCTCATAGACTTAACATCTAGCTTCTTTCTATTTTCCTTATCAATGTGCACAAAAGCTTCAGAACCAAAAACTCTAAGAAATGAAAGATCTACCTTTTTACCTGTCCACGCCTCTTTTGGAATTCCACCATCTAGAGCTGTAGAGGGTCCTCTGTTAATCAGGTAAACTGTAGTATCTACAGCTTTTGCCCAAAACTATAAGGGCAAACCAGCATGCAATCTCATACTCCGTGCACGCTCCAATATTATTCTATTCATCCTTTCAGTAACTCCATTTTGCTGAGGTGTCCTTAGAACCATCCTTTGCCTGTGTATTCCATTCATATAACAATGCCAGTTGAACTTATAGCTGCAAAACTCACCACCATCGTCAGATCTAAGGCACTTCAATCTCATACCTATTTCATTCTCAACCAAAGCTTTCTAAATCTTAAAAGTGTCAAAAACATCATATTTCTTCCTTATGCAATAAACCCATACCTTTCTTGTAGCATCATCAATGAAAGAAACATAATACTATGATCATCCAATAGAAGCAACCTGAGCTGGTCCCCACACATCTGTGTGAACAAGCTCCAACTTGTGCTTCTTCTTTGTTGACCCAGTCTTGAGAAAACTCACTCTCTTCTGTTTCCCAAAAATACAGTGCTCACAGAAATCTAGATCTATGCTTTTCAAATCTGAAATCTTACCTTTTGACTTAAGAATAGTCATTCCCTTCTCACTCATGTGGCCAAGCCTCTGGTGCCACAACTTTTCATCTACATCTAAAGTAGATAATATAGAAAGAGAATTATCAGTAATACAATTACATAAATAGAGAGTGCCTCCTCTCTTACCTCTAGCCAATACAAGTGCACCCTTGGAAACCTTCCAAGATTTAGTTGTGAGAGTCATTGTGCAACCCTCATCCCCCAACTTTCCTATAGAAATTAGATTCCTTTTCAAGATGGGAACATGCATGACATCTCTCAACACCCATGTGTTGCCATTCTGCATTTTCAGCTGCACTTTTCCTTTGTCAATAATTTTACAAGGCTCATCATCCCCTAAATAAACTTTTCTAAAATCTCCCTGGACATAATCATTGAAAAAATTCTCTATTTGGGGTAGCATGGAAAGAGGCCCTAGAATCTAAAACCCAAGATTCTATTTTATTATGCAAAGAAAGTGAAAGAGCATCTTGTGCAATAGTACCTATAACTTTTGCTTCTTCATTACCTTCATGCTGATTCTCTTCATTAGCCTTCAACCGGCAATCTTTCTTTGCATGTCCTCTCTTTCCACAATTCCAGTAGGTTATTTTTCTTTTTCTATTTTTGGATTTGGATCTATTGCTCATCTTTGACTTAGACCTTGATCTCCCTTGCTTGCCCTTCTCTCTTTGCCTTTCCCTACTTTCAATACTTAAAGCATTACCTAATGTTTCCCTTGTGCTTTTCCTGTGAGTTTCTTCATTCAAGATTACACTAACAACATCATCTACTTTTTATTTGTAGCAAATGCAGTACTACTAACTACCATTACCAAGCTATGCCAGCTTTCAGGTAAAGAGCGTAAGATTAATAGAGCTTTAATTTCATCATCAAAAACTATTTTGACTGAATTTAATTGATTTACAATTTCATGGAAATCATTTAGATGATTAAATACAGATCCACCTTCCTACATTTGAAAATTAAATAACTGCTTCATAAGATATACCTTATTTGAAGCTGAGGGTTTTTCATATAAATTTGCTAAAATAGTCATTGACTCTATTGTTGACTTTGCCTGTGATAAATTAGATATCATAGTAGATGCCAGACTCAATCTTATAGATCCAAGAGCCTTTCTATCAAGAAGTTCCCATTCTTCATCTTCCATGTCTGTGGGCTTCTTTGAAACCCCACCTACCGGTAAGTATAGATCTTTCTAATATAGATAATCTTCTATCTACATTCTCCATAATTGGTAATGCTTGCCATTAAACTTCTCCATTCTCAGTTTAGTTTCTTCTACCATTGCTTCTCCCACTCAAACAAAAACCCCTGTGAGTGACCTATAATCAACAAACACTAACCAGATTTAAAACACCTGTTAGTCAACCTGAGCTCTGATACCACTTGTCAATGGTATCAAGCTCTGAACTAGCAACCTTGGCTCTGATACCACTTGTTGGGGATCAACCAAAAAACTTGATTTCTTTTATGTAAGCAACTAAACATGGAATTAAACCAAAATAATAAGTAACTAGAATCAGAAATAGCAAAGAATAAGAGATACAAGAAACCACCCTAAAAACTTGTATTAAACTCTTTCAGAAAGAAATACAATGAAGAAAATTACACTTTCTTCTCACACCTCTTAGATGTACAAATCTCTTTCCCTCAAGAGTTTTCTCTCTCAATTACAATCAATTCCAACAACCAAGATTAATACACATATACAATAAATGTCTTGTACTATTTTATAAGCTATGAAGATTTAATCCTATTATATAATATTAGGAAACATGATCATGCATTCTCTACCATTAGATATACCTCTTAATCAAGGGTTCAAATCAGTCCTACCAAAAATAGAAATGCAGACTCAATACCAACAGTTAATCTAATCATGCAAACAATCTGTTCATCCATGAAAATAGACTTTTTGGATGCATAAGTAACCGACATCGGTCCCTACCTGTCTGCACATGACCGACGTCAGCTGATCCATAACCGATGCCAACAGCTCCTAGTCGACCCCTGACTGACGTCGGTCACTCCTGACCGATGTCGGTGACTGTGTAACTCCAACAACCTACAATTTACTCATTTGGTGAAGCTTTTATCTCTACAACTCAACAAAATATAGATTCATATAGCATGACACAATTACAGGACTGGATAATAGATTATAGGCATAGTGTAGAGCACAATGTTTTGATCTCTAGTTTTGAACATGGGGCATGGCACGATAGGTCATATCACATGTGGTTATACATATTTCCATATTATATAGACACATCACTCACATACCAAATTTGGGGGCATGGCATAGATGTTCTTATTTTTCATCATCTAGGATTATATAGATGGAATGGCAAGACATGCCATTTTCTTCTTGCACATTGACTAGAGTTTCAGATTATACCTAGTTGTACCTAGGTTGTCACCAATTTAGACCATATGATTGTCTATAGTGGTTGGTCCATTATATTACCTAGACCCAAACTATATGAGTTTGTGTAGGATGAAGGACAAACATTGGTTTTGGGCATCTGAGCATTTCTTAATTCTAGTTTAGATATTCATAGTGGGGGAATGGTATATTTTTCTCTTCATAGCATACAAATTCTATACACACATTCTAGATTACATGAGCTTATGTGGGAAAAAGGATAGACATTAGTTTTGGGCCTCTAAGCATTTCTCATTTTTAGCCAAATTCAACATAGGGGCCAAGCATTGCCCTCTTTCTCTATGTTACATGGATTCCACTTTCAGATTTAGTATAGGGGGTATCCATTTATGGGATTATTTCTTTCTCTAGGCATTATTTGGCTCTCCATCTACTTCCCTAGCTAGGAAGTGAGTTGGACCCTTTATAGCCCATTTATCTCCATGCAGAAAAGTTCAAGTATGCATTTTCTTCTTCTTCTTTATTTTACTCTAGTACTTCATTTCATTGCATCACTAGAATAAAAGGGAGGCAAATGTATACACCCTAAATTGGTCAAGAAACCACACATATCATGTCTTTTCAAAGTTATTTTCATAGGAGACTGTGACTGGAGAATATGAGCCTTGTTCACATTAGCCATCTCTTTTATTTTACTTATCTTGGTCTTATTTCACACTTGAGTTACCTTTTTGTCCATAACTAGTCATCTTTAGCCTTCTAAACAGTCATTCCATCTTAGTTAGGTCAAAATTTTGAAGCTAATTCTATCCCCCTAGGTCTTGAGCCTATAGGATAGGAGCACTAAAATTGGACTATAGTGCTAGACCCTAGGGTGTCCCATTTTTAGTGCTCTTGTCCAATTAGATTTTGAGTCCCAATGGTCAAGTTTCCTTGCTTAATGAGTCTTAATCCCTTCTTAGTTTCATTCCTAATTTTTGTTTGTCTTTCTAATGTCAGCCAAATGCAAATAAAGTTCCCAAATTCAAAACAAAGAGTCTCATATATAAAAGACTTCATAAGGAATTTTATTTTTAGCATTTATTACTTTGGTACAATACATAATTAAGAATCAGTTGATAGTATAACTTAGCATTCTGCATCACACATATATTTGCATGCTTGATCAAGGAAGGACCTAGGTGAAAGTTCATTCTCGATTCCATTGTGCATGTTGATTATGCACACTCCCTAAGGGGAAACTACATTTAATTTGAGACCCTAGCTTGAAGGTTAATGTAGGTAGTGATTGGGATAGTAAGGGTTCTAGATCATGTTATCATACTCCCCCTAACCCAATTTTTTACCTTTTGCTTTTAATGTATTTATTATTTCATGTGTAAATAGCCTAGGGTTTTGAAGATTAAAATATCTCTACAAGGATCTCTATTGACATTCAACATCCAAAATTTCAAAGGAAAGATAAAATGAGGACAACAAACAAAACCCATAAAACTTAGGTCTCCTTGATCGGTTTGAATAATAGCGGCTAAAAAGGACAACACCAGACCTTAGGGTGTCTTATTTTGGTAGTCCTATCCTTTCACAAAATGAAAGCCAGATCTAGGTTCCTAACATCTTCCCAACCCTACATAGTAGTTCTCATACTTTTAAATAGTCATCTCAATTTATTTTTCTAGATAAGTTACTTCTCTCCCCTATGTAACTAATTTAATCAAATTGATATAACTCTGTCATTTACTATATTTAGTTATAATTTTACCCTTTATCCATACCCTTTATTGTTTAGGAGCTAAACCTAGTTTCCTAAAAATAATAAAATAAAAACCAATTCAATTTTCCTCATCTAACATTGTTCTTAAGATTTTAGATGTAGAGACATTTAATGTCATTGAAAAAATTGAACACCTGAGAAAAACAACTAAATATTGGTATGATAAATTGATTCAACAAGGAACCAAATTAATAAATGAGGCTATGACTATATTTACTAAAGTTAAATTTGAATATGACCTTGTAAAGTAAGCTGAACACAAATATGAAATTGAAGATGGAAAATGGAAATAGATGATACCAAAACTTAAAAAAAAATTGACTTTAATCTAGACGCTCTTCTCATAGGAGTTAAAAAATTGAAAGATATTGGATATCTCACAAAATTCCAATGTACTTCAAAATTTTGAATCGATGTTATTAAATAATGTGTGAAGAAATTTAGAGAATCTCAATCGACAACTATTGATGCAAAAAGTGACATATAGGGAAACATCAAAAAAAAAATTGTCATTTATAGATGATAATAGAACAATTATTTTAGTGCAAGTAATTGCAGAAGAATTTAAACAATTTATATAAATTAAAATGATCTGTAAATCAACATTCAACTATGAATCAATCCAAATATTCATAAAATATCAAGTCTCTCTTGACAATTTTGATAAAGATTTGAAGAAGCTTCAATGGGTTTCATATGAAATGATTGATCTTCCTTGTAATGTAAAATTTACTTTCATGCATTTATAAGGCCCTGATGAAGACAAAGTCAATGAAACTATGAATAATTTTGATGAATACTAGATAAAGATGCAACAAATAAATCAAAAACAAGAAGAGGTACAAATTATGTTTGATGAGCAAGATGAGTAAATATCAAAGCCAACTCTCAAACTTGTAATTTGTCAATGTCTCTTTAATAATTTTCAAGTTGCATGTTTTTTTAATTACACTTTTTTAGGTTGTAAGTGGTGCAAATATACCAACACACTTTTTCAATTTTTAGGTCGTGCAAAATTGTCAATACTCTTCTACAACTTTAAAATTGCACTTTTTTGCAAATATGCTTTTGCAAGAGTCCTAAATATCAAAAAAGGTGGTTATGCCACATAACCACCCACTATAATATATAAATACAAGTTCAGAGGTCATTTCAAGGAATTTTTAACAGATAATAAAATTTTGAAAAGAGAAAAAGAAAGAGTTTGTGCTTTCCACTCTTTGAAGAATCAATATAAAGTGAATTTTGTAGACTTTGTGCCAGAAATTCTTTTGGATGGATAATGTATGTGTTTGTTGTTCTTTTCACTTATTCTTAAAATGTTTCTTAGTTTCATTGTTAAATAGTTAATGAATGTAAATATTTTATTGTAGGATTTCCTTCAAATATACACTAAGAGTTTGTGTTGTTGTGAAACCCTAGTGAGATTAACAGTAGATTTTATATATATCTTCATAGGTAAATATGAAGTTCTTGTATATCTTTTTCTTGATCTATTCAATTTCCTTGGTGTATGCATTTTACTCGTATGTTTAAAATATGTCTTTCCCATATCATTTATATGATAAAGGTTTCTTTTTAAAATTTAAACCTTGAGATTATTCTGGCAAGTTACTATGTTTGGCTATCTAGAATTGTCCCTTTCCTCCCCATTTTTCTCCCTATTATTTCTCATTTCTACCACCTTTTCATACTTTTAGGTTAAATGTACAACCCCTCATATAAAAAAATTGTGTAATTTTTTTTTTTTTGTGTTTCTTTTATTTTCAATAAATATATCTCTACATGTGAATAAGAGATGGACTTTATCCCAACATTGTTGACCAAAATCTAGTATTTGTCCCCCTTGACAAATTTTTCAGCCAACAAGAATGAAAGATAACATCAATAAATGACTAAGAATATGACTATTCACTTCATATCTAAGATGAATCTTCATCTACCTATGGATACTCTTTATATTAATATTACGAGACAAAAAATTTCCTACAATGATACATAAGATTATAATTATTATATTACATCCCCCATTCAATATATAAGGGTTATTGTGAGACGAAGCATGCCTCTAAAAGTTTCAATTTTTATCCTCCCAATGATTTTGTCAAGATGTCTAGTAGTTGATCTATAGTAGGACAATGCAATAATTTTACACTACCATATTTCACATAATGCTGAATCAAATGGAATTTAGTGTTGATGTGCTTGATTTAGTTGTGAAATACTTGATTATTTTACATTTTAATTGTAGATGTGTTATCAACCATGAGAGATATTGACAAAACCTATTGTTATTGAAAATATGAAATAATCATTCTGAGCCATAAAATACCTTTGGCTCCCTTTAAACTTTTCATGTATTCTTATTATATTGAATAAATTACCAACACTTATTATTTTTTGACTTCCAGCTAATAAATTTTGTTCCTAAATTCATTAGAAAACTTGAAGTAGATTTTCCATCTTCAAAATCACTAGCATAATTAGAATGTGATTATATGATTAGTTTGAAGTTCCCTGCCTTGAACTATTTGAGTCCAAAATTATGTGTTCATTCAAGATATTGAATGACTCTTTTTGTTTTATCAAGTGAATTTATCTAGGTTATTGCATGAATCGAGAAAGAATACCAATAACAAAATAAACATTTGGTCTAATTTTGGTCATGTAGATTATAATTATAATCAATTATATGTATTTTGAAGAATCTACTAAATCTATGGTATCTCATGATATCAATTTCATTTTTTTTCCATAGGCGTACTAAGAGGCTTGCAATCTATCATTCCAAACTTGCTCAAAATTTCATCAATGTACATATGTTGAGTGATTAAGATATAATTTGGTTTTTTAATTACTTAAATATCAAAATAGTAATGAAGATAACATAGATTTATCATTTCAAAGCCTTTCATTAACTCTAATTTTTAAGCCTTTCCATGTATCTTTCATTTTTTTTTTGTGATGAGTAGATCATCAACATGCATCACCAGAAATAAAACTATTATGTGAACTACTTTGAAAAAAATAGTAACATATTCAAACTCAAATTATTTAAAGTTCAGGTTCATGAGGTGATCAATGATTTTTTTGTACCATGATCTTGTGGCATGTTTCAAACCATACAACTATTTTTATAATTCACACATTTTAAGCACTTGGCCATTTACTACAAAACATTTAGGATGTGTCATGTACACTGTCTCCTTGAGATCACCATAAAAAATGTAGTTTTGACATCCATTCGATGTAATTTCCATCCTTTGAGATATGACAAAGCCAACATGTTCAAATGGTAGTCCATTTTTCTATAAGTGCAAAGGTCTCATTGTATTAAATTCCTTATTTTTTTTGCAAATCCCTTTACAACAAGCTTTGTTTTATGATTGTTAAATGATCCATTTGCTTTGTACTTATTGCAAAAGACCCATTTGCAGCTAATTGGTTTACAACTTATTTAAAGATCAACCATTTTAAAAGTTCCATTATTGACCAATGCATCATACTCACTCCCCATTACATTTTTCTATGCCTCGAGCTTTTTAGCTTATTTGAAAGAATTGGGTTTAGAGTCAAATGAAACATTGAATTCTTATTCAATAAGGTCTTCCAAGGTGAGACTTTTTAATCTTATCTTAAATATCATATAAATACTGGTCTAATTTCTATGTGGCTATGTATGCATGTCTTGTGCCTATTTTCATAACATCTTCAGGTCTGACATCGTTGAATGTCTATTCAGCCCATTTTGGAATCTTTTCAATGTAGCTTGTTAAATCACAGGTGCCTCAATTTTTAAATATGAAATTCTTCCATTATCTACCATCAGGCCATCCTTTGATGAACTCTCATTATCTTATATAGGGGGATTTCATTTTACATTACAAGAGTCAATATAAATTTAAGTGTTTCCCAATTATAGGTTCTCCCTTCACCATTTTGAACCTCCATGTCAACCTCCTTGAAAACATCAAATTTAGTATATTTTTCTAGTTGATTAAATTTTCAATTGATGTTTGTGTTGTCCTTTGAAGTTTCATAAAATATAACTTACCTTGTGATGATAAATTTATTGGTGTTCTCATCAAATAGGCCATATGCTTTTGAAGACTTATGGTATCCCAAATGTGTGAATTTACAACTCATATTCCATTTTTTTCCTTTTCTCCTTTGGAATCAATGTTTAGCATGTGGATCTAAAAACTTGAAGATGTTGTACTGAAGGGAGATGAAAAAATTAGACTTTATATGTAGTCTTCATCTATATTATTTCTAATGGTAACCTATTAAAGAGGTGTAATACTATTTGAGTTTATTTTACCTAGAAGTGTAGATTTACCCCTTTGAAGAGCAACATTACCCAAACCATATTCATGATAGTTTAGTTCGTCTACTCAACTAATCCATTATGTTTTAGAGTGTAAGGGACTATGAGATGATGTTTGATTTTTTTAGATTGAGATATGTTTCAAACACCTATGAAGTGAACTCAACACCATTATCAATCTTGAGTGTGCCAATATTATATTAGGATTCATTCTCAACCATGGTTTGAAACATTTCAAAGGCTTATGATTTCTTCTTTAGAAAATATATCCATATAACCTTGTTATATTGATTAATGAATAACATGACGTATTTATCACAACCAACAAATATTATTGAGAGAGAACATATATTAATGTGAACCAACTTCAAGTTCATGTTAGATTTCCATTCTAAATTTTGAAATAATTATTTTTCATGTTTTACCAATATGTAGGCTTCACACTTTTTCATGTTTTTGGGTAGAGTCAACAAGCCTATAACACCATTTTTTAAAATTGTACAAATGTTATCATAGTGTGTGTGCATAAATATGTAATGCCATAGAATACGATTTGACATTTCTTCTTTTGTGAAATGAGTAAAATTACTTAGCATTGAGTTCTCACCCCTGAGTTTTAGTAATTTGTATTCCTCATATCTAGTCATAATGACTATGTTATCACATTGTAATGAATTTTTTATCACATTTTCTTGTGAATTTTACCTCTCCATCATTAATCAAAATGGATTGACCATGTCAAATTAGCACAAGAGACAACAAGTTTATTTTCAATTGAGGAAGGTATAGTACATTTTAGAGAATGAAGTCTAGATGTCCTAGTGAATTGAGTTGGATTGTATCCTTACCTTGAGGTTGTAGACTTATTTTATCTACTAAATATATTAGACCATAAATTTATTCATGAAAATATTCAAATAAGTCCCTTTATAAATTTATTTGTTGTGTGGCACCTGTAGATCAAAAAGTTACTCCACGTTTCATTTTGATTTTCAATTGTGCACTGCAAAATTTTGTTCCCGCATACTTTGGTCTGAGATGGTGAAGTTTTGAAATAGAGTGTAGGCACTAATTTTCCTTTTGATTCATTTTTGTCTAAGTGTCAAAGTCAAGCAGAAGCTACCAAGTGTCATTATCTGAGGCACTTTTCATAATTTCAGTAAAGTAGCAAAAATTGCCACGTACCTCATAGCAACTCAGTGGAGAGTGACAAGTGTCAGCATCCACATTTCATATTGGCATCCACATTTTAAATCTCTTTTTAGTGGAAGGTTTCAAAAGCTAAGTATCAGGATCAAGCGAAAAGCACCAAGTGGCAATCGCGGAAGGTCTCAATTTTGCTTTTCTAAAAGTGACAAAAGATGCCACGTATCCTAGTAGAAGAGAGCAAAAGCCACCACATGTCAAGATCTGAATTATCTTCATTTTGATTCACTGATATAACAAAGACTATGGTGGGTCTTAAGTGTTGTTTATGAAGTAAGCAGAACCTGCCAGGTTTCACTATTCGTGTAAATATGGAATGAGACCTGATTATTTCTATGGTATAAATAGAGTAAAGCAGAGACTGCCACATGTCACCTTCCACAAGTTTCTAAAAGGATAGCTAAAAGTAGTGGAGACCACCATGTAACCCTAGATAAGTAAAGCAAAGATTGTCATGTGTCCTTTAATGAAGCAATGGAGATTGCCACCTGTCCCTATGCCCCTTTTAAAGTTACTCAGGTAAGAAATGATGTTGGTCTTATTTCCATTAAATTATTAAGGTTTTGAGGAAGCGGATTGTGATAGGTGTCAAAGGCAGAACACTCATAAGAAAAGACACAAAAGGAGTATAAAATATGCAGAAAATGTCATGTGTCTTTGATAAGTGCGGCGAAAACTACCAAGTGTCATCCTTCAGTGTCTCTAAAAGTAATAAGAAGGTTTTCAAGGAATTGGCTAAGTGTTATCTAGCATTAAGAGAAGGGAGTGTCCTACAATCTATTTCAACCAATGAACTACCAGAAGACAAAGCATTTCAGAATCTATAAAATATTTTTTGTTAGACACTTCCAATTTGGTTAGATTTCAATTGGGCCATTAGATTGGGAACAAGAAGATAATTCAGAGTGAATCCAAGGCTATAAATAAGGGTGAAAAGATCACCAAAAGAGGATGGAGAGGATACCAGAGAGAATTTTAGGAGAGAATTATTGTTGAGTTTACACTTTCTAGAGCTGTGATTAGGAATGTCATTTGCCTTTATCTCATTTTCTTGAGTTGAAAAGTTTATCTAACTGTGCATGTTTTTGTGCCTCTTATGTGACTAGAAAATTCAAATAAGAAGATTGAACCCTGTGTCTTTGTTGACATTTTTTATATCACTACAAAATTAGTCTATGATGGGAGCCTCTATTTCTATTATTTCCATCTTTTACATTGATCATGCACTTGTTTGCTCTTAAATGTAAATGAATCTTACATATAGTCTCACTGTGCTCAAGATTAAGGTCAAATTACAATCAGGTGCATCACCATAGTTAGATTTTATTTCTTGTATGTGTGTTTTTATTAAAATTCTAGTCCCGTTTTCTAGTATACACTTGAAATAAAGAAGAACCAGCTTCTCAAAAATCTGGAGGTTGTTTCAAGTCGCAAGTCCCACATCTTGAAACTTCCCATTGTTGGTGTTAGAACAAGAACAATTTTAAATCATCAACAATTTTTGACATGCCCAATGGGACCAATCTTTCAAGGAGTTGAAGAATTTTTGGTGTGTTCTTCAACCAACTAGCCTTTGGAGGTTTTTATTTTATCAACACCAATGGTGACTTTGAGTTGAATCAGCCGGTTAAGTAGTCCTGGTATCATCAAGAAATCACCATTTGGTATGTACAATTTTGTTACTCAAAACTATGGGTCTTATGCTCCTTCATATTATTTTGATCAACCTAATCTCTTTGCCAATTGACCCATTTCCACCTTCAAACAAGCACTACTAGGATATAAAAAGAATGTAGTAGATCTTGATGCCAAAAGGGGATGTGGCCAAAAATTCCTTGATCATGTCATCCATCAAGTGAGAAATGCACTAGATCTAATTAAGAGTGAATGGGCTCCCATTGAAAGAGCCAATTGGCAAAGGCTTACAAATGAGATGTTGGATGTGTGTGGCTTGATTGCAATTTTAGAAGAGAAGCTAAGTATTCATGAGAGACAGCCTTACCAAGTCTATCAACCTACATATCCACTACCACAAGTTTCATATCAGATATACATAGCCCCTGCTCATGAGCCAAGTCAAACCTGTTAGTGTCCTTTCCCCAATAATGTCGAGTCTATGTTGGTAGCAAGGGAAGTGAAATCCAAACCCTCACTTCCCCCTCAAGTCCCTCCCACCCTTCCTCAAGAAGTTTCTTATTTTTCATCGCAGCCTTCATGCACTCCCCACTTCTATGATGATTCTTATGAGCTCCAAGAAACACTCTTTCAAGAAAATCTAGCTAATCAAATTGAGGAATTAGAGGCAAAGATGAGATTACTTAGAGAAAGAGAGATAGAGATTTTAGACCTTAGAGAGGAGCCTACGCCAAATAATACCTCTTCTACCAATCTTCAAACTCATAACATGCAAGTTAGAAGAGGGAAAATCATGAACTAGCTAGGGATCTTGAAGAAGATAAAATTACTACCTCTTCCCAAGGGAAAATTTTTGGTCACAAGGTCATGAGTCGGAAACAAACAATAGAATCATGGGGCAAAAAAGAGGAGAAAGGTTTTTCTCAAAGCCTTAAAGAGGTTGAGGCTACTCTCACTCATGATGATGATCAAGCAGAAGATCCTACATTTGAACACACCCCATCTACATCCCTCCAAGAGAGCTATCAAGCTACATCTGATATAGATGAAGTGATGTACAAATGGAAAGAAGAGAATCATTTGATTCTAGCTCAAAAATTATCTCCTCTTCTACATATGTATAACCATCAGTCTTCTTCTTTATCCCTTTTCAAAGAGGAATATATTTTGGAAGAAGCAAGTAAAGAGGAGTATACTCAGTTCATGGCTAGTCAAGAAGATTTCATGAGTGCAGATGAGGAGGAAATCACCATAGGTACATTCTTTGATGAACAAGAGGACAAGTCACAAGCTTTTGCCTTAATCTCTGATGAGGAAGAGATAATTTCTGACTTTCTTCTCACTTTGCAAGAAGATATGGAGGAGCATGGACACTTCCTTGATCAAGTCATTAGGGCAGGTTACACTATTCTTCAAGGAGGCCATGATTTGACTAGATGTGGAGAAGACAACAT
The DNA here is from genome assembly GCA_037957365.1 of Torreya grandis. Lineage (NCBI taxonomy): Eukaryota > Viridiplantae > Streptophyta > Pinopsida > Cupressales > Taxaceae > Torreya > Torreya grandis. The sequence goes on from JARHVA010002928.1 coordinate 1,538,648, forward strand.
TGAGACTCAAATAAGTATGTAGAGGGGATGCAAGCTTTTAGACTTATCCTTTCAAGAGGTTGAAGTCATCAAGGAGGATGATCATGCAATGGAACCCGATAATGAGGCAGAAGGAGATAAGACAATCAATAAGGTATATCTAAGGGCTTATGGTGATGAGCCAATAGCCATTAATTTCTTGATGAGACACGCTAGTATGAAGAACCAGCATTTGACAAGCTTTCAAGAACAAGAAGATTATGTATATAGTGGAAGCATGTTTGACTTTGATTCACTCAGATGCAGGCCAATCAAGGTGGTAAGTAGGATGATCAAGTCACCAAAGCTCCATCCCATTTAGTCATTTGTCTGGCACCATAAGTCTTCTTGCCATGAAGGAAAATTCAAAAATTTTCCTTTTGATCTAGGAGGGAGGCAAATATACCTGGTTAGCTGTATATAGTAGTTTGTTTTTAGTTTTGTTGCTCTGTTTTCCCATTTTTTTCTTTCTCACTCTCTCTTTTAAGTAAGTGTTCTTTGAGCATGTGGCTGTAGCTCAAAATATTTTCAAAATTTTCAAGACTCTTGACACATTAAGTCTCTCTCAAAACTCCATAATTCCCCAAATGTGTCTGATTCATCAGTGTTAGAATGGAAGCTGTTTTGATCCAGCTTGAATTCCAATTGAAGGTTGTAGTTCATATTTTGTAGAGTTTTTGTACAAGGACATCATTAACCTTGATTTAGCTTTTTAGGAGTTTCAAAATAAGTAGGGGTTGTTTCATGCTGAATGGTCTATTTATTAGATGGCCTTACTGAAGTTGTGATTGTTGCCACATTTTTATATATGGGAAATTGTGGTTTCTTTTTGAGCAAGCTCAAAAGTCCTTGGGGTCACCAATAACTATAGAGAAAAAAGTTACTCTATGTTTCATTTTGATTTTTAGTTGTGCACTGCAAAAATTTGTTCCCGCATACTTTGGTCTGAGATGGCAAAGTTTTGAAACAGAGCGCAGGCACTAATTTTCCTTTAGATTCATTTTTGTCTAAGTGTTGAAGTCAAGCGGAAGCTACCAAGTGCCATTTTCTAAGGCACTTTTCATAATTTTAATAAAGTACCAGAGATTGCCATGTACCTCATAGTAACTCAGTGGAGCGTGACAAGTGTCAGCATCCGCATTTCATATCGGCATCCATGTTCCAAATCTCTTTTCAATGGAAGGTTTCAAAAGCTAAGTATCAGGACCAGGCGGAAAGTGCCAAGTGGCAATCATGGAAGGTCTTAATTTTGATTTTCTAAAAGTGATGGAAGATGCCACGTATCCTAGCAGAAGAGAGTGAAAGCCACCACATGTCGAGATTTGAATTATCTTCATTTTGCTTCACTGATATAACAAAGACTATGGTGGGTCTTAAGTGTTATTTCTGAAACAAGTGGAAGCCACCAGGTATCGCTATCCATGTAAATATGGAATGAGACTCAATTATTTCTATGGTATAAATAGATTAAACTGGAGACTACCACGTGTCACCTTTTTTAGGTTTCTAAAAGGATAGATAAAAGCAGTGGAGACCACCACGTAACCCTAGATAAGTAAAGTAGAGATTGCCATGTGTCCTTTAATGAAGCAGTAGAGATTGCCACCTGTCCTTGTGCCCCTTTTAAATTTACTTGGGTAAGAAATGTTGTGGGTCTTATTTCTATTAAATTGTTAAGGTTTCAAGGAAGCGGATTGCGATAGGTGTCAAAGGCAAAATTCTCATAAGCAAAGACACAAAAGGAGTATAAGTTACACAGAAAATGTTGTGTGTCTTCAATAAGTGCTGTGAAAACTACCAAGTGTCATCCTCTAGTGTCTCCTAAAGTAATAAGAAGGTTTTCAAGGAATTGGCTAAGTGTTATCTAGCATTAAGAGAAGGGAGCATCTTGTAATTTGTTTTAGCCAATGAACTACCAAAAGACAAAGTGTTTTAGAATCTATAAAATAACTTCTATTAGACACTTCTAGTTCAGTTAGATTTCAGTTGGGCCATTGGATTGGGAACAAGTAGACAATCTGAAGTGAATCCAAGGCTATAAATAAGGGTGCAGAGATCACCAAAAGAGGAGGGAGAGGATACCAGAGAGAATTTTAGGAGAGAATTATTGTTAAGAGTTTAGACTTTCTAGAGCTGTGATTAGGAATGTCATTTGCCTTTGTCTCATTTTATTGAGTTGAAAAGTTTATCTAACTATGCGTGTTTTTATGCCTCTTATGTGACTAGAAAATTCAAATAAGAAGATTGAACCCTATGCCTTTATTGGCATTTTCTGTATCACTACAAAAGTAGTCTATGTTGTGAGCCTCTGTTTCTATTATTTCCATCTTTTACATTGATCATGAACTTGTTTGCTCTTAAATGTAAATGAATCTTACATATAATCTCACTGTGCTCAGGATTAAGGTCGAATTACATTCAGGTGCATCGCCATAGTTATATTTTATTTCTTGTATGTGTGTTTTTGTTAAAATTCCAGTCCCTTTTCCTAGTATACACTTGAAATAAAGAAGAACCAACTTCTCAAAAATCTGGAGGTTGTTTCAAGTCGCAAGTCCCACATCTTGAAACTTCCCATTTTTGGTGTTAGAACAAGCACAATTTTAAATCATCAACATCACCAATGTCAAAAACCCAAGCATTATCCTAGTTTGAACTCTCTCAGGCATTGTTTGATTCACTAGAGATGGAAATCATGCATTCACAAGAGAACCAAGATAAATTACTTTTTGAGTTTTTCTTCTTCTTCTTTTCTACTTTCTATTTTTTCTGGGCTTCAATCTTCTCCCATGATGTCTTGTATTAATTAGTGTCATGACTCCCTTTTCTATCATATCATTTGTAGTACAAGTTTTATTTTTCATTCAAATTTTCTTGATTGTTTTTGCCTGATTTACCACCTTGACCTTTTTTATTGTATTTGATTTTATCATTATTGTATTCTTGGAGTAATTTCCATTTTTATTTTCATAAAAAAATCTTTCTATAGTGGACTTTATTTTTATTTCAAAGGTTTTTTTCTCTTTTGGTTATTTTCTCAACCAATCAATCAAATGTGAGAGTATTCAACAAATTAGTTTCTTGAAATAACACTAGGTAATTTAAGTATTTAAGAATAATAATTGTGATGAAGGAATTGATATAGACATCACATTTTATGCCATCTACATCTACACAGATTTTAGAATCCAATCTCATGACATTCTCATTTTTCAACTCTAAATTAAACAATTTTAATCATAAATATATGAAATCCAATTTTGAGTGTGAAACATACAAGTCCTTTAGTTTTTTAAAATATTCCTAAGGAGTGTTTCACCCCTAAATGTGATAAAACATATATGCATCGATTGAGGCCTTCATAAATCCAAATTATTAGGGTTATTATACTTCTATGATGTTATCTCCTTTGCATCTAAAGGTTTAGTGGATTTTTTCATCTATGTCATAGATGTTGAACCATAATTCATTAAATATTGGTGTGTTTTCAACTTATCTAGACCATTATAACTAGGTATCTTTCCTAGCCAGGGTCGTGCTAATAATGGTTTTTATAGAACACATGTTTTCTATATTGGGAGACGGAATGGTTCCATATTGTTCTAAAGGGTCCCCTTTTCTATATACCACTTGATATATATATCAAACATCTCTAAATTCTCTCCCTTTATATATAGCAATTGGTACATGGAAAAATCTCATCATTTCTATATACCTAGTCATATGTGAAAGAATCATTAAAGAATGTGAGAGCATAATGGTATGTGGTACCTAGGTATATCTATGACACATGCGTAATGAGAATTCCTTGTATGTGGGCATGGTAACTTTATGTACTTAGATTTATCTTGCTCATTTTTAGAATTTACATCTAATGATAGTTGCAAATGGGTGATGAAGGGAATGGGAAAATAAGTTTTTTCTTATTTCTCACTAGTAATTTATAGGGACTAAGCTACAAACAACATTATTTTATCTATGTTAGGCTATAAGTGTATTATTTAAATCATGATGACTTGACTCATATATGCAAACCATAGGCACTTTTGATATCAAAATTTTTGTTTTTGGTTTTTATTTGCATAATTTGATTTATTTTTAAAATTTGCTTATTTTATAAAAATGAATTAAAATAGATCTAAAATTACCTTATTTTGTTTTCATAAGTAAAAAAATGAACAAAAATCTCAATATTCCCTTGTGGAAATGTTCTCCATTTTATAATTATGCTTATATTTTATAAAGTAAAAGCATAAAATAAAAAAATATTGACTTATCTTAGGATTGACACCATTTAGAAGATGATTGGAATTTTGAAAATATTTTATTTTACCTTCATGCACTTCTTTGAGCCTATAACTCATGTATAATTTCCACCACACAACTAAAAAGCAGGTTAAAATTCCAAAATGTGTTTTGATATGGTTGTTTACAATGAAACTCAGTCGAAAGTCTATCAAAATTAGGTCAAAACACCTCACTCAATATGCCACACTAGTTTAGGAAGCTTAAAAAGGTTTAAAAACCTTGGAATTTGTTTGTACCCATTAAAGGCATAGTCAAAGAAGATAATATTCAGCCAACACAACATAAAATAGTCAAAAAATAGCATAAAATGATGCCACACATATCAAAGAATAGTCCACAACAGATAAAAGATTTCCAAAATCAGCCAAAGATAACAAAATGTAGTTTTGAATGTACCACACTAATAAAACAAAGAATAAACAATGAATTTATGAGTGCACATAGACAAATAATGATAAAAACATTATGCAATAGGTATTAGCTAGTCTAATATAGCAGAGTAATCACCAAAATAGCTCCATGCTTGGTCTAATAGTATCAATAAGACAACAAAATATTATGTAGGTAATTAATTACCTTAAAATTATATAAAACATCTTTATACAAGTGAAACACCTCCTAAAATAAATTCTACATAATCTTGGGCATTGAAACACTAAATTTCAAAAGAAATTGATTGGTTGAAAAAATGGATAAATGTAATGAAAAAGTTTATGCTCTTATACTAATGTCAAACTAGGATGGATGATGATATTTAGTGCAAACAAAATATATTTCAATTGAATGAATTGAGAATGAAAGATTACATCAAAAAATAGCCAATAATATGATTATTCAATTCGTATTCTAAGATGAATCTTCATATATATATAAAGACTCTCTAAATTACCACTATGAGACAAAATTTATCCTTCAATGACACCTAAGAATATAAATATTATATTAAAATAATATTACTTAGTGGATTAGTCAACATCACTAGATTAAGAAAAATAGGGATAACATAGTTGTCCCCACTTCCTTATAAAAGGTGAAGAGACTAGTGTAAGCTCACCAATGGCAATGGAACTAGGGTTGTTTCAGTGGCATGACTACCACATTTTTTCCAATTATTAATAAAAGTGGTAAATGGGTAAATGGGTCCAGGGGATGGGGATCCAACTCTCCTAAGTTATTTTCAATTTATTTTCTATACTTTAAATAAATAAACATAAATTAACATAGTATACATACACAAATATATACATACATATATACACATGTGTGTGTGAACACATGCATAGATCAACCCTTATACAAATGTATTTCAATTACACACACAAACAAACAATGTGCATATACATATGATTAATCAAGAACATCAAAAACTAGATATCCCCTTTATCTATTTGAACCTCATTCCTAAATCAGTGAGCCACTTCAGCCTTAAAATAAATCATAATAAAAAAACTCATGTAAAAATAAAAAATATATAAGCAAACCATAACATGTAAACCTAACAAGCCATGGAAGACATTATTGAAGCATGGAATTGAGAAATAAGGCATAGAAGCATTCCTTTCATCTATTTCCCTTCTCCTTCCAAAAAAGTGGTAAAATTAAAACATATGTACTTAAGGAAAGATTGTATACTTATCTCTAAACATGAATAAAGAAAATTTATGGGTATTTTAATCCTACAATCTAAATTAATTAGATCCAATGGTGGGCATGGCTTGATCCATTTTTGGGAGAAAATTCATTTCAACTTAAGTGGATTTTTTATATTTTTATTAATAAATTAAGTTATCTTTTTCCTTAATAATTGTTATATTGAGTTAATTTATATGTCTACACATTTTATCTTAAAATACTTGTTTTTATTAGATAAACATAATAAAAGTGGTGTTTTCCTATTTAGACCTTATGTGTACACCCTATAATATATAAAGAAGTGTAATTTCTTTTTTTTTAATTGACAAAAGTGTTTATTATTTTTAATAACACACATGACTTTTGCAACATTAGTGTAATTAAAAATTAAAAAAAACATAGGACCTTTCTAAGTGACTTTCGACTTTAAATTTTACACATTGATCCCTATTTAATTTTAAATATTAATTAGATGGGCTACATTGATTATACCTTAGGAAACCATTACACCTCTTCATGCAAGATGTTTTTACCTTGTATTATGAGACTTGTTAGGGACATTTTGAAGGCTGAAATGCCTTTGTAATTTTAAAATAATTAAATTACATTAAATAAAATAATACTTTGTTGTATTAAATTTTTGACGTTTAAATTTTGAATATGATGTAAATGTAGAAATATATGTTTTGGTTTTAAAACATGAATAATTAAATATAATGGTGAACTAAAATAATTTAATAATGTCTCAAATGCTCCTTCCATCATCACCCAATTCTTAAAAAATGAAATACCCCTAATTCTTTATATTTTTAAATATATTTATATTCTAGTTTACATAATAGAATTATGGATTTTATATTGTCTCGGAATTTCATTTATATTCATAAAGACATTAATATTTATTCTAATTAAATGTTTTGTATATGCATCAAATTGAATTGCAAACTCGGTAATGGTCTCCTTTTTAAAAAATAATGTCATTTTGTTAGTCTACTTGAATGGTTGTATATTGAGAATGCACTATGAATTGTCTTATTTTTTGTAGTGAGTAAACTTTAAATTTTAAGGTTATATTTGTACCTTATTTACTTAAGTGGTCTATAAAAATATTTCTTAAAGAGTGAATAAAAGTTGGTGAATTGCATGTATGATTAGATATGTTTCATGCAGTCTTATGAATGGTGTATCTTAATTCATTGAATAAGTAATACACTTATTTAAAAGTGTATCTTATTTCATGTAATAAATAATACACTATTTTATAAACTCTTTGTTATGAAAAATCATTTTTAATTTCTATGAGATAAATTTTATTTTTCAAAAGCTTTATGTGGAAACTATTTTATTGAGTATTGGAAACTTGTGGAAAAAGTGAATTGAGAACAATTAAAAAATGTGTTCAATGGGTATTAATCTAAGCCCAAAAATAATTTCCAAAAAAATTTAACACAGAATATTATTCCATATCAAAGTGACTTTTCACATACGGTATTATGTAAAATTTTCACTACTTGATTTACATGTCATTCAATGGAATGATGTATCATGCACTCATATTTTGGCATGCCTTTTTACTGATTTTGCACATGGCATGCTTTTTAATCTATGGGTTGCTTGATAGTTTGTGAAAAATCATGCATACTATATAATACTATACAAATACTATTCATGATATTTTTTTTCAGCCTTATAAGGTTGGTTTGGAGGCTTACGTGTAAATTTATACTACATAGTATTATTAAGTGGTCTTGAACTTAAAAATATAATTTTGTGTTGTTATAGAGTGTTTAGGGTAAATATCTCCACTTGATGACCTATATGTTGTAGACTATTGAGGTTTTAGTGTGAAATGAACAAACTACATTATTTGGCTTTGTTTAACACTTCAAATAAATGTCCATACCTTTAGGATTGTATAAATTAAATTCCTGCTAGGAGATGCATACTATTAGATGTATATATTCTTGTAATATCATAATAGATATTCTACATGTTATAAATACTTCTAAAAAAATAAAAAATAAATGGTAATCTTACATGAATAGTTGTTCAAATAATATATACTAGCATTCAAATGTTTTCAAAATATTTTTAACTATCTATAAAACCTTAAGGGTTCATTGAATATAATGCATATTACTCATGTTAATTGAGGTTATCACATCTTTTACTAGTTTCTAGTCTAACCATGGTATCATGGTGTGATGTAATATTTTGCCTCACATGTAAGCCTGAATAAATCCATTAAATTTGTGTGAAGTATAATAATCACTATTAATGAATGTGTACATTCTCAGTATAATGATAACTAATAATGAATATATACATTCTAGGTATAATTAGATATTATTTATAATTTTGGTCTTATTTAAATGGAAAAGAGTATCTAAATAAAATGAATAACTTTTCTATGAAAACTATTTATTTAGGTATTGTTGTCTCCAAATCTTGTACCTTAAAAGAGGGTTATTCAAGCCTCCTCCAGATTTGGGCAACGTTGGGACATTTCCAAGCCTATGGGTGTGCCTATAAGTGAAAATGAACCTCTAGGTTGAAAGGGCTAGCTCCTTGTATTATCTTTTTGTGAAATAAAATTGATGAACCAGTTTGTATGAGTGAAAAGAATCAAAAGTTTGCATAAATGAAAAGCCTAGTCTAAAATGGTGATACACCAAGAATTAATATCCACATGTATACCCTATACTTATTCACAATACAAAAAAATATAGCATATAACTCAAGCTCTAGAAGACTCCAACATAAGTATTTCAATGTAGATACAAAATGAATGAGATCACATAAGGTAAATAACTAGAAAAGATAACCTGTATAGTCTAGAAAAAGATTGCACATGTGCAAAATCTCATACAGCTAGAATGCACTCTACATGACCTATTAGATCAAATCTTTGCTAAAAATCATGAAGGACAGATAATAGAAGGTAAAACATCACTTTATATCACTTTGTGTCTCTTGCATGCCCAGGAAAATGTCTAGAACTTAGAAAAAAAATAGACTTATGCTTGTTTGCTCAAAGGCAAGAAAATGGCACAACATTCCATCAGGGCTTCACCATATTATCTGTGGATGATGAAATAAGAGCCCAAGGGTCCTATTTATAGCAAAAGAGGGAGAGAAGAGAGAGTTATTGGGCACCAAAATAGAAGCCTCCAAAATGGTTTACAGTCACCATCTTAGTGAAACTAATTCTACTTGTTCTCTCATTTAGTTGGAATTTGTCCTTCTCTTTGATTCACCCTCTTGAAATGACTAGGATCACTACAAAATCAATGGTGAGATGACCCTCCATAATAAATGGCTCATATCACTACTTTGAACCTTAGATTCCTCTTGAAAGCTCTCATGTTTTGCATTGTAGACCCATTCATGCCTTTTGAATGGCTTTACTTATAAACCTATAAGTCAAGCATGTTGGGAAACTCAATTTGTACTATCCTTGAATTTTTAGGTTTTTTTATTGATTTTACTTATGAAAGTCATAAACAAAGCTCTTGTGAAAACTTGATTTTCACTGTAGAGTCATTCAGGTTCTCTAAGTGACTTTGCTTCTTACTTGCTCCTTCGGGTTCTTTGATTGCTTCTACTTATAAAATTCATAAGCAAAGCTTGTTGGGAAACCTGATTTACACTACAGAGTCATTTAGGTTTTCTAAGTGACTTTACTTCTTATTTGAAGACTTTAGGCATGAATTTGACATCTTATGACACGTCACCAAGTTGCACCCCAATGGTTAGTTGCCACCCTAAATTTGATGTCCTATGGCATGTCATGTCTTTGAATCCCAATGACTAGTTGGTCACCCTAAATTTGACATCCTATGGCATGTCATCTTTGCACCCCATGGCTAGTGGGTTTTATTAAACTTGACATCCTATGGCACATAATGGGATCCATTAGGTTAGGTTTATTATTTTAGGTAATTTTCCCAAAGTAATTCCTTCAGATAATTTGTCTAAAGGAATTCTTTTGGGGATTTTTCCTAAAAGGCAACGACTAGTTCCTTCGAGAACTTTTCCCAAAGGACACTTGGAAAAGTGTCCTTTGGAAAATTTCTAAAGGACACATGGGGAAGACAACAGGTCCCTTCTAAAATTTTTGAAGGGAATTTCCAAAGGAAATGGTCCTTGAGAACTTTTCTAAAGGTCATTTCCAAAGATAAAGTGCCCTTCAAAAAATTCTGAAGGGACACTTGGGAAGATAAGTTCCCTTCAAAACTTTTTCAAAGGGTCACTTGGACAACAAAGTTTCCTAAAAAAAAAATTTGAAGGGACACTTGGGTAGAAAAGTGCCCTTCAAAACTTTTTCAAAGGGTCACTTGGAAGAAAAGTGCCCTTCAAAAAAGTCTGGAGGGAAACTTGGGCAAAAAAGTGTGCTTTGGAACTTTTCTGAAGGGTCACTTAGAAGAAAAGTGCCCTTCAAAAAAGTCCAAAGGGACTACACTTGGGCTAAAAAGTTCCCTTCATAAATTTTTCAAAGGGTCACTTGGAAGAAAAGTGCCCTTCAAAAAATTTTGAAGGAAAACTTGAGAAGAAGGCAAGGCAAGAAAGGCCCTTCGAAAACCTTTTGAAGGGTACTTTGGGGAAAAACAAATCTTGATAGGCTAAGGCAAACAAGGTAAAGGGAAAGAACAAAGAACAAGGGAGAAGAGCTCAAACTAGGAGAGGCCAAAGGGAAAAGACAAGTAACAAGGCAAGTGGCCAAACACAATAAATGAGCAAGGGAGAAATGAAAAGAGCCAAAGGGAAAACACAAACTGGTCATGCAAAAAATGGTCAATAAGTATCATATAATAAATTCCATTTAACAAATTAACCCACACCCATTAATTAAATTGAATTTTCCAATGCATTCCACCTCTATGTTGGGTTGTAGGAATGGCTAAAGTAGGTTGCCTAATTAAAAATCATGAAGTAATAATGTTTCATGATGTGATGTGACTTAATTCAATAGTATTGTTTGTATTGAAACAAGTTTACAAGATTAAATGTTATGTAATTGATTCTAGGAATGAATAAAATAATTAATTTATATGCAAGTTTATGAGTAAGACAAATGAAAAATTATTCAGTTAATTATTCAAAATGACAAAAATTAGATGTATGTTGAATTTTGATATCAATTCTATTTGAACAATTTGGTTCAAGTTGAATATAATTATTAATTGTTTCCATAGAAAAATAAAATTATAGTGAAAATAAAATATGCGAGTAAAACTTAAAAGTATAAATCAATAAATATTAATGTAAATAATTAATTTTTTATATTGATTGAGTCTTAGTTAGATTAAATATTTATCCCATAGAGTGTATATATAAATTTAAATTAAAAGGAATTAATATCCCTCTTTGACCTTGACCTTGTCTCAATCACTTGGGTGACATAATAGGAAGGTTTTTTAAAATGACATACATGTTATACAAAAATTATTATAAAATGTACAAGACTTTTTATAAATGTGATTGGATTATTAATATGCTTAATCCTAGAGTACATTTTTCAACAAAAAATCATGGCAAGTTTGTCTTGGATATGAATTTTTAATTGTGAAATAATAATCACATAATAATAATTCTTATGTAAAAAATTAACATCCTTCTTAAACCTTAAACCCACCTCATTCAGTTGGGTAAAAAAATAGGAAGGTTTGAACCACACAAAATTATTAAATGGCATATATGTTTTATGAACGTTATTATATAACACACAAGCCTTTATATAAATGTTCTTAGATTCTTAAAATACTTAAGCTTAAATTAAATTTTTGAACAAATGAAATTGTGACAAGTCTTAGTTTTATAATAAGAGGTGTTGATCTATGTGCAAACATGAAACTTAAGGGTTCATTTGATAAGAAATCAATAAAGCTTATACAAAATTGGTAGTGAAGTTTGTATTTATAAAAGATAATATCTTTTCTATAAAACAATGAAATGCTTGTGTATATATTTGTAATGTACATATACACATGTTTAATCTTTATAAAATCATCTTACAGGTATCCATTGTTTAAATTATTAGGCAGAATTACAGTTAATTTTTTTTAACAAAATTTTATTCCTTTAAATATATTTGAAGATTCATATGAATATGAAGATCAATATGATCACTTTAACTAGGTAAACTTTGAGTATAAAATGTTTGTATATATGCAATGTTTGGAGACGTATTTTTCAACAAGTGCCATAACTTAACCATAGTTACCAAATTTCTATATTACTTTCAAATAAATTAAATGAGTAACTCTTAAAAATAAAATAGATAACAAATACAATTAAAATTTTATTTGTGATTTGCTCCAAATTAATTACAATATAATATATCATTTATTTCATGTTGACAATATTTTTTCTTAATTCTTCCACATTTTAAAGATATGCTTTTTTTATTACCAACACATTACAAAAGGATTATTAATACAAAATAAAATTAAATACCTTCACTTAATTATTTGGTTGTTTAAAAAATATTATGTCATTCTTGTCCCATTAACAAATTAAAAGTGTTTAATTTTTTATTTACTTATTAGAAATTAACAGATTAAAACTAATTCATTGATTTGTTTACAAATACAAAACAGTAAACATTTGATGAGATGTTCACAAATTTAATTGAAGAATACTTATGTGGACACCCAAGTTTGACACAAACTTGTTCAAAATACACACTTTTACATAACTCTATCTTTTTGTATCATTGTTGACGAATGAATGGCTCATTGGTGCATCACATCTCAAAGTATAAGAATGTCATTGTTTCATATTCTCATACTCTATCTTTAGGATATCTACTTTTTGTCTATATATTTCTATGTTGGTTTTGTGTCTTTTTGGTAAGTTTGCACTACTAGATAGGAGTACAGTGGGCACCTATCATCTAATTCAAAATTTTCCCAACATGACTTTGTGAGAGTATTTCAAATTTATGTCGGTAAAAATACTTTTTATGACTATTCATTATTTTGAGTCTGACCCTTCATGTGCCAGTGAGTCCCTAAATTCAATTACAAAGGTCTATATAGATAAATGTCTTACAAAGGAAAACTTACTTGTTTTCAATGTTCAAAAATTATACAAAATTTATATACATAATCATCATTTCCTTAAATTTGGACATATTCTAGTCCATATTAAAAAGTGAAATTATAATTATTAAAAAATTTAATATCAATTATTTTAATTATTGGAATACAGTTTCGCTAATATAGGATTCCGATTTTATGTTTATTGGAATTACATATCATAGTTTACAAATTCCAGTTTAAGTTTATGGAATTCAAAGTTGTAAAATGATTCGTAAATATTATTCAAGAATGTTAATTTAATATGTTGAAAATTTTTAATATGTTTTTGAAAATAATGGTTAAGTAATTATTATTTCATTTTTATGCAATTGATTCAAAATCAAAGAAAGGCTCCTCCCCCAATTGGAAGTTGAGATTAGAGAATATTATATTCATAAACATTATTTTATAATGCTCTCAACATTAAATGAAACAAAAAAATTAATGTTTTATATAATCTAATCAAGCTCATGATATTATATCTAGTCTAGGGTACCATGCACTTACAAAAAGTGAATGCATAATATTTAAATTAATAATATAAAATAATGGAATTTGGTATCCTCGTTGATAATTATTTTTAAAAAGAGACTATTATATCTTTATCACATTCAAATAGGTCTTATAGTAATGAAAAAAGAGTATATAATCTCTCAAATGCTTAGAGAGGTCCAATGTTAATGTGACAAAAGAGAGTATTAACTCTCCCACACTCAGAGAGGATGGAAATGATAAAATGAATTACTTACTCTCCCATGATTAGAGGATGGAGATAATATCAATTATTTATGATATCAATCCTCCTTTCTTTGTTAAATTCCTCATCTTCATCAATTACAAAACTGTCAATCTCCTTCAACTCTAAATTGTCTCATTTATCATAGTTGTAAACATGTCACCTCTCCATCATTTTGATCTATCACTCCACCATATTTTAAGTATATTTTCAACTAATTTTATGGTAATATAATCCTTAAAATACTAATTTATCAAGTGCTTAAGGTCTATGGAGTAACAATTGACCCACCCTTCAAAAAAATAAAGTTGATCCATTACTAATTGTTTCTCTTTCCCCAATTCTTCTGACATTCAACATTCTTGAATTTAGAATGATCCAAACAATGAAAAAAGAATATAATTTTCATGGAACCAAAGAATTGAAGGTGATTTGGTAGGTATACCAACTCGGTAAAAAGGTAAAGGAATTCCCACTAAGCTATGGAAGGTAGATAGCAAATGACTTGGAAGGAGCCTTAAACACCAATTTAGGATCCAAGATGTTAAAAAGGAAAGGAAAGCATGACACATCCTCCTCAAATATATCTCACCTTCAATATATTAAGGCTAGGCTATAAAAATCATTGGGCCAACATTCTAATTTCAAGGCTTTCAATGTCGATAATTGTAAATTTCTTGTGAATCCCAAGGTATCAACCTCTACTAAAGATAAAACCCTACCATATGTCCCTACAATGGTTTGAAGCTCTACAAGGAAAATAGGTAAGAAAAAGAAACTTTTTGGCCTTATTGATGGACATTTTTATATGATTGAGCATGTTGGTCACCTTCCATGTCTACCTTGAATCCAAACTATTCTCTCTGGCTAGGAATTGACAATGGATCAACTTATCTCAAATTAAAACATGCAAGGTGTATTTGTTCAAGAGTTTTCACATATTCTCATAGGTAAAGACATACCAGGTGAATTATACTCTTGCATGAAGGCATTCCTATATTGATATGATGTAACTATGTTTGTGAAGGAAAATTAAAGTTAAACTATTTGATCAATGTAATCTTTTGGCTAAGTATTATATTACATACCTTCTTTATCTTCCTCATTGGCATTAAATTACTATAATATACTCTCTATATTTTTTCTCATATTAAAAACATGAATGAATTAAGTTATTAATTTATTTATATGGATGAGGGACCCAATAGAACACTTTTATGATATTAAAAAAATACTTATCTTAACATGTAGAATGGGGCATGTGCCCATTCTACACAATATATTATTATATTGGATTTTTATCTTTGTAAGTGATAATATTCTTATATAATTGTGTGATGTTAATGGGAAATAAGACTATGGAAAATTCATTTATATTTTTTTATTTTAGTGCATTGATCTTCATAATTATTTGTGATTAGTATTTATCCTTTTTACAATTCTTAAATCCTTGTTTGTAATTCTTAATAGTATGGGGCATGGATGTGATTTTAAATTTATGAGATGATGCCACTTGTTGTGTTAAGTTTGCATTTTTTATATTCTTCATGACATCACATTTTAAAATGATTATCTTCTTAGGCATATTATTTGTTCGCAAGTCCTCTTTTCAACAATTTTTATTTCACTATCACTTCTAAAGATGTCACTTTTTTATTACTATTTGCATCTTTGCATAGTGACTACAAGTCACAATGAGATCATGCCATGTGTCACAATATCACTCATTGTTAACCAATTTCTAGAAGATATCAAGACAAACTTTCAAAATGTGAGAAATAAAGATGATGCCACATGTCATGATCTCACTTACTCATAAACACACACTACATGGACATTGAGATGAGGTTTCCAAGTATGAGTATTCGAGGCATTAGTAACACACCACATGTCATTTTTTAATCTTACTCTCATTTTTCTATAAATTTGATGCATAGAGGCATTATATTTTAAATTTAATCCTAATTATTATTTTATGTGATTATTATTATTTTCATTAAAAAATAGAGTAATTTTCTTTGTATATGCATAATTTGGGTTGAAAGCATATGGACATACTTGAATTGGGTATATTAATGAATTTACAAAAGACACTTTAAATTTTTTTGATATTGAGATAGAGAGGGATTTTGGTTCAAATTCAACTGTAATTATTATTTGGTATATTTACTTCTTTATAATATACTTTGTTATTAAAAGAGAAATGTTATATACTGAATTACGTTGAATTATAAATATTATCTTCTTTAATTTTATATTTTCTATTTTTACCAAGCAATATTTTGCTAATGTAACTGTGTGATCATCTATACAGTAATGACAAGCCATGTATCACTTTTTATCTTAGTACTTATCTCTTCACACAATTATTGTATTCAAATAAAAAACTTTTCACACTTGAACTTGACCCTTTGTAGTGAATAATTTTGAATGCAAATGTGTGTTGACATAAAATCTATGCTATCTTGTGAGTTCATAGTTTAATTTTCTCATATGGTACTGATGTTATGTAATTTACATGGGAATTATTGTGTAGGTTATTTCAAAAATTATTTCGTAATTAAACATATTAAGTTAATAAAACACCAATTATAACATATAAATTATACATAAAATCACACATGGTTTAATTAGAAACGTATTTAATATATTATTGGTATCAAGCTCAGTTCAAGATATCAAGATATTGGATTCTAGGATATATTTCTAAATTCATTATTAATACTAAAAAAAAAACAATGTGTCTCTTATTCATGCATATATTTGCATCTGAGTCCATGGAATGATACGAAGTATAGTCTATGTTGTAAAAGATGTCTATAGATGTTTGATGCCATTGTAAGATTGTAAGATTTTATAGTTTTTCCTTTAATATGCTAAATGCTCCATTGAGTAATCCCTTTAACACTAAAAATGGATATGGGTTGGAGTGATGTGAAATAATTGAAATAAGACATGTGGATCATCTTGAACTTATATTTTGATAAGAAATTACTATGTGGAATGCAAATGAGATGCAATGGCATTCTTAATATAACATGATCAATATAAGATTATACAAAATGAGAAAAATGACATGAATGACCATTATCAATGACTATTCTATTATCCATTTTATATACAGAAGCTATAATTTAAATTTCATTAAAATAGTCAGCTTTGTTTAGGTCTAGGGTGATTTAAATTTCATCAAAATAGATAAAGTATGTTGATGAATATTTATGAAAAAACATGTCTAATTTTTTTAATTGACATTTTAGATCACACTCTATGAACCATCATCAAGATGAGAGTGAAAATTTTAGTTAGATTACAAACTATGGCCACCACTTTAAAATATGTTAGCAATTCAGTGGAAATACTATGATCTCATTAGTTATAAATTATTACTCAACTTAATAGGCTAACAAAGTTATTTATATGTAAAAAAAATAATTATCTTTATCTATATATTATACAAAAAAAATCCAACTATCAAATATAAAATTAGTCAACTTCCATATAAATATGCAACTTAGTCAATAATATTTTATAAATTGTACCAATCACTTTAATACTTCAAAATAATTCCATCTCTCATTGTAAAATTTATCCAAATATTATTACATTTCTTTATATAATATCAAGATAACTTAATCAAAGCCATCAAATTTTTTTTTGTGTGTTTTCAAAGAGTTATGCATATTTTAGTCTATCCCCACATGATATAACTATGTACATAAGTGTGTGAGCATTTTCCTATCAGAATGTAGTGTGCCATCAAATTGTCAGCTTGGAGGCAATCCAAAGGAAAGGTGTTTTTTTCTTGCAAACAAAACATTTTTTATTGCCTATGAATAATATTTTGTCTATCTCATACAAGTGCATGTACTTGTACATAACTTTTTCTATATTTTTGTATGTATACTAACACAATATTTATTTTCTTTGATCTGATAAATTTGTCACTAATTTCACATTATTTTATCCTACATGTAAAAATAAATTCCAGATTTCATAGAAATTTAAAATGTTGAATGAAATAAAATTTTACTCTTGAGTTCAAGTAAGTAAACCACAACCCAATATCAAAATATTTTTTTGTAACATTCAAAAATTTAAGGCCAAATGTACAATTGAAGTATTAGTAACATGAATATGAAAAATATGGGTGTTTGGTCAATGAACTAAATTCAATGGTATTTGTAACTATAAACATTACTCCTACTCCCAATATAAACACCTTCCTTCCAAGTGGAATGATAATATTTGAAATAGTTAATTAATATAATAATTCATTTTCAATAATTAGGAGAGTAAATACTAATGTTTTATTAAATAATTTTTTTTGATACCGTTGTGATAGTTTATGTTGAACACTTATTCAATCTTAGATTTAATTTAAAGATTTAGTTGTTTATGAGAAATTAATAGTTGCAAAAACATTTGGGGAGAAATTCATAGTAGCCAACATTTTTGGGCAAAAATCATTTCTTTAGCGGTACATGTTTTATTTATAAAAAAATCATGATTATTAAATGAAAAAACTTAAAACCTTGATATCATAAAATGATAGAAAAATAAAATAAATTAATTTTATTTAAATTTAAATTATATGTAATAAGCCTATTTGAGAACTAAAAAAAATATGAATGAAAACATCTAAATATTGATATTAACATCAGATAGTAATGCATTTTGAAGAATACTCACAAAATTTATTTTATATAAGTAGTGTAAACTCAATTTTATTTATTCCTTGGTTCAACACTTGTCATAGATAAAATTATATATTCTTTCAATAAAAATATTATATCATCTACATCCTAATCAAGGCTAGTTGTGTAAACAATGTCTCCATAAGCTAATTTCTATTTCTAAAATATTTTTCAGAAGAAACCTTCAGTGAAATGATTTTTTTTTAGGTGTAATTTCTTTTAATGGATTGACTACAATACTGCTTACAGAATTAAAAAGAATCTTAGATTCCTTCCAAATTGTGTCCAAGTTCTTAATAAATATTTCTATATATTTTTTACAATACCTAGAACCCCAAAAAAATAAAGGACAAACATTCACTTTAGCATTTAGTGGTAGTTTTATTACAACTTTTTACATTGATATATGTATTAGACATAGACCAAAATTTTATTTGAAACTATGTGGACACAACCATTAAAAATTGGGTCAAGTATCCTCTTGGTTGTATGTTCTCATTATTGAATTAAAATGTAGTGGTATTCTTTTTTAAAGTGTGTTTTTAAATTAACAATCATTCTAAGTTGAGAACAAGAAAATGTATTTTTTAGAGGCACTAAATAAAATAAAATTATTGAGATTTAGTTTTGTATTTACTTTATTTTTTAAAGTCATTATATTGATATGTCAATTAATGTTTTACCTACATTCCTAGGAAATTACACATATTATGCATCATCTCCATTAAATCTACATGAATTTAAAATTATAATGATTATTGCTTGAAAAAAATAATCAAATCAATTATATTGGGAATTATTCATGAATTCATCAATAATTGATTATTAATTAATAATTAATACTTATTTTTGAGTTAAGTGTGAGAATTATTGGTGCATGATTTGATATAGTTAATGTATTTACAAAAACTAGTTGCATGTTTTGTTAAAGCTCATCTTGTTCGTTAAATGTGTCCTCTAGATGTTTAGTTCTCTCCCCTTGAGCTAAAGTTGGTTCTTCATTTAATTCATCATATGCGTTCATCGTTATTTGTAATGGATTAACTATTTATACCAACATAAAACATACAAGTTTGGAATGAGAATTCAAAATTATTTAGAATGGGTGACCACTCATTCTCAAATGCATCAACAAGTCTAATATCTAAGTTTAAGGGATGTACATTTTTAGAAACTATAGCATAATATAAATAATTTAGTATTAGTAGTATAATATATATAAAACTTATGATCTAAAAGATTGAATTCAACTATGAAAAATTTAGTGTGTAACTATACAAATTTTATGATATAATTATCAAACCATGTGCATACTTAGGGGTGTCATGAGATATTTGTAGTAATATTTAAGCATCATATCCTACTTTAAATTTTTTAATATGCATATCAATGAAGTCATCTTTAAAATTTTATTTACTTTTAATGCATTTGTGCCTTCATAAAGTATTAAAACAAGTGATGAATGTGTGTTACGTTTTGGTAATATGTGCTCCCAAAAATTGACATATCTCTCATACTTGAAAGGATGTTCTGATAATACAATCATAATATTAGTTAGTCTCACAATGTCCAAAGTCATGTTGTGTGACCAATCAAGATCTATTCCCACTTATTCATCAACTTTATCTTTTGAGTGTGGACATCATAAATGATAAAGACCACTGACAGTCCTTTGAACCTGCTTTCCTCATTCAGAATCTTGTAACATCTTTAGAAAATGATTTCATTATTTTATTTATCCTTTTTCATGTAGATGCATAAACAAATATCAAACAAGTAAAATTTGAGCACTAGAACAAGAAAGATGCTCACACAATTCATTGAACTAGACCCAATATAGGAAAATAGATCTATAATACTAGTTTATGTGACGTTAGTCATAACATTAAAAAATATGTAACAACCACCTCTATACTAAGATAAATATGGTGTTCTAGTGCTCCTAATGTTTTTATCAATAAAAAAGGAAACTACACTGACATGTGAAATCATAATTATCTTCCTCCCTTGATAATTTTTAGTAATTGATGATACATATAGTTCTGAGAGGTCGATGGAATCCTTTGATATTGCCATATTATCTTCTATTTTTTCTAGATCCATTTTCATGTTTTATTTATTTTTATCTTTGCATTTTTGAATTAATCATTGAGTTGAAAAAAGTGATTTTCATGCATATGAAAATTTTCAAATCACATTTGATGCATTGCATCCCAACATAGTTATTTCTTTAGGACCTGTGAATTCAAATAGTTCATAATTTTCACCATTGAGACTCTAGCCTCCTTCACTCTTTTGTAGTATGCACTTAAAATTTCTTCCTTCACACCAGGGTCAATAATTTCTCATATCCAAACCTCTCTATTCATAACTATGTTTGTGAGTACAACTAATTCTTTCACAAACATACCCCTTGTGCCTATAAATAAATGTGTTGTAAATTTATCCAACAAATTTGGCTTGAAATTTTTATCTTTCTTAGGGATGCCAGCCAACCCACCATTTTTTTAGAGATAAAAAAACCAAGAATCCATTTTTCCCAAATTTGATTAAGAAGAATGAGAAATGATAGCCTATCACTAGGGCTATCCAATTTTTTTTAAAAAAAATCATATTATCTTCTTCAAATGTATGTATACAAACATAAAAGTAATTTACATTAATCAAACCTAGTAAGAGCAATTAAATGAATTTTTATTATTATTAATAGTTAAACTGAATTAATTATTTCAATTACCTTCTAGTTTTCTACCTTATCATGGCTTGAACTGGCATTGTGGTTTTTTCCATGATCCACATCACCCTGGATTTGTAAAACTGATCAATAAACTTTATTTGATCCCATGTTTTGTTGGCCATATTTTGTTATTTATACAACTAATTACCTACTCTATTGTGAATTTAATAAAAATTATATGAGTTGATCTTTGTTTTATTCTATAATGAAAAGAAATAAACTTATGGTTTTTTAGAATAATTTTCATAGCTACAATGGTATGTTTTTCATTAATGATGTAGAACTTTTTCTTTGGATACTACAATTAATGCTTGAGATTAATGTCTAAAATATCACTAGTTACTTTTATTTAAGGAAGCAATATTGTCTCCTACTAAAGAGGCACATTAGTGCACAATATTAAACTAGTCAATCTATCAACACATGTTGGATCAAGGGATCAATATTGGTATTTAGGATGAGCTTCATGTAAATTCTAAAATCGAATATTGAATGATTTTTCATTGAATAATAAAATTTGAATCCCCTAAGATTTTAAAATTCACTTTTCTTGTATTGTTCTATAGATTTATTTAATAGAGTTTACTCCCTTGTATATTCCCTTATCTTTTAGAATCGTGATATTGAATTTTTTTCAACTTGGCCAATAATTGCCTCCTCATATTTGTAAACATCTTTAAATGAAAATTTTTTTCTCCCAATTCTTTGTCCATATTCAAGTGGTGGGTGACAGATTAATTTAATGCATATCGATACATTATTTTTAATGCTATTGTAATTCTAGTATAAATTATTTCACATATTTCCACTCCAGTGGTGTCTCCATCTATAAATGGTTATAATTTCTAATTGTGAGAATATCAAGAACCTTCATGATGTTTTATTAAATGAACCATGCAATTTTTTATATATAATGGAATCTCTAGATCCATTTGAATAATTTAGAATAAGAAGTCATTATTGTCTATTTTCTCCACCTTAACACTTATTACATTTTTTGAGATGTATTTCATGTTTATCACTATCCTAAATACTTGATGCTCCCATGATAGGGAATGAAAAACTAGAGGCCATTGTGATAGTTAGTTCAAGAGTAGACTTTTACAAACCATTCCTCATCTCCTTTTTCCCAATCCAATGCACCTTCAATAACTAAAATATCATGGTATGGAACATTGTCCACAATATCCAGTATAATTCTTATTGCAAATAATAAGTCATAATTTGTTAATTGGAAGATGATTTTCAAAGATTAAATATATCATGATGATAGTTGAAATACATGTTTTTAAACATGTAAAAACAAACTATTTTAGATATATTTGTCACCAGGTCATAATGTTTTTAAATGGATGGTTATAATATATTTACTGATACATGTAAAGTGTTGGCTTGGAATTTATAGATGAACATAAACATCCATTATTATTAGTCACTATTGATCAATAAACAACATTATAGTTTTAACTACTATTGATGATTTATCTATTTTTATAAAGAGTTAATGTGTATTTGTGTATTAATAACATTATAATTGTTTATCCATGTCATCATAGATAACATTTTAGGAACTTTGCACATCCATTTCCAAAAATATCTATCTAGGCATGAAGTGTAGTGGATAGAGTCTCATATCCCTTACTAATACTAAGGATGTCATAGAGGAGTGGGTTGAGTCCCATGATGTTTTGGGCATCTTAAAGGATTGGGATGATGAACCAAACTATAGGGTCAACAAAGAAGACATAATTTCTTATAATATTATTCTTAATATATTATTTTATAATGGGCACATGCCCATTATACAAAATATAAGAACAATGGCTTCCTAAAAATTGATAATTTCCTAATAATTCTTAGATAATTGCGTGTAATGGGCATATGCCTATTTTATACTTTTAAAGAATGAAATATTGGATTCTTAAATTATAATTATCTATATTATTATTAATTCTTGATGTGTAGGATGGGAACATGCACATTCTATTGTGACCAACATGCCCTATTTTAAAAACCTCAAATAGGAACCCACTTGATCCTAAAATATCCAAGTTCAGACTTTATCAAGTTATAAGTTGACAAACATTGAGCTTATAAAGCTTAAGTCATTAGTACCATCATGTTATATTTTATAAATACTTTGGATTTGGTTTTATAAGATTTGATTATTTGTCTAATATAGAATGATGATCAATGTCTTTATTGATCTCTAAATAGTGCAAGGACTCCTCACTAATTGGGTGTTCAAAACTCTTTATTCAACATTTTCACCATCCTAGATAAATTCAACTTTATATACCTTTAGAATCTTGATCTCACAAGATTTATATGAATGTCATCTCATCATTACATAAAGACAAACAATGTTAAAATGTAAAGGTTATCAACTTCCTAACTACACGAGATTGCTCCATGTGTTTATTTATCAGTTTATCATAGACCTTTGGTATTAAAAAATAGTTGTATTTTTCATAAGTGACTAGGTGAGATCATGCCAATTTTCCCCATCCCATGGCTCAAACATCATGAACCTAAATTCAAATTATAGAGCTGGTTGACAACAATTATTATATTATTATTAATTATCATGAATGGATACTTTTGTAATGAACTCACCACTTGTGCCTAGATTGATAATATAATATATTTGAAATCAATTCAAATTTACTTTTTCTAAGTTACCATCTAGATCTCTCCAATGATAAAAATCCCTTAGTTTTTAGAAGTCGACATAGAGCTCAACAAGCACTTCAATGGCAGTCAAAAAACTCTTTCTCCATCTCTCCACTACTTTGGATCTTTAGTGGAATTCAAGGACACTCAATTTTTCATCTAGGCTCAATAATAATTTTTAGAATTAATCAACACTCTAAGTTATGTATGTTTTTTATTTGAAAAAGATTGGACTAAACATTTTGTAAATCTGAATCATCTCTTTGGTTAACATAGATCATAATTACAAATTATTAGTGATATAGGATATGCTTAGCAATATGGTACCAACAATATATTTGATGGTAATTAGTGTGTTAACTCCAATTTTATCCTTAGACTATTCACCATGTTTGACTATGTTTTGTGCTTTCAGCTAACCTATGTTAGAAGAATTAATTTATCCTAGCCTATATGTAATAAATGTCACATGGTGTATTTACACCTTTGATTGACATTTAGTCTAGGTTAGTTATGTGTGATTAGTTATATTGTGAGGCTTAATTGCCTATAAATTAGGAGATTTAATCTCACTTGTTGATGTATAAATAATCACCTCTTGTAGTGTTCTTGTTAACATAATTCCATTATGTCTTTCATTTGATATCAGAGCAAAAGTGGTGGAGCTAAGGTGGAGATCGAGAGATAAGTTAATGCTAGCCTTGATATTAGCATGATGCTCTAATTTATGCCATCACATGCTAAAACTCTAACAAATTATGGAAGGAAAAAGTTGTAATGCAGATCTACCAATCTTAAATCCCAACTTGGCATATTATATCTAATCTTTTTTATGGTCATTTTTTGATTTTTTAATTTTTTACAAATATGTAGAATTCTTAGAACTAACCTTATTTTTTTCTAAATTCTACTCAAAAAAATATGAATTTAAGAAAAAAATCATAAGTTTTGGATCTTCTGGTGATTTTCTATGATTTTTTTTAAGTTTCTATTTTGTAGGACAAGCGAGGAATTGTAAAAAATGATAGTTTTTTTATGTTGTTTATAGAAATGTGGATCAAATCTTATATCATTATATTCCTCTCATTGAATATTTTTGAAAAGTATTCATTTTATTAAAAGAAGCACCGAGGCACCCATGGTGAAAGTTTGAAGATAGAGGGCAATTTGGAAGTCTTCATTTGGTACAAGGTCAATTTTTTGGGTGAGCACCACCCAAATCTACCACTTCTAAAAACACCACCACCATCATGCCATCAATAATTTTTAGCCTCTGTTCATGCCATAGACCCACCTACTAGGCATTTTTATCCCCTTAGGGCTTGTCCTTCACCATTATGAGCCATCTTTAAAGATCTTTTCTTCTGAGGCTCATAAATTTTGATTCATAAATCCTAAGAAGGAGATTATTTTTTCACCTTGGCTATTTTTTCAAGATCTATGTACTAGTAAGGCTATTATTTATATTTGTATCACCCATATTTCCATAATTTTTAGTTGCTTTCTATTTTAGCTGACCAATTCATGTATTTTGGACCTTTAAGAGGCTATAACTTTTGATTGGTAACTCTGATTTGCATGCTACCTTTTTTAAAAGTGCATGTTTTTCTTTGATATTTACATCTAAAAAAATTATTTATTATGATTCTATATCATATTTTAGACTTCTCAAATGCATTTTTAGTTGAAACCAACATCTAGATTCCTCACTTTTCCATTACATTCCAACACACATTTTTGGTAGAGTTTGATGTGTGATTGCCTTTTATTTTTTGTATGAATTTATAGCTTCTATTTCTACACATTATTTTTGAAATTAAAACACACTTATACTTTCTTATCATATGTAATTTGCATTTCATGATGTTTGGATTTGGACCTCATTTTGTCTTCCCTGACGCATAATTGCTTTGTGGTGACAACTACGCTTCTTGAAAAACAAAAGTCCAAACACATTTAGAGTTTAAAGATATTTGGTCAATTTTAGAAGGCACATGGGTCTGACATGTAACAAATGTTGATCAACAACAAAAATATGATAAATATAATTAAAAAACTAAGTTAATAATCATGTTTGGAGTTTTGGATGAGGTGCAACCTCATATCTAAAGTGCTACAACTGTAAAATATGCTTGGAATAAACTTAAAATAGTATATGAAGTAAAGAATCAAACTCAAATATTGTATCTTCAAAGATAATTACACACTCTCCATATCAAATTAGATGAAAAATTGGAAGCATTCCTTAGAAGTCTTACAACTTTATAAGCTTCACTTCAATCTTTGGGAAAATTGATGACAGATGATTCTTTGGTCCCTACAGTCCCTAAAGCACTACCCCCCATATAGTAGATCTTTATGACCACTTTGAATGTCATAGGATAAAAACCAACCTTTGAACTATTAGTATTTTTTTTGTAACAAGAGGAAGCTTTGCATAATTTAGAGGAAGCAGATGATGAGCATGCATTCACATCAAATCAAAAGGAGAAGAAACCCATGAAGGGTACAAAAAAATCTCCAAAGTAAAATAATAAATAAAACTAATAAGGGAATAAATCACATTCTTATAGAGCATGTCAAATTTTTGGAAGATAAGGACATGACTTAAACCATTTTTAGTACAACACATTTCAAAAGGGCTCATCAAGCAAGAAGCTCTCTTTCAACAATTCACCACAAACATAAAAGAAGCAACCACAATAATAAAATAGGTGGAAACAAAAAAAATCAAAGCTTAAACAACATGGAAATGTTGCTGAATAATATGATTCTTCAAATGAGGAATATGGTTTAGCTAATCAAACACATGAGTCTACTAATCATCTAAGTGTCATTTGGTATGTTGATTCAAGAACAACTAGACACATGATATGGAGAAAACAATGGTTTTCTACATTGACCAAAATAGAATCAAATGGAAATGTATCAATTGGAGATGATACCTCATATATAGTAAAAGGTAGTGGTGACATCAAACTTCAACTTGGAA
Organism: Torreya grandis; assembly: GCA_037957365.1. Lineage (NCBI taxonomy): Eukaryota > Viridiplantae > Streptophyta > Pinopsida > Cupressales > Taxaceae > Torreya > Torreya grandis. The sequence continues at coordinate 1,565,523 of JARHVA010002928.1, forward strand.
ACAAGAAATGAAAAATTTCAAATGTTCTCTATTTTTTAGGACCTATAAAAAATATGTTATCTATTAATCAACTATTGTACCACAACCTCATGGTTGAACTTGATCACCAAAATGGTCAAAATTTTTGCCACATCAAAGATAAGTCTAGGCATTTTAAATTGATTGCCAAGGCTTACAACATTGGAAAAATGTTTCAACTTGATTTTATTCAAAATGATCATCAAGCACTTGTAGTCAAAGATACAGAACTAGGTAATTATGGCACAAAAGATATGGTCACTTGAATTATGGTTATTTGGTTGAATTGAGAAAATAGGATATGGTTCATGGTCTTCCCAAACTCAATAAATCTTCTAATATATATACCATTTTCTTAGCTATAAAATAATGAATAGCTCCCTTTGGAAAGACTAAATATTGATCAATTGGTAAGTTGGACTTGGTGCACATCGATCTATGTGGATAATTTTGCTTCCAGTCTTAGAGGGTATAAATACTTCAAGTTTTTGTTGATAATTACTCATGGAAAATGTGGGTATATTTACTGAAGACTAAGGATCAAGATTTTCAATTCTTAAAAGAATTAAAGGCCATGGTTGAAAATGAAATTGGTAGGAAAATCAAGACCCTCCACTTAGATCATGGGGAGGAATACACTAGTAAAGAATTATTAGCCTATCTCAGTGAGAATGGAATCAGTCATTAATTGACAACTCCATATTCACCTCAACAAAATGGAGTTTCAAAATGACATAATATAGTCAATATTATAATGTTTTGGATCATGTTTAAGGATGCAAAATTTCTTAATACATATTGGGCAAAATCTTATCACACTACAATCTACTTGTTGAATAGGTCACCCACAAAAACTCTTGATGGAATCACACCACATGAATCTTGGACAGGGAATAAACCAAAGGTTACTCACCTTAGAGTTTTTGGTTATAAGGCATACATGCATGTTCCTGAGAAAAAAGGGAAGAAGTTGGATAAGAAAACAAAAGAATATATTTTTGTCAGATACAGTGTATCAAAGGCATATAGGCTCCTTGATCCAAAAATAAATAAGTACTAATAAGTAGAGATGTAGTGTTTGATGAAAAGAGTGGAATCAATCCACCTTCTACACAAGAAACTGATACAGGCCAGAGTCATGTAATATTTTAAGATAGTGATGGTGAAGGTGAAAAGGAAGATAGTCAAATAGGACCTCTATCACCACCACCTATAGTTTAGCATATGCCCAAGTGGTATACAATTACTATACGAGATGCTAAATTGAAGGGAGTATTAGATACATCCACTTCAAGACTGAGGGCTCAAATCATGGATTGAGAAGAGGTTAATATGGCCCTTATGAGTATTATTCAAGAAATTTATGATCCATCAATAATAACATAATCCCTACAATCAAAACTTTGGAAAGATGTCATGGATGCAAAATATCAGTCATTGATGAAGAATAACACTTGGAAGCTTATTGATCTTCCACCAGGGAAGAATCTTATAAGATGAAAATGGGTCTTTAAGACTAAGTACAAAGTAGATGGTAGTATTGACAAGTACAAGGCAAGTCTTGTTGAAAAAGGGTATTCTTAGAAAGAATGCATTGCCTATGAGGAGATTTTTGCTCCCATAGCTAAGATAAAGACTATCATAATGGTTTTTTCTATGGATACATAGTTTGGATGAAAAATCCATCAAATGGACATAAAAAGTGCCTTTCTTAATGGAGATTTGTAAGAGGAAGTATATATGACTCAATTTGAAGGATTTTTGGTACCTGATCAAAAACAAAAGGTGTGTAGGCTTATCAAGTCTCTCTATGGGATAAAATAGCCTCCTTAAGCTTGGTACATCAAGAATTATGAGCATATTGTATAACATGAATTCAATATGAGTCCATATGATCCTAACTTCTACCTCAAACAACATGAGGGGAGGTTGTTATAGTGATTGTTTATGTCAATGATCTAGTCATCACTAACAACATAGTGAAGATGATCTATGCAAGTATGAATGATTTCAAGATATTATTCGACATGATATATATCAAGATGCTACACTATTATATTGGTTTAGAGGTATGAAAAAAGGAACATCACATTTTTGTTTCACATATGAAGTATACCAAGACATTTCTTGATAAATTTAGGATGATGGATTGCAAGCCTATTAAAATACCTATGGGGATAAGACTTCAATTGTTTCATATAAATCCATCACTAGAAGTAAATGAAACTCTCTATTAGCAATTGATTGGGAGTCTCATTTACTTGACATATAGTAAGCTAGATATTAGCTTTACTATCAACTATCTTTCTTGGTTCATGCAAGACCCAAAGGTGACATATTAGAAAGTAGAAAAGTGGGTATTGAGATACATCAGTGGTACAGTTGAGTATGGCTTATAGTATAAGAATAATGATAAGTTATTCTTGACATGATACATAGATGTAGATCATGCAGATTCTATTGATGACATGAAATCCACTTCTATATTTGTATTCTTTTTAGGATTTGGTCCAATTTTATAGGGAAGTAAGAAGAACAATTGTGTTTCTATATATTCTATAGAGGCAGAATATCATGCTACATCAAGAGTTATTCTACAAAGTGATATGGATATGTTGCATTCTTTTAGGACTTCGAGTTCTATATTATGACAATAAAGGTGTTCTACATCTTGTTCATAATCCATTATTTCATGAGATAACTAAGAACATAGAGGTTCAGATTCATTTCATACATGAACATGTTCAATAGCACAACATACAACTCCAATATTTCCCCACTTAGGATAAGTGCATAAATGTCTTCATGAAGTCACTTGCATGTGATAAACTTGAGGCATTCATAAATTATCTCTTCTTCTCTTTAGGCTATGATCAATTAAGGGGGGAATACTAGAATAATTAATTTATCCTAGCCTATATGTAATAAATGTCACATGGTTTAGCTACACATTTGATTGATATGTAGCATAGTGTAGACACCGCAAACGTGTCTGCACCTTGGTTCTCCCCCTTGGCCCTTTCTCCCTCCTAGTCCTCCTTGGTCCCTAACCCACCTAAGTCTTATTAATTAGAAATTAACATCTATTTTTAATTAAATAAGGCCCCCTTTCCACCCTACCCTTGCCACCTTGGATCCTCCCTTGAATCCCTCCACCTTCCCCCTAGCATTTATTAGGCCAAATCTCACCATTATATCCCCCCTCGTCCATTTTGGCATCCTTGTGACCGTTCTGCCCATGACCCCTCGCCCGGCGGCGTGCAAGAGTGGGCAGAGGCTATTTTTAGCCTCTGTGCCCATCCTGCGACCGCCGACGTCGGCGACCTTTCGGCCGACGTCGACGAAACTGCCGGCGTCGATAGCCTTCATTATCCCCTTCTGCATCCGTTGCACCCCCTGGACTCTTGAACTCGAAAACAGATTCTCTTAACGCTTTGGCTCTAATCTCTCCTCTGTCTTGACCTCGTGCAATAGCAGCAATAGGTGAAAAGGCCCTAGATCAGTATCTTCTCCTTGCAGCAACTCTTCCGTGGCTCCAGCAACATCTTCTTCTCTCTTATTCAGCAAGCTAAAGGTAAGCTAGTCTGGTTTTTTATTTCATTTTAGTATTCAGTCATCTATATTCTATTGTCTTCTGCTCCCTCTGTCCTTCCCCCTTTGAGAGGCTGCAAAGCCTTCTCAAGCCCCATTCTCTGTGAATCCTCCTCTTCCCTGTCCTCTGTGTCTCTTCCAACTTCCTCACCCCTCTGCCAAAAAGACCTTGCACCAGGCACCCAACCCGAACCAGACCACTCCCCAATCCATCCAAACTTGTCCCCGTTCAATCTCAGACCCGTCCACAGTCCAGAAAGCAACCCAGACCCGACTACAGGCCACAACCCCGACCGACGCCGGTCACTTCCCAAACCGACGTCGGCAGGATAGCCGACGCCGGCAGATAAGATAACCGACGCTGGTGACATTTCCGACCTCAGCGACTGTCTTCAGCCCAACAGCTCTTTCAGGTAATCATTTTGTTTTCTTCTTTCCTTTCTACTTTCTTTGTCACTTTTGTATTCTGGCATTCTGTCTTTTATCAGTCACTTATTTCATCAAAACAGTGGGTTGACCTCCCTTAAGGAAGTTCTTACACTTTTGGGAACAAGCCTTTTGCTTGGCAACCCACTGCCTATCTGTCTAACGTTTTTCTTGTCCTAGTTTCCCTTTTTTCTTGCAGGTGTCATTCCTCCACAGCCAAAGAGGAGTGCTCACAAACGTCTGGATTTATGGTGCGCAATCTTTAGTCCAGGTACTTCCAAGACTTGTCCATTACTTTCTTTTAGTTTCTTTCTTTTTAGTCTGAAAAGCGAATTTGAGGTAGAAACATCTCTGGCACGCCCGGTGGGACCCTAGGTTCCTCCTGGGTTCCTTTTCCTTTTCATTCATTTAGGTGCATTTAGGCTCCTTCTCTCTTATCTCTTTCTTCTATTCCAAATGACACTATAAGCGGGACTAAAACAAACCTTTCTTCCTTGCATTCTTGACTAGTCTAAATATCATACTCTCGTCCCTTTCTCCATCTTGTCTTCATAACAACATCACATTTCGACTTGGGCATTAAAACATATTGCACTTTCATTTCTGCTTGTGCTTGCATTAGTCCACATCTAGTAACTTAGGCGCATATTGAATGAACCGTAGACACTTGATGTTACACTACCGAATCACATGCACTAAAACACACATAAAACTTACCTGAGACAAGGCCCGACTGGGATTTCATCACCCAGCGGATACCTTACCCGTCCCGGTGACCCTACTTGGATTTCATCACCAAGGGGGAAGCCCACTCCGTTCTCTGGCGGAGTATAAACTCTAGGCGAGGTATATCTTGGCTAAGCGAGACCAGCTAACCACTGGAATCGTGAAGTGAGGGGAGCTTGCTCCTTAGCACCAGGCCACGTACCAGACCCTAACACAGATCTTTGAGCACCTAAAATAACACCTGAAACCATCTTTAGACTGCCTTCTTCTAGGACCCATTTTTCAGCCAATCTCCCCAAACATTCATCTAAGGCATAAGCCACAAGTTTCTAAGGTTAATTCCTAGGATTTATCGCTTAGGCTTGTCTGTTTTTCTCTATTTTCCTCTTCTCATCTGTTTGTTTGAGTGTGTGAGGACGCTTTCTTCTTTGTTTTTCCAAGAACCTTTTGGCTCTCTGGAAAACACAGTCACCGACATCGGTTCTTCCACTGACGCCGGCTTTCCCTGTCACTGACATCAGTTTTGATACCGACGTCGGCTTATTCTGTTACCGGCATCGGTTATCTGACTGACGCCGGCCTCATTTCCTACCGACATCGGTTTTTCAACCGACGTCGGTCTCTGTCACTGTCCTTTTTTTTCAAAACCAGCAACTTGAAACCTGTCTTTTCTCTGCCAAAGACTCCATCCTGGTTTTCTGGAACTGAGCAACACAGTTCCTGAGACCTGAACCTCCTTTGCCTTGCATGGTTTTGACTCGTAGCCAAGCCAAAGCTCTTGTCAACCATGCTAGCCATCAACCACTTCCGTCCACCCCGTCTGTGACCAAGCCTACAATGGAGTTCAACTCAGAGACCAAAAGAACTCCCATTCGTCCAACCTCGCCGCAAACTCCCATTGTCCAAGAAGGGGACCAAGACTTCAAACGATTCTTGGACCTCAACGTCAAGGCCTTGCAACATTATCTCGCGCATAGCCGAACGTGAGACTCCTTGGGCAATCCAATCTATGGAATGCCAACCTCCCTTGTCGCGACTACGGCTGTATCGACAACATCCATAGTTCAACCTTCGGACACTCAAGCCATCGCTTTGACCACTGACCAGACTTTGACCAATCCCCCAGGTGTGGCCTCTCCCTCTATCATTGGGCCCACTTCCACCGGGGTTCCGGCCCCTTGTCAACCTCAACCCGCTCAACCGCTATCCACTCCATTTCAAAACCTTGTCGTCTCTATCCTGCCTACCCTGGCCCCTATCAACACCAGGGTGGCTTCTTACCCCTTGGCCCCCGTTACCACAGTCCAGCCTCTCGTGGCAACAACGGGCCCAGCTATGTCTTCTAACCAACCACCTTTAGCCTCCACCTCTGCCCCTGCGATTAGTCATCCGTACATTGTACAACCGACTATGTCGCATACTTCCTCTAGCCTCTTCCAAGCGCCCTACAACTTAGGGGGCACGCAACCCGTCAATCCGTCGACAGACATCATCAAGATGCTAATGGACAAGATGACCAGTCTTGAGACCTCTGTTTCCAGTTCACGCAACACTCTTTCATACGAGCAGATCTGTAACGAGCCCATTCATCCTTTCATCCCAATCAGACCATATCCTAGCCAGTGAGAGCTTTCGAATTTTTCTCGCTTTCAAAACAAGGAAGACCCCCAAAAACACTTGCGGGCATTCAGACACGCCTGCTACCTCATTGGCCATGACGATGCGTTACTCTTACGCACCTTTCCTATGTCTCTCTCGGGTGCTGCACTTGACTGGTATAGCTCCCTTCCTAGCCATTCTCTCTTCTCATTCACACAATTGGCTCAGCTATTCCTCGATCACTTTTCTATCAACATAACCAAGAAAGTCTCAATCACGGACCTCTATTCTATTCGGCAATTCGAGGACGAGTCCATAGCCGACTTCGTTGCTCGATGGAGAGGCCTTATCAACCAACTCTCCTTTTCCTTGCCCCAGGCCGAGCTTATTGAACTCTTTTCTCAAGCCTGTGCCCAACATATCTCTTCCACCCTGAGGGTTCAAACCTTCCGCACTTTTGACGAGGCCTTCACGATGGCCCGCAAACTAGAGTTGCGTGCCATCGAGGAGAACAAAGTCAAGTTGCGGAGTAAGAATCCCAGCTCTAAGACCAATGACTCTTCTTCTGCCAAGCCATCATCATCCAATTCTAAATCCAAGGCTTCAGCTAATGCCGTGGTTGTCAGACCTTCATCTTCTTCGACCAATCAGCCTGAGCCCTCTACATCTCAGAGCACTACTCGGCAATTCCAGCAAAGATACATGCAGCGACGATATACTCCCCTTGGAGAATCATATGCGTCTGTGCTGGAAAAGCTTCTTAAACAGGGGGCCCTCAATCTCCCTCAAGCCCGACCTCCTCCGCAATTCGATCCCTCACACGCCATCCCCGCGTGGTATAGGGAGCAAGACTTCTGCAGCTTCCACCGTGTTAAGGGCCATGACACGAAAAACTACAAAACCTTTAAGAACATAATACAAGACATGCTTGAAAAGGGGGATCTCATCTTAGACAATCCAAATGCACCCCCTAATCAGGCCATTGACATCTTCAAACAACCTTTCCCCAATCATCCGCCAACTCAAAACAACATCCAGACCTTAATTGACGACAATCATGAGCACAATGTTCGAACAGTCAATACGGTCTCTCCCTTCATCCCCAATCAACCTCAGGAGGTTAGTCCTTCAATTAGTCCGTCACACATGGACGAACCTCTCTCCTCGGCTAGTTCTCCACCGACCTCTCTCATCTTGGAGGACGCCTCGGCCTTACCTGCACCACCGGTCTCACCATCCTCCGTTCTACTGCCTATGGAGGACCCGACCCTTCCTACTCCTCAGCTGCAAGTGGAGGGCACCGTCATCCCTGCCCTTTACCCGCTGGAGGAGCCGCGCTCCTCAGTTTCTTCTCCACCCAGGGAAGAACCTGTCCCTCCTTCGTCCTCACCTAAATCTGTCATGACTTCACCATACCATGTGCCTGAGACCACTACACCGATCTCGTCTTTAACCTCGCAACCATCAACATCTTCCTCTCAGCCATTTTCCCAGTTAGTGGAGAAGATTGAACTTCTCCCTCCACGGAAAGTGACGCCTCAGGTGTTGTGGGAGCGTCTTAAATCCCTTCAACATACCCGCGCCCTCTCATCACATGCCGCTAATCCTCCCAAGGCGGAATCTCGTCAGACTCTTGACAAAGACCAGACTCTCAAACCTCAACCAAACCCGTCCAAACCAAAGCCTGCGTCTATCTCGTCCAAACCCATCAAGTCATTTGGCGTTCGTCCTGTCTCCACCCTCACTCACCCGTAAGTGAAGGTGGACCTAGGCCAGACCTCGACCAGCAGTAGTCTTCCGACCAAGGCGAAGAAGACTGCCAGACCACAGAAACGAACGCCTCCTTCTCCGTCACCATTGCCATCCATTTTGGGCCCCCATCCTTCGACCTTGGCTAGCATCCTTCCCACTCTGACCTTCAACCAAAACTCGTTGCCTCCTTTTCTTCCTCTGCCTACATCCAGTCGTCCCTCTCCTAAAAAGGTGTTCTCAATCACCAAGCCAGAGCCATCTCCATCTGTCACCGCGCCATCAACCCATAAGGTGGTACGGAAACCTCTTCTAACCTCGCCTAAGCAAAAGTCACCAACCTCGTGCATATCAAATAGCACGGACCCTCTATTTGGCTCATACTCGTCAATATTGCGCCGACTTCTCCAGACTTCTGACATAACCCTTCCGCCCATCAAGGCCTTCCAACCTCTCGAGTCCAAGCCCTCCTGGTTCGACGATACGAAAATTTGCTTATATCATCGTACACCAGGACACGACACTGAGACTTGCTGTGCCCTCAAGGCCGTCATCTGCCGCCATATGGAGAAGGACACTCTTCTCCTTGAGGACACTCTTGACCAGACCCCGACTCCTTCCTGTCCAACTTCTTCAAACACGTCAACATCTCACCAGCAAAACATGACCCCTTCTTCGCCTCCCATTTTCGAAATCAATGCCATCCGTATAACCACTAGGTCGCAATAGGACAAGGCCAAAGCAAAAGCTGCCATTCCTTAGACCTATCCCTTCGTCAAGCCACCTCTTGCGCCCAAGCCTAAAATTTCTATCCTTAGCACGTCCCAACCTTCTTCGTCTTCCTCTTCTGGGCCAATTCACGACTCCATGTTGAAGTAGCTTCATCAGACACCGGTAAAGATGTCTCTTTATGACCTTATCCAAACTTTGCCTCAGCACCGTCAAGCCCTTATCCAAGCCTTGCAGGCAACGGAGGTCCAACCCGAGGACCCCCAACCACTCGCTGCCCTCGTCCATTCTTTATCTCCTGTCAACTCCATCACATTCAGCGATTCTGAGATTCCCACATCTAACACGGAAGATCAAGACGCCACCCTCTTCATCACTGCCTATGTCGATCGGACATGCATCAAACGTGTTATGATCGACGACGGTGCTAGCATCAACATAATCTCTACCCACGCCTTTGATCAGCTGGCTCTTCCCAAGAACTGCGTCTCCAAAACTGACGCGATCTTATGCTCTTTCAACGACACCACCGCTACGACCATTGGCACAATCATCCTCCACATTCGCATAGGCCCACGCACAGTCTCGGAGCTCTTCTATATCATTGAAGGAGAGTTTCAATACAACCTTCTACTAGGCTGACCTTGGATTCGTGCCATGGCCTGTATACCCTCCACCCTGCACCGTTGTGTGAAGTTTAAGCATGACGGGCAAGTCCACACCATTCCCGCTGACCCTTCACCCTTCAAGACTTGCAACACCACCTACCGTCCTAATGACGTCCTCATTCCCATCAAGCTGTCCACTCCGGCACTGCCTCCATCTGCGGAAGCTTCGACTAGTTCGCAATCGGCAGTTGCCCTCACCCCTCCTCTTCAAGCGCCGACCAAAGACCCCATGGAAGACATCTTCCAACGACTATCACTTGGGGAATACCGCTTGTTGACCCTCAACATGTTCCAAACTCCACAAGAGTATGGACGCCTTCACCTCAGTCCTAATTACGACCCTCGAATCAGGACGGTCTTACCTTATGGTCCTCCTCACTTCCAAACCAACTTTGTCTATGGGGGGCTTAACCAAGCTCCTACCAATGGCAATTCTCTTTCTTCACCCCAACCTTTCACATCTGATTTCTCATTTCTTGGCAACCCCGCCTTTGCACACACTTACCTTCACAGGTGTGCATGGAAGGGTTTTGGTTTCGAACGTTATGAGCAGGGCTCCCATCAGCCCATCGAGCCGCTCAATGATCACGATGCCAAGAAATGGTATGGCCTGGGATATCATGACCCCACTCAGGCTCCTTCCGACCTTTGTCCCAAACCAATCATTGACCAATCTCTTTCAGACTCGCCCATTTCTCCTTTGTCACCTACGGAGTCGGTGGTTTCCATCCCTCCTAGTTTTTTTTTCCATAAACACCATCCACCTGGAACCCCTGACCTATCAGCTCAATGGGGTGCCCAGGTCTCTCCCTCTCATCTTTCTTGGCATGGTAGAGGATGAGTCGGCAACCATTCACACTGTCCACTGCGTTGACGATGACGCCATCCTTTCCTACATGGGTGCCGATGACTCTTTCGTCCAGCGTTTCCTCCCTTCCGAGACCCAGGTTATGTTAAATGAATCCACCATTGACATCAACCTCCCTTCTTCTTCTGATGTTCCTCACATCTTAAAGATTGGCCAATCTTTAGACACTCAGGAGCAGCTTGACTATGCCCAGTTCCTTTCCGACCATAGCAAGGCCTTTGCCTGGACTTACAGCGACATGCCTGGCATCGACCCCACCATTGCTACCCATAACATTGTCACCAAACCAGAGGCTAAGCCTGTTAGGCAAAAGCTTCAAAAGATGCATCCTCGCGTTGCGCTTCTTGTCAAAGAGGAGCTTCAGCGCCTTCTTTCTGTCTCCTTCATCTAACCCATCGATTATCCACAGTGGGTCTCTAACATCGTCCCAGTTACTAAAGCAACTGGGGGGATTCGGATCTGCACGGACTATCGTGACCTTAACCTAGCCTGTCCCAAAGATGACTTTCCCCTTCCCAACATCGACCAGCTTGTTGATCTCACGGCCGGCCATGAGATGCTATCTCTCATGGACGGGTTTTCAGGATACAATCAAATCCTGGTCGCACCGAAAGACCAGCACAAGACTACCTTTATCACCCCATGGGGGACTTTCTGCTATCGAGTCATGCCTTTCAGCCTGAAAAATGCTGGTGCCACTTATCCACGATCTCCTCCACAAAATCATGGAGGACTATGTGGATGACCTTCTCGGCAAGTCCAAGCTCCGCCGCGACCACTTGACCATTCTCACAATCATCTTCTCTCGTCTCCTTCAATACAATGTCCGCCTCAACCCCAAGAAGTGTGTCTTTGGGGTCCTCTCAGGCAAACTTCTCGGCTTCATCGTTTCCTTCCGTGGTATCGAGATAGATCCCGCCAAGATCCGCGCTATTCTCAAAATGTCGCCCCCGACCAATCTCAAGTAGCTTCGCAGTCTACAAGGGAAGCTCCAGTCCATTCACCGTTTCATCTTGCAGCTTTCAGACCGCTGCCAACCTTTTCATCACCTCCTTAAGAAGGACGTCTCCTTTAAGTGGGATGAGAACTGTCAAGAGGCTTTTGAGGCCCTCAAAGGCTATCTGGTCTCTCCACCAGTCCTCATTCCACCTAAGGATGACCAACCCTTCTACCTTTATATCTCTGCTACCAACCATTCGTTAGGTGCCATGATCGCGCACCGAGACGAGCATCATCGCGAGCAAGCAGTTTACTACATCAGCCGAACACTGGTCGACTATGAAACTCAGTATACTCATACCGAGAAACTCTGTTTGGCATTAGTCTTTTCCGCTACCAAGCTCCGCCACTATCTTCTCAACCACAAAACCTTTGTCGTCACTCACACCGACCCTCTCAAGTACATGCACTCCAAGCCATACCAGAATCAACGTATGGCTCGATGGCTCATGCTGCTTGCTGAGTTTGACTTCGAATTCATCCAACAGAAATCTATCAAGGGGCAAACCATTGCTGACCAACTGGCAGATGCCCCTCTTCCCGACAACCAACCTTCACACTGTGAGTTCCCTGACGAGTCTATCGCCACACTTTCCACCGATGACACTGTCTACCAGATGACTATGTTCTTTGACGGCTCCAAATGTCAACTCGGTGGGGGTGCGGGGGTCATCCTCATCCCACTCGATGGGGAGCCCTTGCCTCTATCTTTCAAGCTTGACTTTGATTGTACCAATAATGTGGCCGAATACGAGGCCTTAATTTTGGGACTTCAGACTGCTCTTTCTCTCCACATCAAGTCTATCAACATCTTCGGCGACTCGCAGCTCGTCGTTAATCAAGTTAACGGTTCATATCTCTGTAAAAATGAAGTTTTACAGAGGTATAAGAATCGTGCTGACACTCTTTTGGCATCTTTCGACCATTACCTCTTGCAGACTGTTCCACGCTCTACGAACAAGTTTGCCGACACCATGGCTTCTCTTGCTTCGCATATCCCGTCTTCATCATCATCATCATCTCGCCTTTTTGTCACAGTGCATCGTGTACCCTTGCCTTCATACATCTCTCCTCACATCGACCATATCAACACTGTCAATTCAAGCCCACAAGATGACTGGTATAAGCAACTCGTGGACTACTTGTCTCTTTCTGTCACTCCTCCCAACCTCTCTAGCAATGTGCGACGAGCTTTCATCAAGCGCACAGCTCGCTATACCATGCTAGGGGGTCTTCTCTATAAATGAGGCTTTGACGGCCTCCTTCTTCGCTGTCTAACCTCCGCTGAAGCTCCTCAAGCCATAAAGCAAGTCCACGATGGGATTTGTGGCGGACACTTCAGTGGAAACTCGGTTGCCAAGCGCCTCCTTCGCCTGGGTTATTATTGGCCCACCTTTCATCAAGACTGTAGCGATTATGTTCGGCGTTGCATCAAGTGTCAGCAGCACTCTAACCTGCTTCATCTCCCCAGTCACGCCTTACAAGTCGCTCAGGATTTTTGGCCTTTCTCTCAGTGGGGCTTGGATCTCATCGGTGAGATCAACCCTCACTCGTCTCTTCGTCATCAGTCCATCATCACTGCCACTGAGTATTTCACCAAGTGGGTGGAAGCCATTCCTCTTGTCTCCACAAAAGTTGACAAAATTGTCGACTTCATCAGCAGCCACATCATCTATCATTTCGGTGTCCCTCACAAAATCATCACCGACAATGGCAAGTCTTTCAAAAACAAGACTGTCCAAAAACTATGCGACTCATTTGGCATCAAACTCAGCTTTTCTTCGCCTTACTACCCACAAGCAAATGGGCAGGCTGAGGCTTCCAACAAAATTCTCACCAAAATTCTCATGAAGGTGGTCGACGATACAGGAAGGGATTGGCACGTTCATATCCCCTTCGCTTTGTGGGCCTATCGCACTAGCATCCGAACCTCTACGGGTGCTACCCCCTTTTCTCTCGTGTACGGAACAGAGGCTGTCTTACCTCTCAAAATACAGATCCCGTCTCTCCGCATCTCCCTACATGACATTCTCTCCAACGATGACTTTTGTCAAGATCGCTTAGCTTAACTTGAGTTACTCGACGAGTGCCGTCTGGCTGCCCTTAATCATCTCCATGTCTACCAAAGTCGCATAAAGCGGGCCTACGACAAAAATTTGTGAGAATGAGATTTCAACATCGGAGACCTCGTCCTCAAAGAGAATCAGCACGTGACCAATATGGAGCGAAGTAAATGAGGTAAATTCGCCCCCAATTGGCTTGGACCTTTTATCATCACGCACAAGTATGGGTCAGGGACTTATCGTCTGTCTTCCCTCGACGGACGGCCAGAACCTGAGCCTCTTAATGCGTTGCATCTTCGACCTTTCTTCTGTTAGTCGAGTACTCGTCTACTTGACACGTAACTTGAGCTCGTCCCTTGAGCAATCCTCGTCCTCTTAATCCTCATCCCTTTCAACCCTATTCCCCTTTAACAAGTCCTCTACAACCCTTTCAGGATGCAGTGATGCTTTGTCCTAATAAAAAGGGGCATCCTTGAGCTTCTACAGTCTTGTCCGTGACTCTCATTCCTATCAATAAATCCAAATCAAGATGTCAAAACATATCCATGGTCACTAAATCAAGTCAAATCAAAAAGACAGACTGCTCCCTCGAAGGACAGTTGTACTATCATTGCTGTATTACTAGACTGATCCCTCGAAGGACAGCTAGGCCAACTTTTCAAACATTATTAAGCAAAAATATAGACCACTCCCTCGAAAGATGGCTATGACTACTCTGGCAATAAACAGCACTTTTCTTAGAAGCTTCCCGCATCGATCAGCTTTGCAACATGACCATTACATCAAGTGACATCTCTATGTAGGCTTCCTGCATCGATCAGTCTGCGCAAAAAAAAAAAAAAAAAAAAAACGAGTCACGGACATTGGCTTGTAGTTGTCTCAGGGTCTCCTATAAAAGGGGCAAGGTTATTCCTGCTCTTAAACTGGGTTACCCTATCCTCCTCCTATCACCGGCTCAAGGGACTTCGAGCTCACTTTAATGTCAAAGTGATTCGATTACCGTTCTAACTCAACACTGGTCAACGACGCAATGCATGAACGGGGCTTTTGTTCTAATAACCCCTATCTATCTCTTTCTTTCTGGTCCTTGTCAATGAAAGAGCAATTTTCCTTTCACCTTTTCTCTACACTTGGGTCACGCTTTGGCCACGTCAATTGTCGACTCATCCTTAAACCCAGCCAACTTCAACATTTTTCAAACCAGCCTCGACAGTTTCAACATGACATCAGGCATCATCCTTGTCCTTTTCGCATAGTTTCTATGGACACCAATACACATGGAAACTACCGACCAGACCCAATTTATGTTAAGCATAAACCACTACTTGCTGAAGCATAAATAGACCTTCTATTCATTTCTAGCATACATCCATCACGACTATGGAAACTTGCTAGGGATGAAAGACTCTCGACCACTTCTACAGAAGACACCATCTGTAGCATCTTTTTATCCTCATCTTTTTATCCTCATCATTTCGACGCTTGACCACATCCAATCATTGACCATTTTGACCCTCGCAGTCTGAACTACATTGGTCTGAGGCCCTATGACCAGGGCTATGTAGGCAGCACTCAGATAACACATCTTCTGAGGTTAGCTCGACCACCCCCGTTTGTTCGTCTCTTTGATGAACAAACCTTCTCTTCTGCGGCCTTGACCCTGACCACGACCAGTCTATCGACAACTTTGACCACATCCAATCTCATCATCGACCAATCTTCTCAATTTGTCTGAACTACATTGGTCTGAGGCCCTACGACCAGGGCTATGTAGGCAGCACTCAGATAACACATCTTCTGAGGTTAGCTCGACCACCCCCGTTTGTTCGTCTCTATGATGGACAAACCTTCTCTTCTTTGACTCTTATCACACCCAACTTCGTCAACTTTGACCAAGACCAATCATTTCCTTTGACCAAGACCAATCATAGACCTTTGACCAAGACCAATCATAGACCTTGACCAAGACCAATCATCGACTTTGACCAAGACCAATCAATCCCTCCGACCCTCCCTCCCTTTTAGGGAGAACTACATCGGCCTGAGGCCCTATCACTAGGGCTATGTAGGCAGCACTCAGTTGACATGGGGTCTTCTGGGGTTAGCTCGGCCGCATCCTTTCGTCTATCCATCCTCTTGACCAATGACCATTGGCGATCATGCCTATCTCCTTCGACCTCGACCACTTCCAAGCCAATGTTGCCTTGGTTGTTTTTGCGTGTATGCTATTCCACGGCTGGTTAGCAGAATTGTCTGCAGACTATTTTTGACCCTTCACAAGTATAGGATCGCGAGCCAGTTGATCCCTACTACTTATGACTTTTTTGTGTTTCTGGGAGCACTTCCTGAGCCCTGGATACCTGGGACACGACGACCATTTGGAGCTTCAGCTTAGATTGAGTGACCCGATCAGCAGACGACTAAATGCTGAGGCCCAATTACTTCAATTTTGGCACTCCTTGACCCTTGACCATGCAACAATTTGACCTGACCCTCTCGTGAAGTGGACTACGCGCAATCTCGACTATGGCAGCGTTTTCACTCACTCTCTTCTATCCATTTCTCTGTCAAATCGACACTCGATCTTCGGTTCCCTTCTCTCGACTATCGCTTTGAGGGGGGAACACCTCATCCCTTTTCTGGGGCAACCAACTCCTATTTTTGTCTTGCAGTTCGTCTGGAACAACCAACAAGACAAAAAGGGGTAAATGTAGACACCGCAAACGTGTCTGCACCTTGGTTCTCCCCCTTGGCCCTTTCTCCCTCCTAGTCCTCCTTGGTCCCTAACCCACCTAAGTCTTATTAATTAGAAATTAACATCTATTTTTAATTAAATAAGGCCCCCTTTCCACCCTACCCTTGCCACCTTGGATCCTCCCTTGAATCCCTCCACCTTCCCTCTAGCATTTATTAGGCCAAATCTCACCATTATATCCCCCCTCGTCCATTTTGGCATCCTTGTGACCGTTCTGCCCATGACCCCTCACCCGGCGGCATGCAAGAGTGGGCAGAGGCTATTTTTAGCCTCTGTGCCCATCCTGCGACCGCCGACATCGGCGAAACGGCCAGCGTCGGCAGCCTTCATTATCCCCTTCTGCATCCGTTGCACCCCCTGGACTCTTGAACTCGAAAACAGATTCTCTTGACGCTTTGGCTCTGATCTCTCCTCTGTCTTGACCTCGTGCAATAGCAGCAACAGGTGAAAAGGCCCTGGATCAGTATCTTCTCCTTGCAGCAACTCTTCCGTGGCTCCAGCAACATCTTCTTCTCTCTTCATTCAGCAAGCTAAAGGTAAGCTAGTCTGGTTTTTTATTTCATTTTAATATTCAGTCATCTATATTCTATTGTCTTCTGCTCCCTTTGTCCTTCCCCCTTTGAGAGGCTGCAAAGCCTTCTCAGGCCCCATTCTCTGTGAATCCTCCTCTTCCCTGTCCTCTGTGTCTCTTCCAACTTCCTCACCCCTCTGCCAAAAAGACCTTGCACCAGGCACCCAACCCGAACCAGACCACTCCCCAATCCATCCAAACTTGTCCCCGTTCAGTCTCAGACCCGTCCACAATCCAGAAAGCAACCCAGACCCAACTACAGGCCACAACCCCGACCGACGCCGGTCACTTCCCAAACCGACGTCGGCAGGATAGCCGACGCCGGCGACATTTCCGACCTCGGCGACTGTCTTCAGCCCAACAGCTCTTTCAGGTAATCATTTTGTTTTCTTCTTTCCTTTCTACTTTCTTTGTCACTTCTGTATTCTGGCATTCTATCTTTTATCAGTCACTTATTTCATCAAAATAGTGGGTTGACCTCCCTTAAGGAAGTTCTTACACTTCTGGGAACAAGCCTTTTGCTTGGCAACCCACTGCCTATCTGTCTAACGTTTTTCTTGTCCTAGTTTCCCTTTTTTCTTGTAGGTGTCATTCCTCCACAGCCAAAGAGGAGTGCTCACAAACGTCTGGATTTACGGTGCGCAATCTTTAGTCGAGGTACTTCCAAGCCTTGTCCATTACTTTCTTTTAGTTTCTTTCTTTTTAGTCTGAAAAGCGAATTTGAGGTAGAAACACATAGGTTAGTTATGTGTACTATTTCATATGCGTGATTAGTTTCATTATGAGGATTAATCACCTACAAACTAGGATATTTAAACTCACTTATTGATGTATAAATAGTCAACTCTTGTAGAGCTCTTGTTAATGTAATTTCATTCCATCTTTCAATCCATAGTAGATATTAATTTATGACATATGCCTCATCACTATTATAATAAGTTAACCTAGAAGGGTTTAAAATTCAATTGGATCATAGAGAGTCTTTATTTTTTACTTTACCTTTCCCTCATTTTTGTCTTTTTATCAAAACCACCTTAGTTTAAATCAACTATATTATTGAATCAACAAAGAGGACATCATTTATTATAATATTGTTTTTAATATATTCTTGTAGAGTGGGCACATGCCTATTATACAATTTAAAGATAAGAATATTGGCTTCCTAATAATTTATAATTTTCTAATTATTCTAACTTAGATACTTCATGGCCATTAGGACCTATTTAATAGAATTCATGAATCCCCAACCATTTCCCATGTTGATGAAAAATGGGTTACATTATTGTTTATGATCATTGGTTCCAAGGTTATCCCATCATTGAGAGAAGTCATTGGTTTTAATATCATGAATTAGATGGTTGTCCAAAACAAGCTAGATCCTAATTTCTACATGTTTTCATATTTGGTCTATGTTATTTGTGCCTATATTATTAGATTATTATGTAAAATGGGCACATGCCCATTCTACTCAAGATAATAATATTGATATAATACCACATATTAGAGGGTTGTTCACAACAGGCCAAGTATTAATTTCTACATGATTTCATATTTGGCTTTGTTATATGTGCCTATATTATTAGATTATTATGTAGAATGGGCACATGCTCATTCTACACAAGATATGAATATTGGATTCCTAATTGATAATTTTTTATATTCTTAAATTCTTAAATTATTAGATTCTTAGATAATAATACTATATTCGTAACTGATAATTGACTTTAATTTATAATATATTGATACATTAACAATAATAATAATAATAATGTTTATCACATAGCCATTAAAATACACAATAATATAAATAATGTTTTGTTTATCATATAATAGTTCATCATTATTATATTTCCATTTTGGGTTACAAGACCCTTGAGTCAGTTACAATGGTACAAACTATCACTATAATCTTCTTGTCTATTGATTTATTATTTCCTTGTCCTCTAAGACACTTTCTAGTTCTCTGGAAATGAGTAAAACTTGATAACTCTTCCTTATATGTCAATTTCCTAGATGTGTCCACACCCTCCTCCTTGATTTCTTTCAGCCCTTTCTACAGGTGGATGAAAGGTTTTAATTTTTTTGCATAGGCTAAATATCCTTATCCTTATGGGATGGAGTTCAATGTCATGTTAATCTATACATTTTAAATGAGTCCCATCATTTACATAGAGTACAACTAGGTTTCCCTCTAAAGTGGGGTGAACTTATAATATGGCCCTATCCATCTAATAAGGGATGAATCCATATATCCATTAGTTGGAGGCTTCCTATAGTACTTCCCTTTATGTTAAGTTGGGTCTATGCATACACTACCAAGTATAGTAGTGGGAATATTGTGTTTCATTTCCTTACTACACCATCATTTTCCTCTTTGAAGTTCCACCATACCTAGGTGTTTTGCTCCATAGACTCCACTACCCATTCTCTTTCTCTATGGAGTCTCCTATATCCTCTTGGTTATATGTGCTAAGTTGGCCATTCTTAGTACACTTTCTCTTTTTCTTTGTGTCTTATCCTTGTGATTCTTTCCCTCTACCCATATGCACTTGATGGGAGGGCCTTGAATCTATACCAAGTCATTTATGGCTACCTTAAGAGTCAACATCTGTTAGTCCATAATTCTTCCTTATCACTCCTCTAGTCTATTATTTTTAGTCATTAATTTCCTAAATTATCTCATAAGGGGAGGTAAATATCACAACTTATTTATCAAACCTCACACCCATGTGCACACACAATAATCATAGAATGCAAAAACAATATTGCATGGGGTCTTCAAGTTTTTAACTCTTTGACTTCAATTAAGGACTCATTGGATCCTTCCTTATAATAATATCCTTTTGATTAGTAAAATCCACCTTAACCATTACTCTATTTAATAACCTTATTTTTATGTTGAATATCTATATTTATAGTTGTGAGGTTTGGTTACCATCTGATCTAGATCACGGGTCAACAACTATCTTGCTAGTAATTTGGCTCCCATTTTTCTAAACACCTTGATTTTTTCAACTCTGACATTGTGTGATTGAGCCATACATTGAGCCACTCAACCCTATAAACAATCAATTATATTGTATTTTTCATTGAGTACATAGGTAAATTGTGCAAGCTTTCAATTATACTAAAACATGAGACATCTACAAACATTCTTTATGGTGTCTACAATTTTTCATGAAATCTCACAAAATAGAATAGATAAGAATACTCATAAAGAAGAGATATGTATTTTGACACATTGAGAGTGATATTTTAATTAGTTTTAGTAGTGAATTGAAAGGAGAATAGATACATCTATATTCATATATTGGTCATATACTTGAGCTATATATTTTTGGTTGGCAATTATCTTTCTATTAATTTAGTAGCCATTTTTAAAAATTACCAGTCCATCAATTACATGGTTGAGTCATATCACGAGTTGCTCAAATCTAAAAAAGTGTGGATGAGTCATGCTTCAAGCCATTCAACCCTATCAAAAATTAATTCCATTATATTTTTCATTGAGTATAAAATTAAATAGTGAAATCTTGTAGTCATATCATAGAATCAGACATCTACAGACATTCTTCATAGTATTGATAGTATTTGTGTCATCCCATAGAATAAAATAGAGAATAATTGTCATGAAGAGGATGAAATACTATTATCAAGGACATGAAAAAATGCCTTCCTTAGAAACTACCTTCCACAAATTAGAGATTTGAGGCTTGGGCATATCAACATGAGTGACTTTTGGTAGAGGATATAAAAAGACAATAGAACCCCCATTGCTCAAAAGACCTTCGAGAATAGGTTCAAAAATCTAGTGGATTTTCCCACATCAATTACATGCATCGACCTAGTGATTTATTATGATATATACAACAATAAGGAAACCAAATAAGTAAGGTCTTTTGAAGATAAAATCATTGAAAATATGGATAATTGATCAATAAATGTTGTCCTTAGGTTTCCACAAAGGAAATAATATTTCTAAGTAAAAAAATAGATTAGAGAAGTTAATTTTTAATAAAATAAACACACCTATAAGACTCTGATAATATCTCAATCATGGTTGAAAGATAAAATGATAGGAGGATCTAAACTACCTAAACCTTATGTAGGTGTAATTTCTACAATAAACTATTTGATATCATAACACTCTTAAACAAAGTCATGGGTCATAATGAAACTGATATGTTACACAAATGGATGTGTTTATTTATCAATATCATTTATGATGGGATGTATTTCAATATTGGGGATAGATTATCAGTGATAGCATGAATATCTAACTAACTTAGAGTCAACTCAATAATTCTACATGAATTATTATTTTATTCCATTGCATCCATGAAGTCATGGCCTAGACTCACAAGTAATGGAATATTCACCTCTATAACATCCATCTATGAGTATTATCCCCAGTTGGATATAAAATAAAGCAATAAACATTTTAGGAGGTTGGTTGATGAATTCATAATGTTAACTAGTAAGGATGCTTGAAGGGAACATTATGATGATAATTTATCCTAAAGCTACTACTCAGGTTATGAAATATAGCATCTATTTCTTACACTTCCAAAATTTTATATACATCATGATTAATGGGTTTATTGATATTACTTAATAACTACTCATTTTGTTCAATGATAAAATGGTCTTGATTGATCTATGCAGATAGATAGGGGAGGTCAATAAGCATTTTGAAGAGAAAAATAAATCCAAAATCCCATTTCCAATAGGCCTGGGCTATTACATTTATAGGACTCCAATTGATGCACATAATATTGAAAGGTTGTTTACTAGTACCACTATGAATTTATAATTGAAGAGACCTAATTTTAATAACATAGATTATGTGGAATCTAGTTTTAAACTTGGATCAGGTTATCACCACATTCCATAGATTGAAGACTCTACTAGATGGACTATGAAAATGACTTTGAGGTATTAAAAAGACACCACATGAGAATGAATCTAGATTAGTTAAATTCATATAGGTTGGAATGTCTTACTCAAGGACTTATAGATGATGAGAGTAATTTATTGTTCATACCCTTGAAAAAATAATCCAACTTCTACCACGACCAATAATCAACTTGGAAATAAAAAATCTAATAGACATTAGAGAACAATCCAAATTTGTTTTGAGAAGTTCTAGAGCATGGTTTATGATGAAATTTGATGAACACATGATATGAGGATTTAACATTAAACTAGAAAGAGGAAACATAAAACTAGTAGATGGAGGTGATGATGAAGACTCGAATAAATTATAATTTCCTAAGAAATTTTGTCGTAATGATTCAACATCAAGGAAGAAGCTATAAATCAAGAGACCTCTCATTTTTTCTCCTCTCCACATCATACTCCCATTTCACCCATAGATCAAGTTGTTGATCCACTATTTTTCACTCAATTATCAACTCTTATTATTTATGAAGTTATGGAGGAAATGGATATAAATAATAAAAATGAATAGGAGGAAATAGGGACAACATATAATTTAGAAAAAACAAAGAGAAAAATAAAAATTAGAAAAGGAGACTAAGAAAAATAAAAAATGAAAAATGAAAAAGAAAAAATAGAAGTTAAAAATAAGGTAGAGGTGGAAAACACCATCCCAAAAGATGAAACACATAATAATAAGGTGGCATAAGAAGCCACAAAAAAATTACAGCTATAAAAGTAGAAGGCATCAGTAGACATGACCATAAAGGCAAAGGAAGAGAAAAGGGAAAATACAATTTTAGCCAAATAACAAATGATCAATTCCATTAAAATGTATCTATCTATGCTACAATACACACCAAAAGGCACCAATATTCATCTCAACAAATTATTTCCAATACAAAAGTATCAATTTAGGATCATTTTTCATGATTTAAAGTGGAAATGAAGACTGGATGTAGTGGTGGTTTTTCTTGGAATAAGCAATCTAGTAATTAATACATTGTATTTGTACCTAGATGCTAAAATTATTGGTGCTTGGTGAGTAAATTATCCTCAAAATATTTCCATTTGATGATGTATCCATTAGTCCATTGTACTTTTTGTTTGAATTGAATATTTTCTTTGACTAGGTCAACAATTGGTGGGGGTAGATTGTTGATCAATTTGTAAGAACCATATTTGTGGCCACTTCATCCAATTTATCCATAAATTTATTTATTATGGATCCATATTCCTTAATATTGGTGATTATGTGGGCCTTTTGATCCTACTTGACATAAAATTAATCACCCAAATATAACAATCATTTTCTTTCTACTCCAGTAGGGTCCCTTGTGTGGTTACTTGATTAATGTTTCCTTCATAATGTCTAAAACTTTATTTTTAGATTATATTACCATTGGCCATCCTAAATTAAATGTAAAATATGTAGCAAAATTTGTGATTTCCTACCAAATGGAATAAATGTTTGTATTAACTGTGTGGGTATTGTAGGAATTATCTACCAATGGTTGTGTGATTTGTTTAAACTTAAATTAAACCACTATATTTTTTTAGATGGTTGCTTATTCACCTTTGAGGGTGATCAATGTTTTATCATATTTTTCACTCTCTCTTAAAGTTTGTGTTTTGATGTCCATTTGGGGTTAACATCACCCTCTTAGGAGATATCTAATGCTAAGTGGTATTATGCATTGGAGTTTTAAACATATTATAGACATTATTTCTAAATTATTTTGCACCTCAATCTTGTACACTTGGAAAATACATATCATAAATGTACCTTTAGCTTCTAGAACTTTCTCTCTATCAAAAGGCTCACATTTACTATATATCTATACCCAATTATTTATCTCTTAGTCTGACCAATGTTATTTTAATGACTTAGACCTTATATCTTGCTTAGAATGTTATAAACTTGTTTATCTTCTATCTCTACAAGTTCTGGACCTTGCCTATTTTCCAACTACCTAGACACTTATATCCCAATCAAACACCTATGTTGACATAAGTATCATATTCTAATGTAAATGTGAAGTGCCCTAAATTCATCTAATTTACAATTGAAATGTATTCATATGGTCAATCTAAGTGATTTAGCATGAGATATTATCCAAAGGGATTTGGTATAAATATAAGATCAAACCTCATTCATTCCTCACCTAGCACAAACCTAGAAAATACCAAGGCAACTTACCAAATTCACTCAATCAGAACTCAAGTGAAGAAAATTTCCTTATTTTATCCTATTTCCATATCAATCATAAGGATAACATATTTAGATGTCTAAATTACTAAAGCGGCAGCCCAAAATCCATATTTTACAAGTTACAAGCTAAGTCATTATTGTGCTTGCTTATCACACATTGCATTACTCACACACAAGCCAACACATAGGGGAGAACTACATAAGTATGAATCCCTCTTCAGAGTATTTCTTATATAGTAAATGTTCATTGAAAAAGGGGTCTTTAAGGTAGCTCAATATTATGTTCCCACTAACCCATTTTTATCATAGTCACTATGAAGATAAAGAATTAGGGTTTTGTTATTTGACAAGGAGCGATAGTCCATGACCCATATTTGAATGCACCAGAGCAAAGGTAACATAGAACCCAAAAGAATAAAAGTGGTCACATATAGGTTTAAAAGGTATTCCATAATGGAAACATGCATCCAAGTCAGATAATAGTGTTAATGCAACCATCCCAAATTAACATAAGTGTCTACAGCTATAGAGGTCAAATTTTCAAAATCAAGCGATTATTCTAGAATCTAGATCTAGTCCACTTTCTTCATGTTCTAGATATAGATCTGTATTAATATCTAAACTAGCTAAGTATACTATTTTAATTATCATTGTAATATCTATCATAGTTTTAATTTCTATCTTTAGGATCTTAACATAATAAATTCAATATATGTTTTATTTAAGTTTTGAAAATAATTGGCTTGCTTTAGAGACTATCTACCATGCTTGTGCCTTAGGCTATCTCTACCCCTTTAACCCTAGATTCCCCTTAATCTATATTTTAGGATTAAACATTTGTCAAACCCAATATTTCATCTACAAAACCTTAGATATTGATCTTGGGTTTTCTGATTCTTTATTTTTGATTTTTTATTTAACAATATTTTATGTACAAGTTAAAAATTAGATATCCTTTTCTATCCATATGTTATGCATTGTAGCTCATTTTATTTTATAATTTATACTTGTATCAATAGTATACTATTGTATAATGCTAATCCAATGTATCATCCAAATTGATAAGTAGATTTGTCAATGTAAGGATAGGGTTTAAAAACAAAGACAAAACTTAATCTCTTTTCATAAATCCTTTTAAAATACTATACAGTCATTATCTGAATGCCAACATGCATGCTCACAACCATTTTTTCCACCTAGAGCTTATTCAAGTGACAACTACCATCGCTCACCCATTATTTACCCATGGATTATTTTGGATTATGTATTCTAGGTTATCACTACTCAAAAAGGTAAAGGTATTCAACCTAATCTACCACCTATCAATATACAATGTGCCTCATAATCTAAATCGTGTGATCAAATCTAAGGGATATGACATTTTGACCAATTGAGCAACACACATGATAAGATTTCCATCCTTGAATTTTTAAATCAATATACTATATATAAGGATATATTATATGAGGAATTACATGAAACCTGAGTTCTAAGTGATATTAAGCCAACTTACTTTACAAATATTATGCAAGATCTCAAAAACAATGCAAAAATAATCACCTTTGATCCAATAGAGTTATCATATAAATATGTTATTGACCAAGAGTTACCTTTGTTCATACAAGTAACTATTAATAATAATGGTATCAAAAGGGTGTTCTTTGATAATGGATTGGGATTAACCATTTATAGCATGAATTTCCTAACCACTATGGGTATTAGTACCAACCTCTACAAAAATCATTAATACATATCAAGGGAATCGATAATTCACATAGCCCTCTGATTGGCCAAATAACTTTGAATGTAACAATGGGGAAAAAAATGGTTCCAACCACATTTTAGGTAATGTCACAATCATTTCATTATAATTTTTTCCATGATTCCTATCATGCATCTATTGGGAGAAAAAATATTATATTTGAGATTGGCACTAATATATCTTACATTGATGATGATATATAGATTATATCTTGAGCCCACATGTGGAAAAAAGTTTCTAATATTACTATAATTATATCTTAATCCCATAAGGGGCATATTTTTCTTGATCTTACATTACTTATATATTAGGCCATATGGGAAAACATATCCTAATATGCATGCTACAATTATTACATTTTGATATGTTATACATCAATAATTACATAAATTATATCACATATCATGTATCTAATCCATTTATTTTGAGATGTGAGCTTCACATATTTATTTAAAATCTCAAATATAGGCATATATCCCACTTTTCATATTCACATGCATGTTATTGGGGCATGTGCATTACCATATTCATCATGAAGGATTTGGAGGCTTGAAAATGATATAGCCCCTAACTCTAATTTATAGTAATTTATAATTTACTCACATGCAGAGGACTATATTTGATAAATATTTATAACTCCAATTCACATTGGTTTACATCATATTTTTTTAGAATTGTTCTTTGGGTTGTATATGGTTTTATTTGAAGTGGTAATCAAATTTTCATCTAGTTTTTATCAAAAAAATTGATAAAAATTATACTCAAATTTTTGTTGAGGATTTTACAAATATATGGAGGTATTCACCTCCACCTAAGTATTCACATCTTTCCCAGTAGAATGAGGTAATATAGTTTCATATTACATCAATTATTATTACTTTGCATTAACCCATGCATGGGTGGAAAAAATAAATAGTGTTTTTGTAGATCTCTAGATACATTAGACTTTGTTCTAGAGATATAAGTAATGAAATATTGTATACATATCATGTATTATTTATAAAATTTTATATACATGTATAACACATTAAATTGGGGAAAATTTAGATACTAAAAAATGTCCTTTATGCATTTATAAGTCATTAAATTATATGGTTAGGGTGTTTGTACACCTATCAATCACTACTCCAAATTAAGCATCATTAGCATGTTTTTGGGTCATCTTCATTTATCCCTCTTCTTTTATCTCCCTGTTTATATTTATCTATATGTTTATAAGTGTCTTGGTAATTGTGTCTAGAGTGGAATAGCATCTTAGACAATTTGGAGCTGGTGTTCCTTTTGGGTCAGGGTACACCCATATTTTTTTTCTTTTACTTGTTAATTTTTTGATTAACACCAATAAACATCTTAACTTGAATTTAATTATCTATAAATATAAAATAGATATAATTAATTCACGTATTATCTTGTTGGAAATATTTTATGTCGTGTTTTATTTATTTATCACATACACTCAACCAATGAGCAACAACATAAATTTGTAACATTGGAGAATTCACAATAGAAAGGGTGATTTTCTTCTACATTTGAGAGGATTACCTCCCTCATATAGTGGGGATATATATATATATATATATATACATATGTATATATATGTATGTATGTATATATATGTATGTATGTGTATATATATATATATACATATATATATATATATATATATACATATATATATATATATACATATATATATATATATATATACATATATATATATATATATATACATACATACATACATATATATACATACATACATATATATACATATATATATATATATATATATATATATATATAATTTTAACCAAAAAGTACAAATCAAACCAAAAAATAAAAAATAATGATATAAATTAGAGGAGAATTGAAGAATGAGCATAAAGATGAGAAATTAATAATAGAGTAAACATGGGAAACAACTTGGATAGATCATCAAGGATAAAAAATAAACATAAAATCCTTATTTACATATGTGAATGAACATAATAGCAATAGCATAAAACAAACAAGAGATTATCCATAAGCACAAAGGTTTCTCATAAATCCCAGCACATGTATTTGGCACAAAGTCTGCTCACCAAAGCTCACAATATAAATCCTACAAACATCATATTTTACATACATAAAATGGATAAAATAATTTAATTATTTTATTTATATATGAAATAAATGTACATTCCATGATTAAATAATGTTAAAATATATCAAGTTCATCACACAAATTTTTCATATTTAATCACATAAAATCGTAACAAGTTCTCTCCCAAGAGAAAGAGTGAAGAATAACCCTTTTACAATGAAAATTATGTATTTTTTATACATAAAATTTCACAAGTAGTTACATAATTACATGTAACTTATACTTGATTGATGCAGGAGCATCATTGCATCAATGTATATATTTGTTAATTTGTCATATTTAAATGTTCTTGAGTAGTTTAAGAGGTCTCAATGTTGAATTTTGGATGGTTAGGTTATAGTAAAGAGTTAAGAATGTTTTAATACCCACTTGACTCACATGATGAGTCACCTTTTTGAGTGAATTAGGTAGTTTCTTTATTATCCAACATACCAGAAGAGGTTAAAGAGTTAGCTATAATTGGTTTTGGAGTCTTTTAGAATAGGTAAGCATTTATTGTCAACATTCGTTCAAGGTATGAGATAATATGTATGGTGTTTTTATTTTAATGTGTAATGGAAAATAAATCCATAATAATTGAATATACAGTTCCTCATTTAAAAATAATGGTAATGGTAGATTTTGTTAACTGTGTGCAAATAATTGTTGGTGGGTAAGCAAGTTCAGGTAATCAAAACAAGTTATGAGGATCTTTGAGTTTTTATGAAGTGAATATCTATGGTTTTATGGTTTATCCAATTTTTAGAATATTAGTTTTCCATTATTTAATTTGGATTAATACTTCAATACTTAACCCTTGTCCATATGCACTACAAAACCTGTGTAAGCAAAGTTATGGATGAAAGAATAGTTCTAATATGTTCTTATTGTTGCTAGTGAACTGAGAATTTGAAATGTATAATTAAGAAGGTGAAATAACCCTTTATTATTTTCAACAAATCTTTTTTAAAATTTTTTATCTACAAAACCTAATTAGTATCCTATTTTCTATTAAGAATGCCAAGGAAAGCCTGTGTTTTCAATCAAAGGTTTCAAGAGGAATATCTGAGTTACATCTATGTGAATGTAAACTTTGTTCTTATAGAAAGTAATAATTAATCATATGGTATTTTTTTATCTTAAATAATGAACTTAAAAGATCTCAAATAGAGTCATGTTTATACTGTGTTATGCATTGAAATAACATGTAGGTGTCAATAGTGATAAGATTGTTAGACAGTTGATGAAATGCACATGTACATGCATTGAGGAAATATCTTTAAAAAGTTTATTAGGTTTTAGTACATGTATTAATATGTTTCAACTTGTTACATGAGATAACCCATGGAATACTTGTAGAAAAATGCATTTGAACAACATAATCAAACAGGATTTTAGTAAGAAAATAAGAGCCCGGGTTGTAAACATGATACAAATGATTGCAAAAGGTGAGAATAGTTGTTGAGGAATTATATAAATACAATGTAGGGTTTAGTTAACAATCTCAAAGGTTTGGAATAAATGAATTTTCTCTATGAAGGTTGTAGACATTAACTATGGCTATAGTGATACCAAACATGTTATCAAAATCTTGAATAAATGAGACATATGTTATATGTTTTCATTTATTAAGTTGTAAAAACATATTAAAGAAATAAATAAATGCTTAGATTGGTTTGGTAATTTATTTTGAAATGAAATAACCCCATAATGTCACCTCTTAGGTTCAAACCATGTTGTGATTGTGTGCAAAAGTAGACCACAACGTGACTATGTTGTATGAGGAAGAATTATTTTCTATGTTAAATGAAATAGGACCTAAGAATTTAATTAAAAGGATCCATTTATTGAATTAATGGAGTTTTAATCTTACAATTGGAGAAGGTGTATTGCAAATAGACAAAGCTTATAATGGTCACTGGAATCTTTGAAAGTGCTATAAGTTCTTTAGAAACAAATTAAGGTTCAAGATAAAGTTGAACAAGGGAGTATAGATCTTTGAAGCCTATAAAAGGCACAACCTATGTTCAAAGAGGCAAAAATATAAATTGAGGTATTTATAATATTGAGTATATAGCATAGTGAGAAATGGTATGTGGAATAATATGAAACAACAAATGGAAGTGAACATAATGTATTTTTTGAATGGATGAAGGAAATATATAGACTCTAAAGGCAAGAAGAGTGAATTTAAGAAGCATTGACAAAAGATTTTGATATAAAATGAGCTAGTAGAGATTTAGAGTTGTTGATGCATATATGGTTTGTTGTAAGTGTTAAGATTAGATTGGGTAGAGAAGCAATTTGTTATGCATCATTTTGGTATCAGAGCAAGAAGATTTAGTTTAAGAGGTATGTTTTAGTTTTGTTGATATAGTTGTAAATTTGATTGAAATTTGTGAGATATTATGTTGAAAGGGTGCATATAGATGTGGTTGTGAGAAGCTAATGAAGAATGCAGGGATGAAATGACAAGTATATAGGTATGAAAGAGAGGAAGTAATAAGTTGAAAGAAAAAAAATAGGTGACATAACCCTTAGCCAAGAAAGATTAAAGAAAAATAGAAGAGCCATTGAGAAGCTTAAGAAAGAAGCTCATAGGTGAGATTGAGAGAGTCCTATAGGTAAGACAAAATAAAATAAGTCCCAAGTGAGGAAAAAAGAGAGATTGACTCCAAAGGATTGAGAGTCAAATGAGAGATCAAATGATGGAAGGATTTTCAAAAAAAAGAATAGGTCCAGATGAGACCAAATAATTGATAGGCATCTTAGAGAGATGAGAAGAGAAAGAGAGAAAAGGAAAAAGGGCAAGGTTGAGAAGAGCCACCATAAAGAAAAGATGGTGCATGAAGACACCAAGAAGAGGATTGAGATGGATAAAGAGATAAGTGAGTGAGGCAACAAATAGATGAGATGAAAACCAAAATATAGTAGTTGAGAGAGATTATGAACCCACATCTTGGGTGGGTTGTGAGGAAGAATCCACTCAAGTGGCGAATCAAATAGTTAATGGAGAGGAAAAGAAAACAAAAGAGGAAGTTGAAATCAAGGCATCCTAGAAAGAGAAGTGAAGGGGAAAGGAAGCCTCAAATGATTATGAATAATGATTATTTTTCATGTTTGCATATAGGTGACAAGTTACATGAAGGATTGAAGTATAATCAGCATGCTAAGATGGATGAATAAGCTGATTGGGTAGCTAAATATGAGGACACAATATTGTGTTATCCTAAAATCAGTGATCCATTAGTTGAATATGAATAAAAAAGAGAGGTTGCAACAGTTCCATACCTCATGAAAAATAAGAAGGAGATAGATTTCAAATAAGAAAGATTGGAGGAGAGCCCAAAAGATTAAGGTATTCATTTCAATGTCATTTTTTATGGGTATGTTGACATAAATGTTACTAAGGATGATTTATATGAGAGTATTTTGAAACTAAAGAATGTGCTAATTGAAGGAAAAGAAGGAACAATAGCATGTGATAAAGTGTTTGACACATATGAGGTGGCAGTAAGAGGATATGAGGAAGAAGCACAAATTGGAGTGTTTGACAAGACTGAATTACAATAGGATGGAGTGCTTTGTTGGGCACCAATGGAATATAAAGGTGAAGAGGATGAGTATACAATAGAGGAAGAGAAGTTATAACAGCAAAGAATATAATAATATGATGATATAAATCTCATAGGAGATAATAATAGCATCATGGTAGCTAAAATTTCATTGAGAACAATCTTGAGCCAAGAGGAAGAAGGAATGGCAGCCAAAGAACAAGATGAACTCCAAGAGAGTAAGTAGGAGGTGATTTTGATTGACATGTTTATTCCATGTGTAGGTTATTAGAAGCATATCAATGATCATCAGCTATCTATGAATAGATTGAAGAAGAAAAGCAAGAGCAAATTGAAGCAAAGAGGAGCCAACAAAAGCAAGCATCGCAAAGGTCTAGGTATCTCTAATAGGCCTTAGGACCCAGGTGGATGTGCACTTGGAGAAGGATACTATAAAGGATTTCAAATTCAAAATCATATATAACTTTCATGGGAAAGTTTTTTTTCTCACTCCTCGGTAGTATGATGGAAGAGCATCATTGCAGCAATGTATATATTTATCAATTTATCATATTTAAGTGTACTTGAGTAGTTTAAGAGGTCTCAATGTTGAATTTTGGATGGTTAGGTTTTAGTAAAGAGTTAATAATTTTTTATTCCCCAATTGACTCACATGATGAGTCACATTATTGAGTGGGTTAGGTAGTTTCTTTATTCTCTAACGTACCAAAATAAGTTAAAGAGTTAGTTATAACCGGTTTTGGAATCTTTTAGAATAGGTAAGTGTTTGTTGTCAACATTCATCCAAGTTATGAGAGAATATGTACGGGGTTTTTATTTGAATTTTTAATGGAAAATAAAGCCCCAATAATTGAATACATAGCTCATAATTTGAAAATAATGGTAATGGCAAATACTGTTAACTGTGTGCAAACAATTTTTGGTGGGTAAACAAGTTCAGGTAATCAAAATAAGTTATGAGGATCTTTAAGTTTTTATTAAGTGAATATCTATGTATTTTTGGTGTATCTAGTGTTTAGCATAATATTTTTCCATTATTTGAGTTTAATGTGTTCTTATTGTTGCTAGTCAACTAAGAATGTGAAATGTATGATTAAGAAGGTGAAATAACCCTTTATTATTGTCAAAAAATCCTTTTCAAAAGGTTTTATCTACAAAACTTGATCATTACCTTATTTTTTGTTGAGAAGGCCGAGGAAAGCCTATGTTTTCAATCGAATGTTCCAAGAAGAAGATCTGAGTTACATCTATATGTGAGTAAAATATATTATTTTAAAAATTAATATTTAATCATATGGTATTGTGTTATCTTAAATAAGGACCTTATAATATCTTAGATAAAGTCATGTTTATATTGTGTTATGCATCGAAATAACTTGCAGGTGTCAATAGTGATAAGATTGTTAGATAGTTGATGAAATGCACATGTATATGTATTGAGAAATATGCCTTTAAAATGTTCATTAGGTTTTAGTATCTGTATTAAGATGATTAAACTCGTTAAAAAAGATAACCAGTGCAATACCTATAGAAAATTTCATTTGAACAACACAATCAAACAAGATTTCAGTAAGAAAACAAGATCCGAGGTTGAAAATGGGATACAAATGATTGGAAAAGGTAAGAATAGTTGTTGAGGACTTGTATCATTACCATGCAATGTTTTGTTAACAATCTTGAAGGTTTGGAATAAATTAATTTTCTCTCTGAAGGTTGTAGACCGTAATTATGGTTATAGTGATACCAAACATGTTATCAAAACCTTAAATAAAGGAGACATATGCCATGTGTTTTGATTTTTTAAGTTTTATAAACATAGTACATAAATCAATAAACACTCATATTGGTTTGATAATTCATTTTGAAATGAGAAAAAATCATAATGTCACCTCTCAGGTTCAAATTGTGTTGTGACTATGTGCAAAAGTAGACCACAATATGACTACATTGTATGAGGAAGAATTGTTTTTTTTATTAAATAGAATAGGACCCAAGCATTTAATTTAAAGGATGCATTGATTGAAGTAATGGAATTTGAATCTTACAATTGGAGAAGGTGTATTGTAGATAGATAAAGCTGATAATGGTCACTAGAAACTTTGAATGTACTATAAGTTCTTTGGAAACAAAGTAAGGGCTAAGATCAAGTTGAACAAGGGAGTATAGATCTTTGAAGCCTATAAAAGGCACCACCTGTGTTCAAAGAGGCATAATACGTAAATTGAGGTATTTAGGATATTGAGTATAGAACATAGTGAGAAATGGTATGTGGAATAATATGAAATAGTGGATGAAAGTGAACATAATATATTGTGTGAGTGCATGAAGGAAATATACAGAGTCTAAAGGAATTAAAAGTGAATTTAAGAAGCACTGACAAAATATTTTGATATAAAATGATTAGGTAACCGAATGAGAGATAACTAGCTAGTAGAGATTTAGAGTTGTTGATGCATATATGGTTTATTGTTGGTTTTAAGATTGGATTGGGCAGAGAAGCAATTTTATTTGCATCATTAACCTTGGATCAACTTAATGTTTTTGAAGTGGAGTCTATTTTATAATCTCACATTTACATGCAATTTTACAATAGAATATTAAAACTTATTTTATGAAATTGAACTTGAATGAAAATTAATAATTCAAAATAATTAAGTTAAGGGGTAAGTGCATGGAGTTATGGGATACTTACATTGACATTTTAGCATAATGTGTATGTGGTATTACATTATATGTATGCATTATATCAATAATGTGTGTGTTATTTTAATTGAGGCTCCTTAATCACCAACCATAATGCATACATGTTATTCACACTATACATAATGCTTATGTGTTATGTATACTATACACAACTCATACACATTATGTATACTATACGTAATTCATATGCATTATGTATACTATATAGAATGCTTAAGTGTTATAATGATTTGAATCAAAAAATAAAAATCCCAATCCTACGGTCAAGCTTATTTCATTTTCATTTTGCTTTGGCATTTCATCTCTACCCTAGACCTCATTTTCATTATAATTGGAAGATAAGAAAACACACTACCATTATTCATTACCTTGATGAATCAAAAATGCTGCCATGGAGAAGAGGTAAACAAGCAAAACCCAAATTTTTTAACACTATATTTTAGCAATTTTTTTATTTGCATTGTTTTATTGTTAAAACCAATTTTTTTGAAAACCTTATTTGAGTGCAATACAAAATCATCCTAACCCTCAGCCTAACCCTCCTCTTAGCCTTCCTATCCCTCCTAGCCCTCTTACAATTCCATAAGACCCCCTAGGTATTAGGAGGATTTGCATGCACATACAGTCAAGAATAAAATACAAATTGAATAGATAATTAAGAGAATAAGGAACTCTAATTCAACCAAAACCCATCATACCTATTTGGCTAATATCCTAGAGTCAATACTAGGCCAAGTTGAATTGATAATGAGTCCAATAGATTTGCATCATATAGGGATATATTTAGGGCTTATTATGCTGACAAATTGTCATCACATGAGGTGAAGGACAAAACAATATAAAAAGACATAATTTATACCTTATTCATAACTCCATAAACCAGTGAACCTTTTCCTTTATCCAAAAAATTATTCTTAATCCCTTGATGCTAGCACAATTTGATTATAGATAGTTTTTAGGATTGATGGTGGATGGTCTTTGATTACCAACCTTGTAAAAAACACAAGTTCCATTATATTTTTTGAGAAAATTCTATTATGAGTTTTTCCTCAATGAGATTCCCAGCTTTTTTAACTATTCAAAGTTTTAAGGCCTATGTAAAGGATTTGCATAGGATAGACTAGGTACATTTTGTATGTCTAATCAGTTTTCAAGAGTCCCTACCCATTATTACACTTCAACCTGATATCCCCTCTATGGTGAAGGGGGTTGTTAAGACATGCATTTTGTGCACTTACTAACACACTCATTCAACATAGAAGTAAGCTTTTTGATATTGATGTTGGGGAGGGTGGACATGGTAATACTCCACCTAGTGTGCATGCTCAAAGTCATCCTTTTAGATCTTATGGTGTTATATGTATTGAATCTTAAGATGATGATGTTAGTGATTTTGAGGGCCTAGATGTTAAATTTTTGAGTGATGATTTTTTGGCATGTACATTTGGTGTGCACACATCGACTATACATATGCAGGTATCTTATATATTTGGCATGTTAAATTACATATAAATTTAATAATATATATGTAATATTTTATGTTACAAGAGGAGCTAGTTTGTGGGCCATCTACTACTGCATCTATTGACATTTAAATATACAAAGGTAATTTTTCATTTATAGTATACTTCATGTACATGTACTTATTTATATATATCTATGCTCAACTAACAATCATATATTGTTCATTCAGTTGATGACCACAATGGAGACTCCTCCATCTCTATGGGATAAAACAGATATAGGCATTGCTACTAAAATTTCATCTGTGCATCCACTCACTGAGGTATGTTAACTTGTAATTTTTAATCATAAATATAGATTTGTTTTAATAATTTTACTCTATACTTGGACATATATAACTTATGTGAATATATTATGTATGTAGGGTTGTATGATGGCATCTGATAGTCCCATTCACATGATTACTATGGCATCTTCTCATGGTTTTCCCCCTTTCACACTTCTATGTGTGCACCTTTACCTATCACTAACCTTGTTGAGAATCATAGACAAATTGAGTGTGACCATGAGATTGATGTAAGTGCATGTTTAAATAATTTGTGTATTAGTTTAAAATTAAATTCTGAACTTAGTTGCATGTCTAGTATGTAAATTTTATAATAATATTTTTAGATGAATAGGTTTATCTAAAATTAATCTATGAGCATAAAAGGACTCACAGTTAGATCTTAAAGGAATCCAAGGCATCTAAGGGATCTCCATGTAGAGCAGGACATCCCAAGGAGGTCTTATTCGAGGAAGGCAAAGAAAGGGAGGCTTTTTATGAGTAGAATATCTTAGATAATGTACATTTTTGTATGCCAATATGGAAATATACAAAGATTTGGCATTGTATGCCTATATGGCATTCACCCAACATTCTATTACATTCTTAGATGATGTAATTTTTTATATGCATATATGGAAATGCATGAATTTTTGGCATTATATGCCTATATGACACTCCATTCTATTATGTTCTTATTTTGTATGCCTTTATGGATTTTATGGATACATATATATGTGTGTTCACATTTTGTGGTGATCATCTTTCTACATATAGTTTGGATCGCATTACAATATAGATGTCAAAATTAATAGATTTGGATGGTTAAATGTGGAAATAGATGTAAAAATTCTTGGATAGAAAATTCCCCATTAGATTTGATGTTAATTTTTTTACGTAAACATGCACATCAATTTTCACTGTATTTAGGTGGTAATTTTAATCACATTAATTACTTTCTTGGGGGTGAATTTCTACATGATCTCTATTTTTTTGACATTCATGTCTATGTCAAAATCATCGTGTCATATGTACATGTCATTTTTACATAATTGGAATATTAAAAAAAGATAAATAATGGCATATACATTAATTCCATGTTATATTAGTAGTTTTTCATCTTGCTATATCCATGGTTTTCATATCATGTAATCATTACATTTAGTGGAGGATACAAAATTCATGTGAAAGGTTTGACAAAATGACTCAACAAATGTGGTGAAATGGATTGTAATGATGGACTTCAAAGATGTAATTATGTTTTGTGAAGATGAAAATATATTAATATTATGGACTGATATTTATCTATGCCTTTACATTTTAATGCATTCATGTTTTTTAAACCTTATATAGAATCCTACCAAGCCTAATAAACCATGAAGTCTCTTAAGAGTCATAATAACATGTCAATCATATATGACCTTGACATTTAAATCATGACTATGCATCCCCTCAGTAGAAATAATTTGACCAAGGTATTTTAAACACTCTTATAATTGAAAAATGAAATCGTCAATGCCCACACATGTTGCAATGAGTGTAATAACTCTTGTCCGTGTATTTGGAAAAAAACTCCTTTTTCTTTCCCTTCCTCTCATACTAATTTAGAGAGTGGTCTTTAAAATTTTAATCTTGATTTATTCTTACACCTTGATCTCTTCTTTGACTTGGAGAGTGGTGTAAACAATTTTTATTACTTTTGAAATACTTTGGATTTTTAGTGATATATTTATAATTCCAACACATGGAAAAACACTGGATATTTAATTTTAAAAATGAACATGAACAAGTAGTCCAATATTCTTTTATCATATGGCCTTAATTTAAACAATTAAAGAAAACAATGGAATTTGCATCTCTTGTATACCTTCTTTTGATGCCCTTATACATTTTACTTGTGCATGTTTGATGAAGTGTTTATGTTCTACCTCCTCCTTTGGGAATTTTAATCTTTGGAGATGCTTTGCATCCTTGTTTGATGATTTTTCCTTTATTAAAAAGTTTTCCTCTTCTTGGAGTCAACTTACATTCACCCGTGTAATCATGAAGTGATGTTGTGCTATCTCATTCTTCATAGAGTTGCTTCCCTTCTCCTAGAGAATCTTCTTTGGCCCTTTGAAGTAGTGCAAGATCATAATTAACATGTTTCTTAAGGACTTGGAATATTTTGTTGGTTATAGATATTTTATTTCACTTTCTTAAAATTATTGTGTCCCTCTTCACTACACTTAACTAAGCCTTTTATTATCTCCTCATCATATAAATGCTCAACACACACATACACACACACACACACACACACACACACACACACTTTTGCACTGTCAAAAAATCTCAATAATATATTTTTGGAAAAACATCCCCATAATGAGGAAATAACACAAAAAATTCATTATTGTTACAATTTTTGGATGAGGATGTTTTCAAAGAGCGTAGATCTCCTATCAAATCCTAAATCCTTTCATAAGACATTCAAAATGATCAAAGAAAACATTTTCACATATAATTTCAGGGTGTTATATACTTTTACAACTATGGTAGTTCAAAATCTCCACTTTTGGTGCTTCATGGTTGTAAAATGTCACTAAAAACACATTCAAAGTGGTGAATAATGTCTAGTACTAGGTTTTTGGCCTCTAATCATGCCCTATCAAGAGGCCTATTATCCATTCTAACCCCAAGAATGCCATTCCCAATATAAAAACATTGGTTTTTAAGGCTAAGTTCATATGCACATAAAATTAAAATTGTAAGTCATTTTAATAAAATAGAATAATTCTCACATGCATGTCAAATCCCTATAATTTCACCATAGAGCACATTGATGGAACCTTGGAGATGAATTTATGACATGCACTATAGTAATGGGTCATAAAATGCAACTTTATTTGCAGTAAAGAGACAAGTTCTTGTCCTTCAACTGACATTTCCACCTCGAAGACCTAGAAATTAAAATATATCACTTATAACATATATGGATATGAAAATTACATGTGATCCCATGGTCATGACATCCAAGTCCACTTGAATGCATTTTTTCACTATTATTTAGGATCTTGTAAACACTAACAATAAATGTTGTCAAAGTTTAAATGAAAGTTTGATATCTCCACCTATAGTGCTTCATGGATGGAAACTAGCACTGCCAACATGTTTGAGGTGGCATATAATTTCCAAGACTAGATTCTTGACCCCTGATCACGCTTGGCTGAGAGACCCACTACCCATTGTATCATCAAGAATGCCCTTCCCAATATGAGAAAATTATAATTTTTAGGCTAAGTTTAGATGCATGTAAAATGGAAATAGTAAGTAATTTGCACAAACTAAAAAAAATATCACATGCATGTCAAAGCCATATAATTTCACCCTAGATCACACTGATGGAAAATTGAAGATGAATTTTTGGCACACACTATAGTAATGGGTCCTAAAATGTAACTTTTTTGTATTGAAGACACAAGATCTTATCCTCCAACTGAAATTTTTGCATTTGGGACATTTAGATGCAATTACATCACTTCAAACATATCTAGATAGGAAAATTACATGTGATTCCATAACCACAATGTCTATATCCACCGGAATGCATGTTTTCACTATTATTTATAACCAATTTATTTTACTTGGATCATACCTAATTAAGAGATCCACTACCCATTCCAACCTCAAGAATTACCTTCCCAATATTATAAATTAATAATATTTAGGCTAACTTCAAATGCACATAAAAAATAAGTCGTAATTCATTTGCACAAATCAAAATAACCTTCACGTGTGTTTTGAAGCCTTACAATTTCACCCCCATAGCACATTAATGGAACCTTGGAGATGAATTTGTGGCACACTTTTTTAGTAAAGGGTCGTAAAATGTAACTTTTTGTAGTGAAGAGACATGTTCTTATCCTTCAACTCATATTTCTACCTCTAAAACCTCTAGATGCAATTATATCACTTCAAACATGTCTAGATAGTAAAATTGCACATGCTCTCATGAACACAATATCCAGATCTAGCCAGATGTATATTTTCATTACTATTTAGAAGCCTATAAACACTGACAATAAATGTTGTCAAAGTTGAAGTGGTAGTTCAAGATCTCCACTTTCGTTGCTTTGTGGATAGAAACTAGCACTGCCAACATGTCTAGGGTAGTGGATAATGTCAAGGACCAGGTTTTTGGCCTCTGATCACACCCTATCGAGAGATAAAATACCCATTTTAGCCTCAAGAATTATCTTTATATAATAATGAATTAATTTTATTAAGCTTACTATAATATCAAGAATATGAAATTATTTATTAACAATGCCAACCTTGTGAAGGTGGAAGCTTATTTGGCACCACTAACCTAAAAAACATTTGTTAGTAAGTATTAAAAATGAAATTTATATGTACTACCTAAAAAATTAATAAAATTTGGTAAAATTAAATACATCTACATTTGAGAAGTCAACATACTATGAAATTTCAATCTAATAAACCACTAGGATATACTATAATCTTGATAGTATCACGAATAGTTTCATGGTCTGAATCACAAAATTTTCGTAGGTTCTTGTTTAATGGCCTTCCATGATATTTGAGAAAAATAATATTTGTTACAAGAACAAAATTTGAATAGTTTAGCATCTTCCTATGTGTTTTAAAGTCTTCAAATAACCATACATCTAAATTTTTGATAGGATATCATCGAAGCCAAATTCTAGTGACTACCATAGACCTAGTGGGATATTCAATGTTTTCTACATCTATAACTAGCTAAGTCAAAAAAAAATACTCTACATACAAAAATAAGTATTAATTTATTTCCTCTTCATTTTCCTCATCAACAATAACTACAAAAACATGCCCTGTATCATAAAAACACTAATGCCATTGTCAATATAGATAATGAGAATAAATAGTACATAATTATTAGCATTCTACCTAGTTGCACTAGATTATATACATGGTCAAATTCATCTGAGGATGTAATTTATATAATTTTTAGTGATAATGTAACTTGATATGTGTTGATTAGAAGTAAAGGTCTGTAACTCCATTCATCCACCCACTCTTGTGACTCACACTCATTCAAAATAAATTCCATGTATGCAAAATAAAAACATGTCAATTAGCTTGTACGAATATTCCAAGAACCTACATTTGAGCTATAAAATGAGTGGAGCTCATTTTATCTCATTACAATCATACAACCCTCATACTTTTACAAGTGTTTTTCCTCCATCAACCATAAATCTATATGCATAGTATTATTTTATTGAGCACCTTGGCCCATTTTATTGTTACACCATTCAATAATGGTTTTTGCATCAATCAAAATAGTACCATATTTAAACTTCAACTCCTCTATTGGAATGTCTCTTTTTACACATTCTCTAACACTGCCATGCTCCCTTTTTCCATAGTCAGCCTCAATGAAACTCTAAATATGTTATACACCAGTGGTAACATGCATCCTAATCAACAAGTAAAAAATTTGTACATTATTGAATTATAATGTGTAATTGTCTAACCAAAGTTAATGTTAATTGAATTTAATGTTTTCTTCGTCAACTTTCCATATAACATCTCAAAACAACCTTGCACATAATCTATACAATGTGATCGATCATCACTGACATAGAAATGGTACTCACTTAATATTTTTAGATCTTGCTCTTTACTATTAGGTGCATGCATGAATTCTATATGCACAAATATGGTAACCTCTACTAAGTTGTAATAGTGTGACTAAAATTCTATTTGTGGTTTGAATGTATAATTCTCAGCAAAGTTAACTATTGAAATAATAGAACCAAGTGGGAATTTTTCCTTTCTTAAATTTAATGTTAATACAATCATCTATCCTTATGTTTTTGCCTTGCATACTCATAAACAATTTCCTCCCTAAATTTGACCATAAATTCTGAAATAATTATTTGTTTTGTAACAAGCTCACACCTTTTAGATTCTTTTCCATATTTTACTTGATATGTCACAAACTTATGTTTAGTCAAACCAAAAAATACTTTTCTAATTACATTTTTATTCTCCTCATGGATATAATTCTTTTATTTTGAATATACACCACAAATGTTGTAATTTCACCAAACATGTTTTGTTATAAAAATAATTATCCATCTGGTCTTTCATAAAAAATGGTTGGAATAAATTCCATTAATTATTTTAGTGTAACTTGTATTCCACACTCTCATAAAATGTTTTCAATAGGAAAAGTACAATTTATATGGGAAAAAACATTATAGTGAATTGAAAATTCAACATGTTGCCTAAAACAAGTGGTGCATGTGTGATTCATTTTTACAAAAGAAGGTTTGACCATCTCAAAATATGTTTGAATAATAGAAATTTGTGGATGTTTTTATTAAAAAATAGAGTAAAATTATGTATCATTCATATCCAAAAAAATGTTTTAGGTGTAGTTCATGATTATGATAACCAACTCTTATTTTCAATACATCTCTTGCATTAGGTGAAACTCTTGTATTGTCTTTCCAAAATTATGGAAGTAAGTCTTTGAGAGCATTGGCTATAGCATAGTCCTTTTGTAGATATCTACTAGAGAATGCCCATATCTCATTAGTATTGGAATAATTAAGTCTTTTACATATTCTAATTGTTTTCATAATTATTTTTTTGTTTTTTTCGGTGTTTGGCTAGTTTTTAAAATCAGGTATTTTATACATGTTTCACCACTTACTACACAAGTTATAATTATATACCAGGGAGTATTATAATATTTGTTACTTGTTTTCACACCTACAATATGATATTCATCATGTATATTTTCAACAATTTCCTTATTTTCACTATCCATGTTAGATGTTATTAGTCCTAAGGTGTATATTAAAGGTCTCTTAATCAATTTCATCAATTAAATAAACAATTTATGTTTTTTACTATCAAAGTCTAATTTTTCAAAGAAATTATCCCAAATTATTTTAACTAGTCTTATTGAATGGTGGTTAGACATTCTATTTTTCATTGGTTTCAAAGTATTTTCATCAACTTCAATTAAGTACTTACCTTTTCTACACAAAATCATCTGAGGTGTTACTAATGGTGGAATCTATTGAGATGGTGTTTCTATATCTTTATATTCACTACTAGTTTCTTTATTATTACTTTGATTTTTTAGTGTTTCCATGGCATTTTATTCATGGTTACTTTCATCATTTTGTGTTTCTATGTAATTTTATTCATTATTAGGGGGTAAATAATTAGGCATAGACTCATCATCAACAAAATTAAAAACATCATACTTTGAATATGGACTTGAAACATAATTTGAAATTTTAGGTAAACATTCGTCATCATTATCCATTTCATCATTATCTATGGCATTTGGTTCATTAGGGATAGTGTTTGTACCTTGTCTCAAGTGAAATGTTGGCATTTGTACCTTTTATTTTTCTTTTGACACTTGTAATTACTTCAGTGTTTTTTGCTTTAACTTATTCCTCTTCTTTGAATGAAATCCATCAACTATGACTAGATATATTTGATAACCTTTTAAGGTGGGATCCAAAAAAACAAATTGATAACTTTTATCCTTGACTTTCAAGCCATAGAGTGATGTAGAGAATGTAAGTGGAGACAAAATTCTTGATTGAGGTTAAAAATAGTTGTGGAAAGAATTTTTGTCTATTATGAACATAACACATATGCATTATATTTACATAATTATATAACATATAACTATGTAAATATAGTGCGTATGTGTTATATTTACATAGTTATATACCATATAAATATATTAATATATCACGTATG
Organism: Torreya grandis; assembly: GCA_037957365.1. NCBI lineage: Eukaryota > Viridiplantae > Streptophyta > Pinopsida > Cupressales > Taxaceae > Torreya > Torreya grandis. Next base: position 1,609,165 of record JARHVA010002928.1, read on the forward strand.
TGTTATTTTTACATAGTTATATACTATATAACTATGCAAATATAACTTTTACATGTTATATTTACATAGTTATTTATCATATAACTATCATTAGACTATTATTTGTTTCAGTTACTTCTTTATTGATGTCTAAGTCACATCTTATATAACTTAAATTAGGTTCAATTAGCCAAAAGTAACATCATATACTCGTAGTAAGGTTCAAGGGGTTTAAATTACCCATAATTGCCTCTATGATTGCATTTATGATAAAATGGGGTTGATTGAGCCATAAATCACATTCTATAGTCGTAATTAGGTTGTAAGGGCTCAAATTGGCCTAGTTTTCCTTTATGATTAAATTGGTGGACTATTTGATTTAGGATGTTATGATAGTGGGGTCAATTGACTCCCAAATTACATCCTAGAATTAATAAATAAAAATTAGGCATCTAAGAATCCCAATCCCATAGTTAAGTATCCCAATTTATATCTAAATAGATAGGGAAAATTGGCGACTAGTCAAAAATTCCAATCCCAACCCCATAGTTGAGTTCTTATTTTCTCTATATGTCATTGAGAGTCTGCCCATAGTAGAGTGTATTTCCAAATAGATAGGCAGTTACCGATTTAGTTGAGTGTGTTCCAATCTAGTAACTAGTAGATTATGATTCCAAACCCAACTTGATCTATCAAGGGAAGGAATGACATATGCCTTAATCCAGTATATTATGGAGGGGCTACTTAGAGCTCAAGCATGGCATAGTGGTCCTTAAAGGCCAAATTGGGGCCCTATCATACTTTGAGTATGCTCCTATCCTCAATACAATATATCAAAGGATAACATAGAAATGGACCCCCCACCATAGATACATGGTGGGAACCATTATGAAGGCCCTACCCAATATAAAACTTGCCTTACCCAGTTTTATATATCCATATTTAGTATAAACACAATTTTATAGCATGTTTTTATATCTCTTTACTTATATACATATTTTGACTAAGAATTAGATATATAGTGGTGCAGTCTCATGTGGAGATTTCAGTTCCATATTATTTCACTTGATTTATCTTCCCCTATGAAACTATATGTTTTAAATTTTATTTTTTCTAGTGTATCCTAAATATCCCCACCTATGTTTTTTTTATCCTTGTGTTTTTAACCTTTGAACACTTGCATCTATGTGGAATATTGATTTGACACAATTGTCCAATTACGAAGCATGTGTCTAGACTTACCCTTCCCAATGTCTAACATGAGATTTGATTCACTTCTATGTATAATTTGGGATGGACACCTATGTCAAATTTAGACATCTACATTGATGAAATTATTAATGGTTGATGCAAGCTTATTGTGGGTGAGAATAGTCAAAATGTACAATGAGAAAATCCAAGATCTTAATCAATGTTATAAAATGATTCTAGTTCACTATCATATCTTAGATATGACTTTGAACAAGTTATGATCTCTTTATCCCTTGGTTGCATTGTATTTGATTGTATTTATTATATATGCTAAATTAGGTAAATTTGTATTATTAGATATATTTTAATGTGAATCTAAATATAGTCTTACCCCTTTGAAATGGTTTTATTTGCTTAAGTGTGTTTTTGTAAAACTCCACATAGCATAAAATATTCTTGTGAACTTGACATTTGCTTATTAAAACAAACCCTATTTAGCATTTTAGGGTTCTCTCCTTCTTTAAAAAGTTTATTTCAAATTTATGTATTTATTTTTTAGATCTGATTCATTACCTAGGCATCACTTAAGGAATGCTTATTCATATCTTTTCTCTAGGCATTTTCATTTCTCTCTTTGTAATTGGGTGTAAAGTTAAAGTTATTGTTCTTGATGATCAATGTATTACATATGAAGATCTTAATGCATATCAAAAATAGGCTAACACATCTTATTTTACTTATAACTATGACAATGAAAGAACTAATGATGAAAATGCAAGTATAAGTGAACATGGTAATGATCATAGTATTCTTTCATATGGTTATGAGTGTAATCTTATTTCTTCTTTTTATGATGATCCTAGGTATGTAGATCCTAGTTATCTTATTTCTTCTTTTTATGATGATGAAGGGTCTAAAATTTTAATAACAATACATTTTTTTAGTTCCTTACAAAAACATTATACCATAAATAAGAAAGAGGTTAGTATTCATAATATTCCAAATAAAATAAAAATACAATCTCTAGTTGCATCAAAAATTGATTGTTCCTCTTCTCTTTCAAATAATGAAATTATTGAATAAATTAAGTATGTGCCTTCTTGTCAAAGTGATGCTAATATTTAATATATTATCCCTTCTTTGGATAAAAATAGTGAATTTACTTCTTTTTCTCAAAATTGTAATGAGTAAAATGCATTTACTACTTCTCCTCCTCCCTTGCTTGAATGAAAAAATGAAAATAAAATCCAAAGTAACATTGAACTTCCTCTCCCTTCTTTGAAAAGTACAAATGAAATTGGAAATTGCATTTTTATTTTTCCTAGTGTTGAAAATGAAGTAAAAATTGTTTATTTTCCTTCCTCCTTTTCCTTGATTTCTCAAAAGGAGCATGTTCCTACAAGTGAAGTTCCTTCCCCTACTCCTATTGTATGTCATAAAACTTTAAATAATATAACACCTTGTAATGATGATGATATCAACCTTCATTCCATCCAAAATGATATATTTGTCTCTTTAGCCATGAATACTCCTTTAATAAATATTACACAATAATTTGATGATCCTCTTTTAGAAGGTGGTCAAGAAAATAGCATTTCTATATTTCGTGTGAATGGAATTTTACAACCTCTAATCAAATATTTAACTTCCTTACCTGTATATAATTGTGATATGTTATCCATCATGGATACCATGAGATATATTCAACAACAAGTAAATACTCTTAAATTATAATTTTCTTCTCATGAGGTTACATTTTAGGAGAATATGTTAGAGGAACAAACTCTTGAGAGGTGTTTAAATCTTATTACTGTTCGAACTTCATCATTCCTAAGTTCTCCTAGTTTAATGGTCATGAGGATCCTACTATTCAATTACAATAATGTATACATTTCTTTCAACATTAGGCTAAGGATGAACACATGTTATTGAAGTCCTTTCATCAAAGTTTAGCTCAAGAGGCTCTTGATTAGTTTTATAGCCTCTCAGACAGTTCCTTGTCAACATTCCAAAAACTCAAAGATGTGTGATTATCAAATTTTCATCTATATCCTTTACCTAAACTACCATTGGAACATTTAAAATTATTAACATAAAATTATAATGAGTCCATTCTAGCCTATGTTATTATATTTAAGGATATATTGTATTCCTTAAACTATACTCCCTTAGATTTGAAAGTGCAATTTATATTTATAAGGGATCTTCTTTCTCCTATTAGAGAAAGAGAGTTTCATAAGCCCTTTGCTTCATTAGATACACTATATTAGGATGTGTATGAATATGAATGTGCTTTAATGAATTAAAAAACAAGTTGTTTTACCACCTAAAGGAAAACATGGTACAAATAAAATCTTCAAAACAACAAGAAAACTTAGAAGGGTCATGAACCACTTCATAAAATTTATTTAGAACCATTAGTGCATTCCAAATAACAAATAATAAATATATTGAATAAATGAAAATAATATACTTACTGAGTACCCCCTACAATTAAACCATTTACCTCTGTAAAAATACAACCAATTCAGTTTGATTTGTACCAAGATAGACTGCATGATATATTGTGCATATTATTGGAAAAATAAATGATAAAGCTTCATCCTAATTCTCATTATCCACCGCACAAATTTTAAAAGTTAAAATGATAACACTTTTGCATTTACCATGGTATAAATGGGCACTAAGATACTAATTTTTTTTAATCTTGAGCAAAATATTACACATTTAGTTGATCAGGAAATTATTACATTTCTAAAATACATATCTAGACCTATTTCACATACTTCTTCTAGATGCCATTCTAAGAGGGGTGAGAAATCCCATTATTCTCCTTTTGAGGAACATGTGGTTTATTAGTGCCCAAAATTGCATTGGAGCAATTGGGCCCCTATCAATAAAAATATCATAATTTGGCCTAAATGTGTATATGATGTTCTATGTTGAGGTCTCACCCTTTGTTTTGACAACCCCTTTTTTGAAGTAGTGAGACCTATGAAAGTATAATTGAACTCCCTGTGTTGATTTGTGGTAATAGTAAAATTTCATTCCCCAAGATGTTTCAAGTTTGTCTTACAAGATATAATTGCATTTTGGATCATACAAAAAGGGTGCAAGCTCTGATCCAAACTCAGGTAGTAAGAATTATAGACCCCTATGCCATACATATGTTTTACACCCTTGGAATATCTCAGTTTCCAAAGGGAGGAATCATCCTATAAATTAGATGAGGGACACATGATCATCTCCTAAAAAGTTCCTTAAAGTTAAATGATATAATAAAGTAATGAAGCCTTTTCAGGGGATGGAAGATTATTTTACTCCTTGGGTTGGTTAATGACGCAAAAGGTAAAAGGATGGTTGAAAGCCAAAGGAAGCATCTCAGATCGACATATGGTAGTATCTTGAGATTATTTTGGTTTTGGTCATTTTTTCAAAGATGTCTCACTTGCCTTTGGGTGGGAAAGGTACAAATAATTTTTGAGGGCTAGACCACTCAAATCATGCCACATGGCATTCACTCGAGGGTTTCAATTTTTAGGCCCTTTTTGAAGTATGCCTCATCTAAACAAAGTGAATAATTACAAATGTCCCTAGCATGTTGAAATGCCTAGATCTTTGACACATGTCAAGTTGTGCATCCCAAGGGAGAATTCAATGTATATTCCATCTCTGCATTAAAGAACATAAAGGGTGAGGAGGTAAAACTATTCTTGAAGGACCTTTTCTTATATGAATCCATGTGTCACAAGATGAGTTATTTGGCTAAAAAGGGAAGTGTCATCAAGTTTCCCTCCATTTTTCTTTTGAGAAAAGCTTGAGGAAGTTAATGTGGTAGCTAAGAATTCATTGTTCTACACCAAGGCTTTAATGCTAACCCAAATTTTAAAAGGGGATGATTATAAATAAGTATTTTTCATCATTTGAATCCACTTTTTGCAATTAGAGCTTATACTCATATTTTTAGGCAATTTGAGAACCAGAGCAGTGTGTGGTGATAATAGAAATTACAATCAAAATTTTAGAGATTTTTTTCCTCCAAGTGTGAGATAGTCAACGTGATTGCAAGTAAGTGTCCCCTGGATTTCTTGTCTAGTGCTTATTTATAATAATTTTAGAGTGTTTGGGGGTTAGTCATCAAGAAGGGTGTGTTTTAGTTTGAAAAAAGGTTGTACTAGGATTAGAAAGAAATGGCTTCACCATCTGTCTTGATGAAGACCAACCTTACCTCAATTCTTGATGAAATTAGGGACACTAATGTCCAAGGGTTAGATTTTACTACCTTACTAAATGTTTTAAAAAGACCCAACCCCCTTGAGGTAGTTGTCAATTTAGGTATGAGCTATATGGCTCCTACAACAACCTTTCCACTAGCAACCCCATACCTGGAGTTAGTCATTACATGTGCAAAAGTATACCATGAAGACACTAGGACTATACTTGGTGGGATTAAATCATTTTTCTACTCATTCACCCCTGAAGCTCTTAGTGTCATGCTTGGGATACCACCACAACCTGACAGTATTATTTTATCCATGGAAGAGTACTAGCATTATATTGACCAACATGATAAGATAGTTTGGGATATTGTGAACACTTACTAGCTCACTAAGAATATAACCAAGGTCTCAAGGATGACCAAAAATCTTAAGATAAAATAGTTCAATGAGCTACCACAATATGTCACAGCCATGGCCACTAAAATTTATGTGATACCCATTGCAAAAAAAATAGTTTTGGATGTTTTCCATCTTTATCTATGTACTAGAAGAGAAGAAATAGTTGAACTAGACTTAAATTATAAGAAAAAACTTACATAGCTAAAAGATGATGTTGCACATAGATATCTTTTCCAAATAATCATTTGAAGGTACCTTTTACATGTCCTCCTATCTTATGTATGGCTCGGTACATAACAGAGATTTTCTAGGTCTTATAAAAACTCCTTCAGGGCTAAAAATATATGAATTATATACTAAGATGACCTTGGAAGGATTTAGAAACAATTGGTCCAAGGTCTATAATTACTTATTTAATGTGATAATGAGTGTCTTCTTCCCTCTATGAAGCTTGAATAAGATGATCAAGATGGCTATGAAAAAAATTGACAAATCTGGTGCAGCATATATTCAATTCCATACCTTCACATATATCCAGGTAAGCATATCTATAGGGGCACCTCACAAGATACCCAAGTATGTTGATGATAAATTATCACTCATGGAGCTAAGCAAATAAATGGTGCCACCTCATGAGATGATCATTGTGAAAAATATTAACAATCCCTTCACGTTCCCTATGGAGATAGGATATTATAAATGTCCTTCTTTGGCTAAAAAAAGGGATTAGAATAAGAAATAGGGTGGTACCAGATGTATAACATGCCACCTCAACCTAATTATGACATTATGTGGCTATTCAATATAGCTAGAGGTCTAATCTTGTACTAGGTGCATTACAAAGATATTTGGTCCAAGTGCACAACTAAGGAGTAGGTGAGGAAAATTAATTACTTAAGGCTCACTATGCAAGAAATTATTACATATGGCATTATCCCTATCCCCAAGGATATAGATAATGATAAGGCTACAGTGTCATTAGCATACACTAAAGAAAATATAGAGGTCTAGACCATAGCACAAGTGGGATTTATAGTCCCAAGAAATGACTCAATTATTTGGAGGGATTTCCTAGTGCTAAAAAGGATTTTTGAATGGTTGAAGGCCCAAGGAGTAGACCTTGGTGCATGTGATACCCCTACTCTTAGGGAGTTTATAAATGTCAAATAAGCTCAAGGCCATCCTTCCCCCTTACACCAGCCATCTAGCAGGCCCTCAAGTAATAGGCAAGGGCAAAGGGAAGGGTATAGCTGGAGATATTAGTTTCACCAAGATGATCAATGGCAATGAGGTTATAGTGACACAGTCCAAGTTTGGACTATCCTTTATAAATTTGACTAGTCTTGCTAAAAATTGGACCCAAATTACCACTAGGGATGTGTAACTTGCTAGTGCCACTCCCATCTCAATCACTACTGAAGCAACTCTTACCACATTAACTGAATCAACCATTTTGTTAGTCATTCAACCTAAGCAATCACCAGCACCCATTCCTTCCCCAGTAATGTATACAAAGAAAAAGTGAGGGGAGGAATAATTAGGGTATCCAAAGACTAAAAGGGTAAAGAAGATATTTCAACCTCCAGTTACAACCCCCAATAAGAAGAAGGAGGTCATTCATGCAAATGAACCCTCTCAACATGATGCCATAGAACCACAAGGGTAAAAATACTCATATGCCTAGAGGTTGAGGGATATGAGTGATGAAGAAGACTTAGAGGAAAATATGCCATTCTAAAAAAATGATGAAGCAACCCAAGGCATTCATTCCCCCCCAATGAACTCTAAGGGAAAGGCCATAGACTCCTATCAAGGCTCCAATAATAGGACTATTTGAGCCACAATCACCCTTGGGAGGGGAAAGAAAGGGTGGTGAGAAGTACATACTAGCCTTAGATGACCCCTTTCCATTTGAAGATGTGATACAAGTTAGTATTTAGGTGGTCATGTAGACTAAGATAAGGAAACTACCTCCCCAAACATAGAATTATTTGTCAAAAATATTCTCACTCAGCCACTAAGACAAGATGTGAGAAGTGAAATGAGGAGTGTGTAAGAGTCTAAGGAGGGACTTGAAAAAGAGCCAAGGTGGGAGGAGAAAGTCCCCATTAGTAGTGAAAAGGTGGAGGCTCAAGGAAAGAAATAATGAAATGTTATAGTGGCTATGGAGACATCCCCATAGAACCATCCCTCTCTAGTATAGACAAGTTAAATACAAGAAGGAGAGGTTACATCTGAAGGAGATAAGGGATCAAGCCTAAAAATGGGTGCCCCTATGCCTTTAGGTATAAATAAGGAGGCAAACCAAGGTGATAAATTTGTAAAGGAGGGACCTTCAATAGGTACTCCTATTAAAATACCCCAAGGGCTCCTTCCCTAAATAAAGGTCCATGATCCTGCTAGGCATAGGAGATTTGAGGCCTTGATTGGTGATGAGCCACCTAGGTGCGACAAGGAAGACACTGTATCCTCTTCCCAACTCTCCCAAATAAATATAAAAATCAAGTTGGTTGTGAAAACACCTCTTTTATATGTATAATAAGAGAGCTCCATTGATGGATTGCTCCTGGGCTCCCAACACCAAATTGAGTCAAATATTAAAGTCTTGGAACAAATTGAACTAGGAAAAGGAGAGCAAGAATATAGAAGGAAAGAGGTCAAGTTTGAGAGTGATGAATATACAAATCAGATAATAATAGGCTCACACCCAACTCCTATCATTCTCCCTCTGGTTAATGTTCTAGTCAGACCACCATTCAGTGCATCCAATCCAGTTTTAAGGTCCATGACTCCAATGGGTTTTTAGAATATGCCCCTCTTATGGGTTGAATAATAGATCAAGGAGAAATGGGATGTTAAAATTAAATTGGGAGATATAGATGTGATGAATATTTCCAAGTCATATAGGGCAAAACCTCCCAAAAAATCTAAAGAACTCTCTCAGACCACTTTCACTAGCATTGGGGAGAGAACATAGGAGATAATTGTCCCCCCATAAGGTGTTACAAAGAAGGGCATTGTCCTTAAAATCTATACAATATATAGATATGAATTGGGGGATCCATCAAGGAATGAGATCAATCATAACTCATAAGTTTTAGCGAGTATGATGGCTCATTGAATGGATAGAGACAAAGCATCGATGGAGGAACTAAAAACACAAAACTAGGCAATGATTTAGTACTTGTAAAAGTTAAAGAATGAGCCTAATGTAGTGACTCCAACTACTAGTAGGGCCTTGAGCACACTCATTCCCTCTTGGGATACACTTGGACAAAAAAAAGTTGGCAATAAGACTTGACAGCTCGAGCCAAGGAAGTCATTCATATAGCCATGGAATGGCTTGATAATGAGACAAACAAATTAGGAGAGTGTAGCTCCCTAGCATTTATCTATGATGATGATATCAAGAGTTGGGAGGCACTCAAGCCTAAAGTAGATGATATATGTAATATGGTCAAAGATGCTTTAGGCATGATCTAAAGCATCCTCCAAGGCATGGGGTGCGTCGATGAGGTTCTTCAAGGCATCCTCAAACATGTGTACTTGATAAAAGAATTGTTGGAGGATGCCTTGAATAACCTCATCAACACACCCCATGGAGCCTTCAATAGCCAAAAAATAAGGGACCTTGTATCACTTGAAAAGTCTTGTGACTAGTTAAAGGCATTGGTACATAAGAAGTCAGGAGTGCTCCATAAAACCACCAACTAGCTAGAGGAATATAAGGCCAAATTCAAGTATCAATTGGGCTCAAATAGGAAAATCCTCACCACTATGATTGTAAAGTTTGTTGCATACAAGAATAAGTTGGCATAAGGCTCAGTCATCAATGTTGATTCTATGAGTCCATTGGGTTAAGGTTTGAAGATTAGTGCCTGTTGTATGTTCCCTTCTCTAAATTAAGAAATTCTCTTTAGATCTACAAAGTTGGAGGGTACTAGATCTTCCTTTCAGAGGAATCCATCAAAAGAACTTATCCCAAAATTAAAAATCCCATCCAAAAGAAGGCAAGTGTGGAAGCCTGTTGTGGGCCAACTCCTAAACAGTTAGGTAAGACCATATTAGTTTGTTCCCCATTGTGTTTTCCCCATTTTTTCTAATATCCCTCTAGTTTAAGGATACCAAAGTGCCTCAAACAAATTGGAATTCCTCATGAGTTAGGCTCCCTCTCTGTAAAAAAGTTTTTCTCCTCCTATCAGACCATTAAAGATTCACTCTATTTCCCCTTTTTAGAGCCCTTCACATAGTGTTTATCCCCAAACATCCCCTAGTTCATCTTCATTTACAGATTCAAAAATGGGGGACCGTGACTTGAGGAGAAGAATGTTCAATGTTGACAATGATAATTATGGAGAGGATGATCAAGATTTGGCTAATAGATGTAGACATTTTTTGATTCTAAGGTTTTTGCCTATCAACTTTACTAGTATGCCTAGCTTCCACAATGAGGTCCCTATAAAGGTTAGAAATATACTACCAAAGTTCTAAGGGAATAATGTAGTATCTAGGGAGCAACATTTGAAGGCTTTCTTAAATATCATTGAGGATTATGAGATATATCTTGAAGATGTATGTTTTAAACTCTTTGTGAACACACTTGAGGATGAGGCTCGAGAATAGTTCAAATCCCTCCCTGATAGATCCATAAACACTTGAAAAGATATGATTGATTATTTTAAGATGCAATATGGTGATAGCATTGATCCTATATTCTTGCTTGTTGAGTTTGAGAACCTAAAGAAGAATCCAAATGAGTGTGTGAAGGATTTCAATTTCATGTTCAGTAAAGTATTAAGGAGACTGCTAAAGGATATTAGGCCTAGAAGTGTTGCTTCTTTGATTAAGTATTATGATGCATTCGATAAAAAGGTAGCCTATTATCTATGACACAAGGCTCCCATGAATTTAAGAATGGCTTTCAATTTGGCTGTCTAGATAGAAAATAATATAAAAGTTATGGGTAAGCCTTTGAACAAAAGGGCTGATGTCAAATTGGTGAATCCTGAGAAGCCTTAGACATCTCACAAGAGTGTAGACTTAGATGATATGGTGAAGACTTTGGCCACTATAGTAAAATAAATTTCTTACAAATTGGCTAGAGCTAAAAAGGTACTGTCTCAGGGACCTGGTAACCATGATGATAAAAGGGATATTAAGAGAGATGAAAGGAATCATCCCCAAGATCAAGGTTAGGGTAGGCCATAGTTTCAAACCAAAAATAATGATAGGGGGAAAGGCCTTGCTAGGGATGATAGGCATGAAATAAATTAGAATAGGGGAGGTGGAAAGGAAGTATGGGATCATTTGACTACAAGAATTAACATAGTTGATTGCGACATCAACTAGTGTGACAAGTGATTCCTTATTCAACCCTCTTGTGATGTAATTGATGATGGTGGTTAAGATGCAAATGATTTTGAGGTTGTGTTTGATGAAGATTAAATCTATATGGTTGACTTATAGGATATGGAAAGCTATATTTTCAAAGAGGGAGATATGAATGCCTCAAAGGTCTCTAGTTCTAAGGATAACCTAGCATATCAACATTTTACATTCCAAGTTGGTGAGTTGGTTGTGATGGTGACTTCTCCATTAATAGAGCTATTGAGTGATAGCACTGCTCATGCAATGTAGATAGCATGTGAAAAGGTAAGGGTACCTCTTCACAATTTTATTTTTGAAATAAACATGATACATGAATATGAATTACCAGCTCATGATTTTGAGTTCCTAAGATCAATGATGAAATAAAAATATGGGGATTCCCCTCCATCAATTAAGGATCAAAAATTGATGATCAATGCTACAATTGCCTAAGAAAAAAGGAATACAATGTGAGGAGTAAGGACCAATATGCTCCTCTAAAGGAAATAGACTCTACCCCATCTAGAGCATAGACTAAAGAAAAGGGGACCGTGGGGAGTAAAGAAACCCAAGGTTCCACTAGGCTTGGCTCTGTACCTTATAATACCAAACCAAGAAACACCCAAGCCAGAATTTGAACTCCTTTATTATCTAATATCACTAAATAAGGATGAACCCAAGAATCCTTCCTTGAAAAGTGAAGTTAAGAGTGTTGGTCCCCTTACATTTGTTCTTATGACTCTTGAAGTATATATAATGAGTGAGAAAGTTATAAGTCTACCTATTGATACTTTGTTACCTAAATACAATATTTATGATGCAGCTCAAGTATTAATTTAGTTAAAAGTCACCATACCATTTGTGGAATTACTTAAAATCCCTAAACATATGAAAAGAGATTTTAAATATTTGGGGTTCACTAAGAAGATCATTACCAATGTGGTTATTGAATCTGAGGCTTCTCTCACTCTCTATACAAGAGGAGAGAGCATATTAAGGTCTCTTGAGCACCACTTGGGACAAACACTAGTATCAAGTCAAATAGATGTTGATCCTTTCTACATCACCTTGTTAATTAATGGGCTAGTTGTCCACAATTGCATGTTTGACTCCGGTGCATCTTGTAATATCATGCCATTTATGATGTTGAATGAGCTTTATATAAGGATAACTACATCATATGGACCATGCCTTACTATGGATTCTAGATAAGTACCTATTGTTGGCATAGTCAAAGGATTGGTGGTATAACTTGCATATTACCCTGGTAAACTTTTTAGCATGGATGTTGTTGTTGTAGATTCTCCACCAAATTAGGGTGTGTTGCTATCTAAAAATTGGGTGGCTAGTATTGGAGGAAGTGTTTAGATGGATTTATCCTAAGCAACTAACCCCCTAGATGGGAAGATGGTTTTTTTGAACTACAAGCCATAGATGCTCCATGTTTTAGAGGATCCCAAGCATTAGTTGAATGAAGTATTATATCTGGATATAGACATTGGTGGTTTTGTGGAAAATATTGAATACATTGAAATTCCTCCCGACTCTGGTACCCTTAATGAAGAATCCATCTGGATCATGCATTTTGATGGAGCATGTTCAATTATTAGAAATGGGCTCGAGGTTATTTTAATGCCCCTGATGGTCAAGTTTATAAGTATTATTTTCAATTGGCTTTTGAGTACACTAACAGCATTGAAGAATATGAAGCACTCTTGATTGGTCTTTGGATCAGTAGAGAATATGGATTCAAGAAGTTGTTGGTCAAGGGTGACTCAAAACTAGTGGTGAAACAAGTTTGAAGTGTTTACATCATAAAGCATAAGAGATTGAAGGAATATTAGAATGTTGTATGGGATAGCTTGGAATGGTTTGAAGCTTTCAATATTTAGTACCATGCTCAAGAGCTTAATCACTTATTAGATATGTTGGCAAAGAGGGCTACAAAATTTAAAGTTGAACATGAGAGTTTTCCTTATGAATATGAGGTTGAGATATTGGTGAGGCCCTCTGTCTTAGATAAAATCGATCATTGGTAAGTCTTTGACAATGATGAGCAAATAAAGAGGTTTCTATGTTGTATGAATGAATTTGAAGGAAATAGCATAGAGTGGGACTTTATGGTATAAGTCTTTGATAGAAAAGAAACCTTGTATGGCAAGGAAATAATCTAGTTAAAGACTAATACTATCTCAAGAGGATTGGTTAGCCTAGAAGCAGCCTTCGATGGAGCTGATAAAGTCAAATCCAGAAACATTTCCATGTCAAGGGATGTAATTGAGGTTAAAATTGGGATAGAAGAAAATCCAAGGAAGATTTATCTAGGCACTCATTTAAGTGACAAAGAAAAGGGACAATTTATTGTGTTACTAAAGAAGTACCAAGGTATCCTAGCATGGTCATATTTAAAGCTGAAAGCTTATCGAGAATATTTATTCCAACATGTTATTCCTCTTTACCCTAATGTAAAACCATTTCATCAAAAGCAACAGCCCATCAACCCCATCTTGGCCACTAATATTTAGTAGGAGTTGAATAAATTAAGAGATTGTGGGATCATTCAACCTGTCATATTTTCATCTTGGATGGCAAACCTAGTCCCTGTCTAGAAGAATAATGGAGGCATCCAGCTTTGTGTTGATTTTAGAAATTTAAACAAGGCATCTCTAAAATATAATTATCCATTTCCTAAAATGGATAACATGCTCCAAGATGTCACCAGATCTGAGTTGTTGTCAACTCTAGATGTTTTTTTTGGTTACAACCAAGTAGTGGTAAAGGAGTCTGAAAGGTCTAAGACTGATTTCACCACCCATGGGGTTCATATGTGAATATGTAAATGCCTTTTGGTTTGATGAATGTAAGTGCCACTTTCTAGAGAGCTATGGATGTATCCTTCATCATATTAATCAACCAATTCATTTATATATATCAAGATGATGTTACAGTGTACTCCAGAAGGAGTGACCACTTGGCACATTTCGAATAAATGCTAGTCAGGTGCAGAGAGTTCAAGATTTCCCTTAATCCTAGAAAGTGCCACTTTGGGCTATTAAAGGTGAAGTTTTTGGGACATATTGTGTCTAAACAAGGTGTCATGATATATCTTGAGAGGGTGGAGGCCATTGATAAAGTACCCATCCCACAAACCAAGAAAGGTATTCAATCTTTCTTTGGCCAGATTAATTTTGTAAGAAGATTTGTTTCCAACTTCGTAGAGATTACACTACCTATCACTTATATGCTAAAAAGGGATCAAATAATAAAGTGGGAGGAGAAGGCCACATAGTCTTTTCAAGATATCAAGGCAGCCTTGAAAACTGCCCTAGTGCTTGCTAGTCTAGATTATAGGAAAGATTTTCAAATCTTTTCATTCGCCTCCATGCATACTATTGTCATAGTATTATTGTAAAATAATGATGAAGGCCATGAGTAGCCAATTTCATTTTTAAGTAAGGAACTACAAGGATTTGAGTTGAGACATACCATAATGGAAAAACAAGCCTTCACCCTTTCGAAGGCTATCAAGTAGATTAGACCATACGCTTTGAGTTCAAATATTGTGGCCTATGTTCCTCATACCATGGTGAAGGACATATTGACCCAAAATGAAACCATTGACAAAATATGTTGATGGGTCAATAAGCTTCAAGAATATGACCTAGATATATATACTACTAAGATAGTTATAGGTATCGGTCTGGCTAAGCTGATGACTGAAGAAAATATACAAGCAATGGAAGTGAACAATGTAGAAAGGGTGCTTGATAACCCCAAATCTAAATACAACCAATTTCAATGGTATAAAGATATAGTACATTATCTAAAGAATCTAAATTTCCTATCCCATTTAGATAAAAATCAAAGGTCACTGAAGTTAGTATCTCAAAAATATATTTTGTTGAAAGATGATTTAGTATGGAGAAACCCGGATAGTGTCCTCTTAAGATGTTTTGTGGAAAATGAGATTTCTTCAATAATTATAGAATTCCATAATGGTGTATGTGGTGGTCATTTCACTCCTAAATTCACTAGACACAATATTATGAGGGTTGGGTATTGGTGGCCTATCTTATTTAGGGATGTTAATGCCATGGTAAGAAGATGTGAGGAATGTCAGTGATTTTATAGAAGAATGAAGGCATCTGGATCACTTCCCCTATAGCCAGTCTTTAAAATGGGGGATGGATTTAATAGGTGAAATATTAGATGCCTCAAGTGATGGTCACAAATGGATTTTAGTGGCTATCGATTACTTTACAAAATGGATCAAAGTAATCCCTACTAAAAGATCAACACACTAAGTGGTCATCAATTTCCTATTGAATAATGTAATTTGTTAATTTGGAGTCTCGTTCAAATTTGTATGTGACAATGCTATGTGCTTTAGAGCCAAATAACTAAGTGTATTATGTGAGGAATATGGGATTGATTTAGCATACGCCTCCAATCATAACCCATAAGGAAATGAGTAGGCTAAGTCCAAAAATAAGAATCTATTAAAAATCATCAAAAGAACATTGCATGCTAAAGAAAGAAAATGGGGTGAGAATTTAAAGTTTTCCATTTGGGTGGATAGGTTGACTCCAAATAGATCTACTTGGAAGAGCCCTTTTGAGCTTGTTTATGAAACTCAAGCTATCTTACCCCTAAATGTATAGTTGTTAACCTACCAATTCATGTAATAGATAGATGAGAATGAAGAGGAAATGAACCACTATGGAGACAAGATTGATCAAATCATTGAGATCAATGAGTCTCATCGACAAGCTCATGAAAAGAATGTAAATTTTAAGGATCACCTCAAAAGGATCTTTGATAAGATGTGGGATAGCAGGCATGAGGACAAAGGAAAACATGGTAAGTTTGATTCCCTATGGATAGGCCCTTACACTATTGATTATCAAGTAGGGAACCATACATTTTATCTTAGAGATATTGATAGAAAAATTATAGAATTTCTAGTTAATGGCAGATACCTCAATCATTTCCTAGATTGAGTCCATGATTGCCTTTGTAAGTATGTACATAATTTGTTCTCCTTTCTCATCTTGATGGTTCAATTTTTGTCCATGTTTGTATAGTTTCTTGACATCCATTTTCTTTGTTTGTCATCTTGGGTTGCCATATTATAACTCTATGTTGAAATCATTTAACTCTGTGACCCAGTGGATAGGCAACCGTGTTGATTTTCTTTATGTACCCATTAGGGGTGCTTGTCCCCAAGCAAGAGCCTAATGTTAGTGCCCAAAATTACATTAGAGAAATTGGGACCTTTTTAGTAAAACTATCATAATTTGGCCTAAATGTGTATATGATGTTCTATGTTGAGGTCTCACCCTTTGTTTTGATAACCCCTTTTGTGAAGTAGTGACACCCGTGAAAGTATAATTAAACTCCCTATGTTGATTTATGGTAACAATAAAATTTTGTTCCTCAAGATGTTTGAAGTTTATCTTACAAGGTACAATTGCATTTTGGATCATTCAAAAAGGGTGCAAGCTCTTATCCAAACTTGGGTAGTAAGAAGTTCAAACCCCCGAGCCATACATCCATTTTGTACCCTTGGAATATCTTGGTTTCCAAAGGGAGGAATTATCCTATAAACTAGATGAGGGACATGTGACCATCTCCTAAAAAAATACTTCAAGTTAAATGCTCTTAAGAAGTAATGAAGCCTTTTTGGGGAATGGAAGATTATTTCACTCCT
Source organism: Torreya grandis (assembly GCA_037957365.1). NCBI lineage: Eukaryota > Viridiplantae > Streptophyta > Pinopsida > Cupressales > Taxaceae > Torreya > Torreya grandis. The sequence goes on from JARHVA010002928.1 coordinate 1,626,031, forward strand.
CCTTAGGTCGCTTAATGATGCAAAAGGTAAAAAGATGGCTGAAAACCCAAGTAAGCATCTCAGACTAACACATAGTAGCATCCCAAAATTAATTTGGTTTCAGTCCTTTTTTAAAATATGTCTGACTTGCCTTTGGGTGAGAAAGGTATAAATAATTTATGAGGGCTAGACCACTCAAATCATGCCACATGGCATTCAATCAAGGGTTTCATTTTTTGGGCCCTTTTTGAAGTATGCCTCATCTAAACAAGATGAGGAATTGTAAATGTCCCCAGCATTCCAAAATGCCTAGATCTTTAACACATGTCAAGTTGTGCATACTAGGGGAGAATTCAATGTATAGTCCATCTCCATGTTAAATAACATGAAGGGTGAGGAGGTGAAACTATTCTTGAAGGCCCTTTTTCTTGTATAAACCCACATGCCACAAGATGAGTTATTTGGTTTAAAATGGAAGTGCCATCGAGTTTCCCTCCATTTTTATTTTGAACAAAGCTTGAGGAAGTTAATGCAATAGCTGAGAATTAGCTATTTTGTACCAAGGTTTTAATGCTAACCTTAATTTCAAAAGGGGGTGATTATAACTAAGCATTTTTCTTCATTTGAATCCACTTTTTGAAATTAGAGCTTATACTCATATTTTTAGGCAATTTGAGAACCAAAGCGGTGCATGGTAACTATAAAAATTACAGTCAAATTTTTAGATATTTTCTTCCTCTGAGTGTGTGATAGTTAATGTGATTTCAATTAAGTGTCCCCTAGATTGATTGTATAGTGCTTATTTAGAGGAATTTTAGAGTGTTTTGGGGTTACCTATCAAAAAGGGTGTGTTTTAGTTTGAAGAAAGGTTATACTAAGATTAAAAATAAATGGCTTCATCATCTGTCTTGATGACGAGCAACCTTACCTCAATTATTTATGAAATTAGGGACATTGATGTCTAGGGGTTGGATTTTACTACCTTACTAAGTGCTTTACAGAGACCCAACCCACTTGAGGTAGTTGTTAATTTAGGTATGATCTATATGGCTCTTACAGTAGCCTTTCCACTAGTAGCCCCATACCCAAAGTTAGTCATTGCATGTGCAAAAGTATACCATGAAGACACAAGGACTTTACTCGATGGGAGTCAATCAGTTGTTTGTTCATTCACCCTTGAATTTCTTAGTTCCATGCTTGGGATACCACCACAACCTGATAGCATTATTTTAACCATGGAAGAGTACTAGCATTATGTTGACCAATATGATAAGATAGTTTGGGGTATTGTGAACACTTGTTGGCTCACTAAGAAGAGAACCAAGGTCTCAAGGATGACCAAAAGTCTTAAGATAATAGAATTCTAGGATCCACCACAATATGTCATATCCATGGATACCAAAATTTATGGGATACCCACGGTAGAGAAGTTTGAGCCATGGATGTTTTCCATCCTTATCTGTGTACTCGAAAAGAATAAATAGCTAGACTGGGCTTCCATTCTGAGCAACAACTTACATAGCCAAATGATGATGTTGCACATAGCTATATTTTCTAAAGAAGCATTTGAAGGTACCTTTTAAATGTCTTCCTATCTTATGTATAACTTGGCACACAATAGAGATTTTCTAGGTCTTATAAAAAATCCTTCAGGGCTACAAATATATGAATTATATCCTGAAATGACCTTGGAAGGATTCAAAAACAATTGGGCCAATTTCTATAATTGCTTCTTTAATGTGATAATGAGTGCCTTCTTCCCTCTACGAAGCCTGAATAAGATGAGCAAGATGGCTAGGGAAAAAATGACAAATTTGGTGTGGCATATATTTAATTCCACACCTTCACGTATATCTAAGTAATCAGATTTATAGGGGCACCTCACAAGCTACCTAGGTATGTTGATAAAGTAGCACTCATGGAGCTATGCAGACAAATGGTGCTACCTAATGAGATGATCACTATGAAAAATGTTAACAATCCCTTCAAGTTCCCCGTGGAGATAGGATATTATACATGTCCTTCTCTAGCCAAAGTAAAGGGATTAAAATAATAAATGGGGTGGTACCAGATGGATAACATGCCACCTTGACCTAATTATGACATTAGGTGGCTAGTCAATATGGCTATAGGTCTAATCCTGTAATAGGTGCATTACAAAGATATCTAGTCTGAGTGTACAACTGAGGAGCGAGTGAGGAAAATTGATTACCTAAGGCTCACTATGTAATAAATTATTGCATGTGGCATGATCCCCATCCCTAAAGATATGGTTGATGATAAGGCTATATTGTCATCAACATACACTAAGGAAAATAGAGAGGCACATCCCATAAATCACGTGGATTTTACAGTCTCAATAAATTACTCAATTTCCTAGAGGGATTTCCCAGTGATGAAAAGGACATTTGAATGGTTGAATGCCCAGGGATTAGACCTTGGTGCATGTGATACCCCTACTCTCAGGGAGCTGAGAAATGCCAATGAGCTCAAGGCCATCCTTCCCCCTTACACTGACCATCTATCAGGCCCTCAAGTAGCAGCCAAGGGCAAAGGGAAGGGTATAGCAAGAGATACCAATTTCACCAAGCCAATCAATATTGATGAGGTTACAGTGGCATAATCTAAGTCTGGATTATCATTTACAAAGTTGACCAGTCTTGTTGAAAACTAGACCTAGATTTCCACTAGGGAGGTGCAACTTGGTAGTGCTACTCTCATCCCAATCACTACTAAAGTAGCTCTTGCCACATTAATTAAGCCAACCATTTCATCAATATTTTAGCCTAAGCAATCACCAGTACCCATTCCTTCCCCAGTAATGTATACAAGGAAAAGGGGAGGGGAGGAACAAGTAAGGCAGCCAAAGACTAAAATGGTAAAGAAGATATTGCAGCCTCTAACTACAACCCTAAAGAAGAGGAAGGAGGTCATTCATGCAAATGAACCCTCTCGACATGATGCCACATAACCATAAGGGAAAAAAATTATCATATGCCCAGAGGTTGAGGGATATGAGTGATAAAGAAGACTCATAGGAAAATAGGTCAATCATGGAAATGATGAAGCAACCCAAGGCATTAACTCCTCCCCTAATGGGGACTAGCCAAAGAACTCTGAGGGAAAGGTCATAGACTCCTATCAAGGCTCCAGCAATAGGACTATTTAGGCTACTAATGCCCTTGAAATTAGAAGACAAGGGTGATGAGAAGGACATACTAGCCTTAAATGACCCCTTGTCCTTTGAAGATGTGACATAAGTTGATATTGAGGTTGTCATTTAGACTAATGTTCCACATAAAAAGGAAACTACCTCCCTAGATATGGAAGCATTTGTCCAAAATATTCTCACTTAGCCACTAAGACAAGATGTAAGAAGTAAAATGAGGAGTGTACAAGAGTTTGAGGAGGGGCTTGAAAAAGAGTCGAGGTAGGAGGAGCAAACCCCCACTAGTAGTGAAAAGGTGGAGGCTCAAGGAAATCAAAAACTAGATGTTATAGCAGTTGTAGAGATAGCCCCACAAACCATCCCTCTCAAGTATAGACAAGTTCAATACAAGAAGGAGAGGCTACATCTAAAGGAGATAGGGAATCAAGCCTAAAAATGGGTACCCCTATGCTTTTAGGTATAAATAAGGAGGCAAACCAAGGTGATAAAGTTACAAAGGAGGGACCTTCAGGAGGTACTACTTCTATTGAACTACTCTAGGGGCTCCTTCCCCAAATAAAGGTCCATGATCATATTGGGCACAGGAGTTTTGAGGCCATGATTAGTGATGAGCCACCTAGGGGTGACAAGGAAGACACCATAGCCTCTTCCCAGCTCTCCCAAATATCTATAAAAATTAATTTGGTTGTGAAACCACCTCTTCAGTATGTAGGATAAGACAGCTCCATTGATGGATTGTTCCTAGGCTCCCAACAATAAATTGGGTTAGATATTGAAGTCCTAGAATAAATTAAACCAAGCAAAAGAGGAGAGTAAGAAGCTAAAAGGAAAGAGGCTAAGTTGGAGAGTAATGAAGATACAAAGTAGATAATAATAGGCTTGCACCCAACTCCTATCATGCTCCCTCTAGTTAATGTTCCAGTCACACCACTATTTAGTGCATCCAAGCCAGTAGATGAGATATGTAATATGGGCAAAGATGCTTTAGTAGCAGAAAATATTATCTCTTTGGATGATCCTAAAATGCCTAGAGAATGTCAATTAACCATAAAGCACATGTTAGGAATGCTCCAAGATGGTACCTTTGATATAAAATGAGGAGATCGGTCTTTCAAGACCATGAGGATAGAAATTGAGGCCACTCTTAGAGCAATGGTGAAGCTTAATGGCACGATGGACTTGACAAAAGAGTTATTGGAGGATGCCTTGAGGAACCTCATCAATGCAACCCATAGAGCCTTGAATAGCCACAATATAAGGGACCTTGTATCACTTTAAAAGTCATATGACTAGTTAAAGGTATTGGTACATAAGAAGCAAGGAGTGCTCCATAGAACTGCCAACTGGCTAGAGGAATATAATGCCAAATTCAAGTATCAAGTGGGCTCAAATAGGGAAACCCTTGCCACTATGATTGTAAATTTTGTTGCATACAAGAACAAGTTAGCACAAGGCTCAATCATCAATGTTGATTCTGTAACATGACCAATCCATTTTTGTTTCTTCCTGGCTAGCATACAAATTCTTTCTTTTTCTTCTCCTTTCTCTTTCTCTTTCTCTCCCTTTATTTTATTCATTGTACAATGCCCTTTAGAGGCATGTTCTCCCTTAGAATATTCTTTATAAAGTTTTTTGTAAAATAAGGGGAATGTTTTGGGTTGGTTATGTAAATGGATAAAGGTTTATTTTGTCCTTTGCTATGCTATGTTCCACGTGGCTGACAAAAGGAATCCCACCTAGGTGAACTATCAGATTTATCACTTTCATTAGAGTGTGTGCATAGTCCCAAGAATCATTTTTGTTAAAACTGATGGCATTCAAGCCCATGAATGATTTTTACATCTAGAGCACATTTTTTTGAGATGCCACATATGGTTAATGTTGTATAAGTAAAGGTGTTTTGTCCCTCTACAGAGGTCAATTAATTTTTGGGTACATAGCTATAGCTTAGGAGAGTTCTCCCCATGTAATTTTTTGATGCCAAATTGATTCCTCTTGTAAAATCATTGACAAGCTTTGAGAGCATTAAAAATGTCTCCCTTGTTATAGAAATGTTTTACATGATGTTTTGATATGTAATTGTCAAGATACATTGTAATCAACTTTGATACAGTTAATATATGAAATCCACACAAGGTTCATTGTTTCTTCCTGTTGTTGAAATACAATGCTCTATTTTACATGCATAGTGTATTGGTTATCTAATATGTGCCTTTTCATGGTAGTCATTTAGGTTCAAATCTAGAATATAAAATCCTTTTCATTTTGATATGCAAAAATAGGGAATTGATAGCCTTCTTAAGGGTAGTCCTGGGTTTATGAATTCAACTGGTAGGAGATTTTAAATAGTTATTTGTAGAGTTGTAGGTAAATTCTCAAGGATTATTAGTGTATGATTTCATCTTATCTATTTTGAAATTAAAATTATTTTTAAGTGAAGATAACATAGTTGTTAATGTTTCCATACTTATTTACTAACCATCCACATCCTTATCCATATTTTAGATTAACTTAGTTTTGCCCCATCCTACCCTACATATAACATGACTTTTACATATCTAACGTGTTATTTTCATGTAGATGCATAAACATTTTGTATTTATCATGTGTTTTATCTATGTGCTTTAAAGCCCAGTATTTCAATCTCTTATGCAACCCCTATATTGTAAAAATTATTTTCGGATGAAAGTTGCAATCACATATTCATATATGTCTTTAGTAGCTTGTAACTAGCTTAAAACATTTGCCTATTCTATGTGATAACCCTTCCCAGGTGGAGTGAGCAATTTTGGTTGTGTTTTAGTCAGATTTGTGCTCCTTTGTGCCAACAACCCCCATGGAGGTTGAATTGAATAATCTCTCCATGTGAGCTAGCTACCCCATAGGTCCTCTCACCTTGGTTTAGGTAGAGCCAGATGTAGTATGGAACTAACCATACCCTTTGTAGGTGGCCTTTAATCATTTTCTCTAGTGTGGTCAATTTTTGATGCCAAACCCTCCCCTAGCTATAACAACACTCTAGTGGGTTTCTCATCACTGTTTGTCATTTTTTCAAAGTATGCAAAGTTAAATTAGGGGGGTGTACAACTGAGAACGAACATGGTCCATCAAATTTTTCAAAAGATAACCCCTAGTATAAGTCCTTCTCCTAGTGTACCCTCTATCAGGACTGATCTCTCCCACATTGATCCTACCAAGGAACCATTGATTAATTGGGTCCTTCATAAATAAACACACGTGGAGAAGGTGTACCTACACAACAAATATGTGCACCTAAATAGATGCATATAGATTCATAGGATATTTCTATAGATACTTTAGAGTCAGTGATAGAATCAAAACCAATAATTCCATTACCACATGATCATCACAATCGAGCTTTCTTATTTCCAGCCAAATTTCATTACATACGGTGATTACTTTATTATCAATACAATATAATCATTTCATTAAATTGAAATATTTGTTATACAATTTATCATATCCAAACATAAAATATGGAAATAAATATAATTAAACCATATAAAAAGCAACAAATAATTAGACATTTAACATCCATTTGAAGCAAAATAAACTATGTGAACATTATCATATATATCAAAATGGTTCAAAGTTTATAAAAATAGAAATAACAATCATATGTTGGGGGAATATCCCTAGGTGTATACTCATGATTACTATTTATATCAACCAACCTTGCGCCTCTCTATATGGAAGCATCTAGGTCTAATATGGGCCCTGATGCTCGAGATAGCTCACATACTCTGTTCTCATATGTGCCTAGTGATCACACTATCTCCTCATGCTCACACTATAGAGTGTCATATCAATGAACCAAAACCTACATTATCTTCATGGTACTACACCATGGGATGTCTCATATATCTAACTTAGCATGCAACTCCTCACATTTTGTGGTAATAATATGATACATGGCCACAACCCTGTTACTAGATCAAATAAAGGCACATGGACACCTACAATGTCAACAACTCTCTCAATAAATCCCTTGCTATATATATATATATATATATTAATGGGTATAGTCCAAGTGAGATCCTACACTACATGGCTTACGATGGTATCCCACTCTTGATCACCTTCACACATGACATACAAAATCAGTTACCATTATAATACCAAATATTATGTCAATCAAATACAACAATTTAAAATTAAAGTACTTACATGTGGTTTTGATAGCCACTATATCTATAGGTGTTAGTCTTAAAGGAGTACCACCACTTCCATTTCCCCTTGCATCTCCTTGTGTTACTGGTATGGCACCAAGTTTGGATGGATAGCGTGCCTCTACCCATCTCTATGTGTAACCATTGATACACCCTACATTATACCCTACAACTAAAAGAAACACAAGATCTCTCTCATCACTAGGACACAGGGATAGATCCTCATGTGTTGGTGTTAGTCTATCATTAGGCATTTGCCCACTCCACACTATATGCTACTATGGGTATGGCACTAATGGCACCCCCTACTCTAAGCCAAACTACCATAAAACATGATCATAGTAGAATAAATCATATATATTGGGAGTCTAATCAACCAACCAAGTGCTAATCTAAATCCTCTGAAGCTCATGCCCATCCTCAAACCACTGAATAAATATCTCATACATATGCTATATAATTTGATCCAATGTCAATCTATCTACCATAGTATGGATCTACATCTTGGTATGCAACTTACCACGAGAGAGTACCCACCTATCTGCTAATATCTAAGGATGCACCCAACCTACTAGCATTCACCAAGGAGCTAAACTATAGTAATATGATCGTAAGCCCACACCTATAGTAAGGGGATAATACCACCACTATGGCTCTCCAATTCAAATTTGTACATATATTTATATAAGTGACATAGTATGATATGACCCAAATAATATTGAGTTCCCTCTTTCTCAATTTGTCAAACTATGTGATACATGTGATATGAAATCACAACCATGTCACCATCCACTACTATAAATGAGGCCAATAGTACATTAATGAACTTTTATAGCTATGGAACATCACCTCTAATAATGTTATCAAGATGGACCATGTTATTTATATCTACATTTGGTGCTCTCTACCTAGTAAAATATCTATGGGACTATTGAATGTAACCATGACTACTATCTCCTACAACCCATGGTCTCTCACCTTTGATAGACAATAAAAAATGTAATACACATCCTCCAATGTAATTATCATCTCCCCTATTGGGAGCAATTAGGTACAAGTATCTAGGCTCCACCTCTCAGCTAGTGTCATGAGAAGGTGGATGTCATATAGAACATGACATAACCAAGCCACATGGTACAATCTACCCTGATCTATCATGGTCAAGTCATCCACATCTAGACCCAACTCTGTTAGATTGGAAAAATGCCTACCATGTAAAAATTCTTGAATATATACATATTTATACAATAAAAAAGTATTAAAAATAGTTATTATTCATGGTATTTCAAAAATGAAATATAGATTTTGTAGTTAAAACTCAAAAAAAATTATAAATACAGTAATGTTAGATGCTAGCATTGACATAGGATTAAAATGTTAGATAGTTACATCAAAAATTAAATACTGGGATTGAGACCTAGATGCAACTATCCCAAGCTTTGATAGAAGTGTCCATCAACCCTTAAAAACCAAAAATAATTGTTACAAAGGAACAAATTTTTAAAAAAAAAACTTTTCCATTTAATTTAGGGTTGTTTGAAGCACCTCAAATCATAGTGGTTATGGGGATATACCATGTAGCATTGTATTTTTCTACTCAGAGTTCAAATTTTCAAAAGGATCAAGGTAAAATTAATTGAAATTTATATTCAAAACTCCTAATATACAACTTCTATAATAACTTCAAAGGTGCATATCTTGAGTACCAGTTCTCTAAATCCAAAATCATGATTTGCATTAGGACCTAGGAAATGATCCCTTTAATATTATCTTAATTTTTAAAAAATTATGGAAATACCAAAAATTACCTAAATTTTTTCTTACACAAATATTATTCCAAATCACAAGTGTTATGAACACAATGTTACATTCTCTCATACCCACACTACCAAGGTAAAATTGGTTATTATACAATCAGATACATGATAGTTCCACTTAATCCTTTTGGGATGAGGTGACTAGCATATTTTATTTACCCTCCTCCCAATAGTGGGGGAATATCAATGGGAACATGTCATAGAGACATGGCTTCCACATATTCACATTTATTTAATACTTAATGCATCTAGGTTATAGTGGGAGCATGTTTTGAAAACATTTCCTCCACATTTGTACATAGTTTTTAGATTCTTCACATGATAGTGGGTGGAATGTTATGGAAAATTTTCCTCCATGCTTAGGTCATGTAAAAACTATCTATATCTCAAGTATATTATATGATTTATATATATAATTAGGTCAACATTCTATACATTGTGTTACCAGTATACACAAATTGCACAATAAAGGTACTTATGTAAAACTAAAAGGCACAATATACATAGACTTCTATATTCACTCTAGATATGATAGGGGCCATGAACAAGGGTTCATTCCTTATAACTACTTACATTGATCTATATTATAGATTTACCAAATTATCATGGATTTTTATCACATTCTGAATTGTTACTATATTATGGACTTTATCACATCATGCACTAAAATCTAGGTTAGACTATTACATAGTGTTATTTGGTCCTTATCCATCTATAATGGTTGGTTCTATTTATATATTGGAGTTATCAAATCATCCATTCTCACTAGGTTATGCACTTGAGTTGTGTTGATTGGGAGATGATAATCTTGACAACCGAAGCACTAATCTTCATATTCTAGGTTGGGTGCATGATCACCTCCCAATACTCCCTACTCCAAATAAAGCACCACCAGGGTGAAACCTAGTTGAAAATTTATGAACTCACTCATATTCATGTAAAAATTATGGATGATGTTTCAATTCCTCTACTACTTCTACAATTTTTAGCATTCCAGAGCCATTACTACACAACACATACACGTGTATTTCATTCATGTTTTTTCTTTATGTTACTTTCAATTATTGTTCACATATAGATTATATGAATTGATTAATTTGTGACATGCCCATTTATTATAGGTAATATTCAAATGAAAGGTTCAAGGAAAGTTCAAGTGAAGACAAGGTGTGTTGTACACACCAAGGTATTTATTTTCTTTTCCTTTAAACTAGTAGTTTCATTTTTTATGCATTACTATATTAAATTGGGGAGAAATGTAGATATCCATATTTGGTAAAAATACAATGTCATAATATGTTTTCATATCTCTTTTATTATATATATATATATATATATTATCTAACAATTATATATATAATAGTATGGTCTCATGTGGACCTCTTTGGTTCTATCTTGTTTCACTTGCATTATTTGCCCTTATGGGACTATATGTTATGAATGGTCTTTTATATAGTGTATCCTAGGGATCCCAACCTACTTTTTCTATTATCCCTATGTTTTTACCCTCTGGACACCCATATCTATGTTAAACTCTTATGTTAATGCAAGTGTCCAACTATGACACATGTGTCTATACTTATCCTTTTATCATTTTTCATATCTTTCATTTGGTGACCATTTATTTTGTCCCTTTTGTTCATCATTTTATCAGCTTTTCCCATGCCACTGGGTCCTAATTCAAATTCAAGAACTGCCTACATCTACAAAATTTATGGTCTAATTATAATATATATAAATTTGATCAAGCAGTTTCCCTAAAAATTATTGATGTTTTATTTATAATGCAATGAAAAATTACCCAACCTACTTCATATATGCCAAGGAGTAAGGCAACGGAAGCTTACCTTCTTGATATCTAGTTTTTTGTTCCCTAATAACATATCAATGAAATATTGCTCTCTTAGTTGATAAAAAGGGAGTAAGGCATAAATAACAATGGAATTTTTCCTTCCTAATAGCTAGATTTGATTTTTTATATTTCATTAGGGATGATAAAAGATGAGGAGGGAGTGATGAGGGATGACTAGGGATGATGTGGGAGTGACTAGGGATGATAAAGGTTGATAAGGGTGTTATCAAGGATAATGAGGTCTGATGAGGGAGTGATTAAGGATGATTCCAATCCTAAACCCATATTTGAGTTCTCATTTTATCTAAATGTCATTGAGAGTTTGTCCATAGTAGATTGGATTGCTAGATAGATAGATAGACAATCACCAATCTGATAGATTATGTTCTAATCGTATAGTTGGTAGAGTCTATTTTCCAATTCAAATTGATTTATACCCAACCTAATCTATACCCAAATTTATATATGAAGGGAATGAAAAGCATATGCCTTAATCTAGTGTATCAGGGAGGGGATACTTAGAGCTTAGGCATGGCCTGATGGGCCCTAAAGGATAAATTGGGTCCTATTGTACTCTAAATATGCTTTGATCCCTATACAATATATAAAAATAAAGCATAAGAATGGGGGTTCTGCTATAGATATATGAGGGGAAACAATCTAAAGGCCCTAACCTGATTTCAAACATGCCTTTAACCTATAAGGAAATACAAACTTGTCCTACCTACTTTATTTATGCCAAGGAGTAAGGTAAGGGAAGCTTTCCATATTGATATCTAATTTTGTTTCACCTAATATCATATCAAGGGAAGATTGTCTTTTTGATAAATATCAAGGGAATATTGCATAACTATCAAAGGGAGTTTGTCTTCTTGATATTTAGCTTTATTTTGATATATGTCATTAGGGATGATAAAGAATGAGAAGGGATGATGAGGGATGATGAGGGAGTGACTAGGGATTATAAGGGTTGATGACAAAGTGACTATAGACAATGAGTGCCGATAAGGGAGTGATTAAGGATGATTAAAATCCCAACCCCATATTTGAGTTCTCATTTTTTCTATATGTCATTGATAATCTCTCCAAAGTAGAGTGGATCGCTAGATAAATAAATAGGTAGTCACTAATCTAGTAGAGTGTGTTCCAATATACTAGCTGGTAGAGTATGTTTCCAAATTGAACCTGAACTAACCTAACCTAATATATACCTAACTTCATATATGAAGTGAAGGAAAGGCACATGCCTTAATATAGTGTATCGATAAGGGTGACTTAGAGCTTGGGCTTAACCTGATGGGCCCTAAAGGCTAATCTAGGGCATTGTCATACTCTAAGTATGTTTGAGTCCCAAATATTGTATATAACCAATAGAATATCAAGGGAAGCTTACCTTCCCAATAGATAACAAGAGAATAAGGTATAACTATCAAGGTAATTTTTCCTTCCCAATATCTATCTTTGTTTTGATTTTGGATTAAGGCATAGTTATCAATGGAAGCTTTCTTTATGATAGATAACTTTGTTCTTAGCCTACCTACTTAGTTATGTCATACCTAATAAGAAAAAGGAAGATTTATTCCCAATATATAGCTTCATTATTATCCTACCTAGTTTCTGTTTGAGCTATCAAGCAAATCTTGCTTCCCGATCTATAGTTTGAATATATTCTTTTCGTACCTACTTAGCTTTTTTTATTGGAAAGGGAAACTTGCTTCCCACTAAATAGAATGATAAATGAAATTTTGAATAATGTTACATATGAAATAGATCTATATTATTGAGTATGTCATGCTTACTTTACCTATTTGAGTATGCTCTACCTATTTTACCTACTTGAGTATGCCCTACCCAATTGAAAATTTGAGCCATATCTTGATCTTAAATATGTCCTACCTAAATACCCAAGCCATATCTTGAAATTGACTATGCCCTATCTAATTTACCTACTTGAGCATGCCATACCTATGTATCATTATTTCCCTACCTTATTGAGTATTCCCTACTAAATTAAATACCTGAGACATATCTTTATCTTGAGTAACCATATCTAATCATGATCATTTATATATTACCCAACCATATCTCTAATACATGATACCTAATTGAATACCCAAGCCATATCTTGAAAGGATAGCGGGAATTATCATGCTTGAAAATAAGTAAAGGGTAATTACCATATTAAGTGATAAAGGAGAGATGGCATTATCAGATCAAGGGATAAGGGATAGGGGGAATTATCATCCCCATTTTGCATTTTATCTCTTCATGACTTCATTAGAACCTAACATGTACATGTTATTATGTGTATGCATTATATTATATTGAAGCCATGATAAATTCACTAGAAAATAGTGTGTACATGTTATGTTATTTTTGAATTCAAAAACCAAGTCTTTTGGCTCATAAATAGCTTGGATTCTCAATCCAAAGGCTTGGACCTATCAACACACAGCTGAATCCAAGATCTTTAACAAAAAATAAGAAAAATTAAATTCCATCACCAAAAACACTATGAATTTCAATGAGATAATTGATAAAATGATTATTACAACGATGAGCACTCTCTCCTCTTTTCAAATATATGATTTTTTAAAATTTTGGACTATTTTAAGGTTTTCATCTATGTTTATTTCAAACTATAGCTTTTTTATGCTACTACATGTCATAAACAAACATGCATATATTTGTATGTATGTATGTATGTATGTATGTATGTATGTATGGATGGATGGATGGATGGATGGATGGATAGATGGATGTATGTGTTATGTATTTTTTATTTCATGTATCTAAATACAAAAAAATATATGTGGTCACAAACTAGGCCTAATTCTACACACATCAAAAAAACTATTTTGTTTATTTTTTTAAGGTAGTTGGGGGGCCGCATAGTTGGCTATCCATTTTTTGGTTAGTTTTTAGTATCTATTTACTTATAAAATTAATTAAAAATATTATTTAAAAATTATTAAAAAAAATGTAGGTCACAAACTAGATGATTTTATCTAAATTTTAACTAAATAGTTTCAAACAATATTAATTGATACTCAAAAAATGAGGGGTCGCACGACTGACTATCTACCTTGTTTTCCTAAAGTTCCTCTTCAAATTTTAGATGTTTTACATAATTATACTTAACCCTTTTTAAACAATTTAATTTTTTTGAAACTAAACTTGAAATGCTACAATTCATGTTCTTATACCATCTTCAAATTTTGAGTGTAGCCATCTCAAATTATCTATAGAAGTCAAGATTTTTTAGTTATCAGAAAAAAGCATGTCTATAGGTAGGCCCCTTTTTGTCCTCAAAAATTCTTCACTTACAATAAGTGCACTTTAAATTTTTATTTTATGTTTAACTTGGACCCACCACACTGCTTATAGCTTACTTGACCTAAATTACATCACTTGCCCTTACTTTCACTTACTTGAGCTTTCTCACTTTACATGTTTTATATATTATAAGAATGTTAAAAAAGATGTGAACATTATATGAAGAAGTTTTACATTTTAATAATCTTAATTAATTCTAAAAAGAATCATTATTTTAGTTCACCCTGGCTAAGTAACTTAACTTGGGCCCACATAATAAACTCTCTTGTGATTTACTTAGTTTCCCCTCTTGTATGACTTTACATAAGAATCAATTAATTCTAAAATATATTATATGATTAAATTAATTCATTTGGTGTTCACTCTTCATCCATTAATATTACCTAAGTATCCCTTAGTAAACATCACAATTTGGTGTATTTGTGAGTATGATGATTTTATCAAAATAGTGAACCATTTTGTGACAAGTAGCATCTCTGAGATAACTTCGTAAATAAAATGGGATTAATTTTATGCTAAATTATCTTGATACTAAATTCTTGAATTTGATATTCTCTTTTTGGATTCATCTTAGATTCATGAACATTAGCTCCTGGATGCTTTGATTTTGACTTTGATTCTACCTTGATGTTGAATCAAATTAATGCCAAACTTCATCCAGACACTTAAAAACATTTTTCCATTACATAATTTTAGTGTTAAATCAAACAAGTCTTGAATCAAATCAAACAAACATTGAATTGAATAAGTACCAAATGATACTAACACTAATAATGTTTTATATTTGTCACATTCATGAACATTTGTACTTGATATAAATAATGAATACTTTTATGATTATTTTTTCAAATATGTTTGGAAATTGTCATGACCTTGAATAAAATAAATGATTTCATATCACAAAGTCATTCAATCTTGGTTCATAGTCCAGAAATGTCAGTTCTAAAAAAATTTCAATGTAAAAATTCCCTCTTTGGATTTTTTATACATGTGACACTGAATGAGTCTATCAAGCCTTGTCCATTGAGTGATAGAATTAGCATCCTTATCCTAAAATTTATTAATCATCATTATCATCTATTTATCTTTAATTCCCTATTAGGAGTTTAATTAGAGGTGTTATCCCAAAGTTAAAAAATGGGGGACAATTATGGCTTGGATTATAGGACCGCATTTCTTGGTGGAATATAAAATAACTCTACATTCTTTGGTGACCAATGCCTTGTCTACCTTGTAAATTTTTGTTGAAGATGTGTTGCAAACACTCACTTATTCTGATCCAACCTATTGAAAACTAGTTTTCCTATCCCAAGTGTTTGGAAATGATAACATATTACCTAGCCAAATCACATTGTTTTGAAAGTCTTTTCTATTCACTTGCGCATCCACTTGAAAAATGATGTCCTTTGAGAGTTTTTCAAACCACAATGACTTTTTTGAGAATTAAATGTTACCACCATTTAATTCCTCATAGAATTAGTTTCCCTCACTTTGAATAGCAATTAAAATCAACTTATATGTGAATGTTAAAATCAAAACAATTTTCTCCCTTAGGGGTCATCTTAACCACACATTATGTGCATCTTCGCAATCACACTAGTAGTCTTTAAAAATGGGATATGTTTGCATATTCCTAGAAACATTTTGATGATTTCATGGATATCAAATGTTGGTATTCATGGTTGGGAATTCATAACATGTGGTTAATACACTTAGGCATGATAAAGAGCACAAGTTTTTTATTATAATAAAACACACTCATCCTTCTGGATCATAGTTTTTTGTGGAAGCCATTATGAGCTCAGGACACTACAATGAAAATGGTAAAACTACATCTCGAGAAAATTCATTACCATACTCATGTTACATGTAATTATTCTTTACCTCATATCTAATTTTATAGGTTATACTCCCTCATATTGATGTGACTAAGATTTGTAATAATGATGTTTACATACTTAAAGTTCAAGGAAGAAGCATGTGTGACTCTTTGAAATTGATATATCGTATGCTAATCAACAACTTGATTTGTCTTATCATTTTATAATGCCAAAATCATCTTCATATGATTTATATCAAACTCAATGCTTCTCCATCAGTCTCAAATTCCAAACACCATCTGAGGGTTCCCCATTGGAGGAAGAACTAGCACTGAAGTTTAACTCTCCAAGATTCTCATTTTTTCAAATAGCCCACTTTGGACATTACACTCTTAGTCTTCATTCCATTATTGAAATATGATCCTTTTAATTAAAATTTACAAGGCATTGTCTTAGTTAATCTCTCCCTAGTTATGTGCATCCATGACACAATTGAACTCTCTAGTTTTCATAAAAATTATGGCCTTGGAAAACTTCTTACATTTTTTGATGAAATATTTCTTGAGAATATTAAGGTTTTTTCCTATAACTATTTATAAATGTTGAGATAGCCTCTAAGGAAGGTCCTGGAATGGGGGATAAAATCACCATAGTTGTAGTCAAAACTCTAAGTTTGAGAGATAATAGATTATTATTTCTCTCAAAGTGTGAATACTACATCATCTTATATATGATGTTGTTTCATCATTAGTTATAACTGTCTCTGTATGATTATCCCTGACATCAAAGACCCAGAATGAGATTTTATGTCCTCCACCATACATTCTATTACCTTACCATCTCACATAGGTGTCATATTGAAATTTTTTATTAATGTACTTCACATCTAGTATGATATAAATTTTCTTGGACCTAACAATTTTATGATAACACATCACACCATTATTTACCAATCAAGAACTCTCATTCTCAAAGCTAATCATTTATCCTAATATTAATTATTAAATCAGTGGTAGAAAACCAGGATAATGCATTAGCACAAGGTCCATATCCCTAATATTTGATTTAATTATCTTATTATCAGTATAATTTAATTTTAATTGATCGATGGTAGTACAAAACTTAGTAGATGTGATACATCCCTTCTCAGCTAGAGTGTGGAGATAAGCATGACAAATTTTATACTAGGAAAAAGACCCAATCAACATTATTAGAGAATAAATCCTACATGGATCATCATCCCTCTTTTCCTACAAATGTGAGAGAGGTGCAATGCCCCATTTTGCATAGTGTATATTAGACAAAGATGACTATCAAGTTATGACTTATATGTTCTAATTATTAAATAATGTTGTTAAGTCACATCCAGCTAAGGTGTGTAAGGATTTATGAAGGTTTTTCATGTGTTGGGAACTATGAGAAAGACCTATTATCAATCATGTTTTGGTTTATTTGCTTATGAAAGTATGATGCTTCCAATTCATTTATGTAATGTTGCTTTATGAAATTTTATTATATCTATGAGATATATTAACTTAAATCATGATTTAATCATTGTTTCTAAGCTTATGAAATAGTAACTACTTATGTTTTGAGTCATATGAAATCATTTATGTGAATGTTGATATTCCATAAATGATTTGCTATGGTAATTGATTGAATTGTCTTGTTTGATTAAAATTTTGTAGCTTCGGCTATTAGATTAGAGGAATTTGATGCATGTATTGAGTGTGTGGGAATAGTAAAAGAGCCAATAAAGGAAATAGAATATTCCAAACATGGTTATATCACTAAAATAGCTTTAACCCTTCTTATAACTATGTTAAGTAATTAGTATCCTTGTCCACCACCCAGTTGAAGTAGCATTTGATTAGGTGGCCAACCTTTAAGCTTGGTTGGTGAAACTTATTGTCACCTGACTTGAAGATCTTATATCCAACATCTATAATGTCTAGTAGATGATTGGTAGATATTTTATTGATTGCCTTAGACTAGAATCAAATGGTAAAATAGGTATGTAAGTGTTGGAAGTAACCATAGAAGCCTGCAAATCTGTCGTGCACCTTAATTAAACATGGAAGAGAACATCCCTTAATGAAGCATGGGTTGGCAAATGGTTAGTGGTTGGTAGTTTATGGATTGACCATATGTATGAGTTGAACTCTCTTAGTTGAAAACTTTTTTGGCCAATTGAAATAAGATAGACTAAGCATGATATAACAATAAATGGGGATAGCTAGTGAGGAGAGTTGAGTATATAAAACTAGACAATATTGCCTAAGCAGTCTTGAAGTTGATAGGTGGGCATTATTTTAACTTATTTTTTAAGTTATTTATTTGGAATGAAACAATTTTTTTCTTGTTTGATCTTTTGATTTTAGGATAATAAGACCACTTAGTTTATTCTACCTATTATATTGCCTTGCCCATGGTTATGCATTGGCCACCATGTAGTTCTTCCCTATTTGAGGGCCTTAGAGAGGTTGTTCCTCCTTATTTGAATTAAATGATTCTAGTTATATGTTTTTTCTCTTGTTTAAAGTAGAATAAGACAAGTTGTATTATTATTCCTATCTTATTAACATCTTTCCATGGTTGTGTATTGGTTTCTATGTAGTTCTTTGCCTAGTTGATGGCCTTGGAGAGGTTGTCTTCCTCCTTACTTGACTTAGATGTTTTAGATCCTTTCTTGAGTGTATTAATGTTGTTATGACATAATGTAGTGGTTATTTTTGAGAAGTATCTTCACGGTGGAAGAATGTTAAGCCCTATTATATTGGGTATAATGGTAGAATGCTTGACCCTCTTGTGAATGTCACAGTGGAAGTTGTTAAGCCCTCTCATAATGAGACATGATAATAAAATGCCTAACCCTTCCATGACTATTATATGGAAGAAATAAAGTGAGTTATCCTCTTTTTGCTTCAATATTTTAGTAGGCCTTGTTATGCTATGAAATCTTGCCTACTAGTTTTATAATTTTGAATGCTTAGTTTCACTTGAATGATTATTTCAATGTTTATTTGCTTTGTATTTAGGATTAGGATTCTATTTAGGTAATAAAAAGAAGTAAGTATATAGGTGGTGCATGGTCCCTCTCTTGTGTCAAAACACCCTTGCTTAAATATCCACCATTTCCTTTATCGAGTGATATAAACATGCTTGAAGTTCTTAGTCTTAAGCTCAAGGGTGTCTAAAGCAACAGCTTGATGATGACATTAGATTAGGTTGTGACCCTTCCTTCTTATGCCCAGTAAATGTTTGAGAGTGGATGTGTAATGATGTTTAAGACTACTTGGTTCTTTCATTAATTAATTAGGCCTAGATATGTGTCTCTTACTATATAGATCAATGGATGAAATATTATGTACTATTAATGTTCTTAGCATCTAGTCTGCTTGTAATATTCTTGTGAAAGGTAGTCTTCTATTTAATGGCATAGCTAAAAGTAAAGATTTATCTTATCTTCTGTTGAACCCCTTTAACAAACTAATATGTAAATATATGGTATTTATTCTGTATATAGACCCTTAGGAAGGATTCATTATGAAAGTAAAGATTCCTTAGCTAATTTTGGCTCTTTAATAAATATAGACAAATTGATTTTATTACTTAAATCTTTGTCTTGAGTGGCTTATTTATAAGAATTGTGTCTCCCTTTATAATCATAATGGGTTTTGATTCAATGGATTGAGCTTGTGAAAATATGAGTGGAACTCAAATAATTAGATGTGACTTTGTTATTGGGAATTATAATATAGCTAGACTATTTAAATTTTATGGTGATATTAGTTGGGGTAAAAAGGATGTCTTGTGAAAAGTCCCTTTGGTCTTAGTATTTGAGTAAACTACCTACTATAAACCTTCCCTATAATGAGACCATCCAATAATTGAATAATAATTTTAAAATAAGATTAGTTCTACTATTATAATTCTATCAAGGCATGAAGCATTTCGGTTTGATTGAGGTCACCCTTGCTAAGGCTTAATAATTTAAGAAGGTCATGTAGACCAACCCTTCAATGTTGAGTTTTTACTTGTTAATAAATATCTTATTTTTATCTCAGCTTTAATGGAATGAATTGTGTCTTGGGACTTACCAGTCAAATCATTTAGTTGAGCATTTAAAATAGTCCTTATTATGAGTGGATTTCTATTTAACCAATAAGTTTATATGAAAAGTTGATTCTCTCATATTGTTGCATGTTCAGCTAAACTAATGAGAATATTGGTTTAGATTTGGAAGAATACTTGATTGGACACTTATTTGATCACTTATGCGATATTGTCTTAACTTAGTAAAATCTATTATGAGGAGCGAATACTCTACCTAGATCTTGTAGTTAGTAGTAGCTTGTGTAGGCATTTATTTTGCCTTAGTCGAGTTCTCATTCATTGAGTTATCTCTGAGTATTCCCTTGGTTATGCCTTAGTTAATTTATGAATTTGATTATCCCTAGTTTTACCTTTAATTTAGGCCTAAGCCATTTTTTGATTTCCTTATACTACATTTTTCCTTAGATGCCTTTTAGTTAGGACTTTATGTGGCCTTATGCCTTAGCCAATTTATCTATTTATCCTTTTGTTTCAATTTTTCCTTAATTATTTTCATGACCTTTGACAAATGGGTCAAAGAATATCACATGACACCACCCTGTTAACCCAGGAGTGATGCTAGTGTTGGTTTGAAGTAGAATTGGTGTTGGGCTAGTGGGTGAGTAGGATGTTACCATGTGGCATCATCCTTGTAACCTATAATCCAAAAGAGGACCATACTGAGTGAGAAACCTCTAAGGTAGAAATTGAGGGGGATGATGCCACATGGCATAATCCCAGTGACCTATGATCCCATCAAAGTCTATACTAAGGGAAAAGCCTCTAGGATAGCAAGCTATAAGGATGTTACCACATGGAATCATCTTGATGGTCTTCAATCCCAAGGTTGCAAGTGTGTAATGAAAGTTGGTCAGACTAGTAGGTAAGTGGTAGGACACCACATAAAAAGAAATGTCCCCAAAATCATGAAGAAAATATATCATGGATTTGGAGTCACCAAAGTTTCCATGTGGATGTTGGTTATGTCAAATTCAACTAGGTTTAAATTGATGGCCATTTAAACATCTTATGCACAACTATCATTGGGAATGATCTCATGGATAATTTAGAGTGTTGGCCAAATGAATCAGATTTTTGCCTTCATATTTTGGCTTGTTTTTGGTTAATAGTTTATGGTAGTTGTAAGATTTTGTATTATACTTTAAATGGTTTTAATTTTTTATTCATGTTTGTTGGTGTATTGTTTGTTTAATTTTTGTGATGTGGCTATATTTTATTGTAAAAAAGGGCATGACATTTTCATATCAGAGCCTAGATTATAACACTAGGAGATGTAGGTATTTGGAACTACTTTTAAATTTCTAGTTTTTACATGTGTTCTAATGTCTTACTTTTTGGTATGCAAAATGAGAGGAGGATGTTGAGCAAATCATGGTGATAATCCCCTTGGTGAGCATGAGCCTCCCATTTAACAGGAATTAAATGATATTGGAACCCAACTCCTCTTAGCCATGTAATAGATTAGGGATGTTTTTCAAGAAAGATTACCAATGGTTAGGTATGAGGCAAAGAAGAACTCTCCACAACATTCCTAAGAGGATGAAGAACTAGTTAAAATAGAAAGGTATATGAGTCCTCCCATCACCATTTTAAGGGTGATGGATGTGAATTGCATCACCATGGTGAGTGATGAGAGAGATGACACTTAGACCACCCTACCAAGCATGTGCTTAGAGACTTAGTAAAAGACTTCATCAGACTGCATCCTCCTATATTTGATGGTACTCAATAAGGATTCACAACCAAAGCATGGTTGACAAAAATGAGAGGATGTTTCACTTTATATGATTTTGACTCCAATGGGAAGGCCCATTTGGGAAATCACCTTCTTATATATGCAGCTAATATGTGGTGGGAAGGAGAGGAGCAAAAGATCCATTTAACACCAACTTCCCTCACTTGGGCATTATTCAAGGAGCATTTTAAATAATGTTATCTATTCCCTCATTATGATTAGAATAAAGTGGAAAAATTTCATGACCTTTGACAAGGAAGTGGAACTATAGCTCAATATGAATGTCATTTTCTAGATTTGATCAGATATATACAAGGTTACATGAATGAGACAATCCAAGTGAACATGTTCATTAGAGATCTAAATATAGAGTTGGTTGGCACAATGCACATTTTAACTCCCATAATCTTAACCTTGGAAATATCACTTGGAAAGGCCTGCTTGGATGAGGAGTATTTTGGAAAGAATTGGATTCCCAAGAAAAATTTTGTGGAAAATTACAATCTCAATATGACTCAGGCCACAAGGTGCACGACCTACACCTAGGGGAGGTTAGATAGAAATGTAATCTAACTCTAGGACCCACAATAGCGATAATAAAATAATTATTCTGGATATAGTAGGAGTATGAATCAATTGGATAAATATCACCATAGGTGAGGTGAGGTTGGGCCACAAAACCATCAACATATTGAGACTGTATGAACTCAATAGTATAAATAAGTAAGACCATCAAAATCAAATGCTTCTTTCAGATTGAGAAAAACTAGAGTCCCCTCAGGGTGAGACCTTTATAAAGATGATTGTTTCACATGTGGATATCCTAATCATTTTGCATGATTTTTTACTCTTCAACTACCAACTTTTAGTAAGTAGAAGGCAAACATTGGGTGATGTGGGTTGAGAACATAGAATTTATGTAGTAATGGGTGACCACCAAGTTGAGCACCAAGATATGGTCATAGAAACCACATGTATGATATAAGGAATTTTAATTTTAGTTTTTTTTTTATTATAATTTTCTCACTCCTTTATTTTTCCTTCTATCATGGACCATTGTTGGGTTGTGGTTGTAAGATACTATAAATTTGGGTAGTCAAGTTGGCCTTTAGGGTAAAACTATCCACTAACTCTTTGGTGAGTAGTTGCATATTAGGCCTGAGTATCTTCTCCACCATAGTGGACTTACATATTATTCTGTTAGGCACCTATGACATTGTCTTGGGTATGGATTGACTAGTAACTCATAAAGCCAAGTTGGATTACCATACCAAGGTTATCAAGTGTGTAGATGACCTTGGGATAACTTTGGTGTTATTTAGAGTTAAGAGGCATGTGTCCCTTTGTATGATCACTATTATGGAGCTTAATAAGATTATAAGGAAGGTTTGTCAATTATTTTGTATCATGGTAAGTGATAGGTCAAATGACTCAGAGAAGGCTTCTTTGGATGACCACCCTATGTTTTGGAATTTTTTTGATGTGTCTCCAGATGGATTGCTTGGTATGCCTCATCTATGGGAGATTAATTTTAATATTAGCTTAGCACCAAGGGTTGGGCCCATATAAAAGGCACAATATAAAATTACCATGCTAAAACTGATTTAACTCAAGATGCATCTTGAAAAACTTTTATAGAAATGCATGATTCATCCTAGTGTGTCCCCGTGGAGAGCATTGACCGTCTGTGTGAAGAAGAAGGATGGATACCTCTGGTTGTGCTTTGATTATATCCAATTGAATAAGGTAATGAAGATTAATAATTGTTATCCCTTTCCTAGAATTGATGACTTTTTTGATCAAATGCATGGATCCAAAGTGTTCTCCAAAATTGACTTAAAATTTAGATATCATTTATTGTGTATTTTAGAGCATGATATTCATAAAATTATGTTTCAAATGTGGTATGGGAATTGTGAAATTATAGTTGTACCATTTGGTTTGATGAATGCCCTAGTAGTATTAATGAGCCTTACAAATGGAGTGTTTTGATATTTTTTGGATTAATTTGTGTTGGTTTTTCTTGATGACATTTTGATCTATTCACAGAATGAAGAGGAGCATGAGGACCATTTGAGGTAGGTCCTGCAGGTTTTAAGAGAAAAATAGTTATTTGGAAATTTGGAGAAGTGTGATTTTATGCAGTCTAAGGTGTAATACATTGGGCATATCATTTTAGGATAAATAATATCTATGGGCCCTACCAAGATCCATACCATTATAGAATGGCTAGCACCCTCTAATGTTGTAGAAGTTCACAACTTCATATGATTGGTAGTATATTATAGATGTTTTTTTGAGAACTTCTCTCACATTGTGAATCACATCACTTTAGTTTAGAAAAAGGGTGAGAATTTTATCTAGATAAAAAAGTGTGAGAAAGCTTTTCAGTTGCTAAAATAATGACTCATTAATGGACTGATTTTTGTTGTGCCTAATTGAAGGAAGTATTAGGAGTTATACTCATGAAATAAAGTAGAGTGATAGCATTTGAATCTCAAAAACTCAAAGCGTATGAGTTAGGATATCCCATTCCTTATATGTAATTTTTAGCTATCATTCATGTTATTTTAAGATGGTGACACTTATTGCTTGGTCATCACTTTATACTAAAAATAGATCATTTGAGTTTGCAACATATATTTAATCAGCCTAACCTTGATGCATGACAAAGGCATTGGATGGAATTTGTGTGTGAATATTACTATGCTATTTTATATATTAAAGGAAAGGAGAACATAGTTGTGGATGCCTTGAGTAGAAGACGTCATGAATTGGAAGCAATGCATTTGTGAACTAACTTGAGAATTTATAGTTTGAAGTAACTTTCTGAGGATAATGTTTATAAAGAAGTAAGATAACTATTGGATTATGGTATGAAGCTGAAAGGTAAATTTTAAGGCTATTCTCTTAATCCTAATGGTTTTTTATGTCATAAAGGATGTATCTATGTACCTTCAGTAGGTGGGTTACATGAGCTAATTTTGTTTAAGTCTCACAAAGTTCTTTACCAAGTGCACCTTGTAGTTAATAATATGCATGCTGAGTAAAGTAAATTATATCATTGGGTTGGTTTGAGGCATTATATTGCTAATTGTATAGCTCATTTTATAGAATTCTAGAGGGTAAAAGCTAAACATCGACATCTAGTATGATTTTTATATCTTTATAAGTTTAAAAAATGGAGATGGGACACTATTTCCATGGATTTTATTGTGGTCTTGCCTACATTGACACATCATGATGAGATCATGGTCACTATGGATAAGTTGACCAAATTATCTCAATTTTATCCCATGAAGACCACTTATAATACTAATTCAATGGAAAAGATCTTTTTGGATGACATTGTTATACTGCACAAGATTCCTCATAAGATTATTTCAGATTGAGATCTAGTATATACTTATCACTTCTAGATTTTTTTGCATAAGGCATTAGGCACACGACTCAATTTTAGTACTTCCTACCATCCTGAGACTAATGGATAGAGTGAGAGAGTTAATTAGGTCTAAGAAGACATGTTATGCATGTATGTTATGGACCAATAATATCATTTGGGAAGACTATTTATATCTTATTGAATTTACTTATAATAATAGCCAACATAATTCAATTAATATGTCATTTTTATAGGATTTGTATGGTCGAGCTTATATAAATCCATTAAATTGGGAACAATTTGAGGATAGAGTCATGATTGGCCCTACCATGCTAAAATATATGGAGTGGTAAGTAGTTAAGATATGATGACACCTGAAGACTGCTAGGGATTGGCAAAAGAAGTATGTTGATGAAAAAAGAATTGACTGACATTCTAATATTAGTGACAAGGTTTTCTTGAGGGTGAGACCCAACAAAAGTTTGATCTATTATGAGAAGGGGGAAAATTTGACACCTTGTTTTGTTGGACCATTTAAGGTCTTGGAGACCATTATCCTAGTAGCTTATAGAATGGCCTTACCACCTATCCTATTTCATGTTAACTATGTATTTCATGTCTCTATTTACACTGGTATGTTAATGGCATTTCTCATGTATTGGATTGGATGGCCTTGTAGGTCAAAACCAACGGGGCTATGACTTTAGAGCCCATCAAGATTTTAGTGCACAGGATGTTATCACTTCGAGGTAGAGACTTGGATCAGGTCAAAGTCTGATGGGATAAATATGATGTATCTGGAGATACTTTGGAAGATGATTCACCTTTGAGGGTTTGATAGCCTCACCTCTTTTAGTGACTTCCAAGTGAAATTTTGTATAAGGTTGGGGGATGTAAGGCCCCATTTTGCATAATTCTTATCTTTGACAAGGATGACTACGAATTATGACTTATATGTTCTAATAATTGAATTATGTTTTTTAAGTCATGTCCATCTAATACATGCAAGGATATATGAAGGCTTTTCATGTGTTGGAAACATGAGAAAGACACATTATCAATCATGTTTTGGATTGCTTACATATTAAAGTATGATGTTTACATTCATTTATGTAATGTTGCTTTATGAAAATTGATTATGTATATAAGATATATTGACTTAAAATATGATTGAATCATTGATTCTAAGCTTATGAAATGGAAACTACTTATGTATTTAATTGTATGAAATTATTTACATGAATGTTGATATTCCATGAATGATTGGTTGTGGTTAATTGATTGAATTGCCTTGTTTGATTAAAATTTTGTAGCTTCGGCTATTAGGTTAGAGGAATTTGGTGTGTGCATCAAGTGTGCAAGAATAGGAAAAGGGAAAATGAAGTAAAGATAATATAAAAATAATGGTTATATCACTAAAATAGATTTAACACTTCTTAAACCCATGTTAAGTAATTGGTTGTCTTATCTGCCACCTAGTTAACATAGTGTTTGATTAGGTGACCATTATTTAAGCTTGGTTGGTGAAACTTATTATCTCCTAACCTAAAGATCTTGTAGCCAACATCTAAAATGTTTAGTGTCTAATTGGTGAATTTTGGATCAACTATATGTAGGAGTAGAACTCCCTTAGTTGAGGAATTTTTTGGCCAATTTAAAGAAGATAGACTAAGCATGAGATATCAGCAAATAGGGATAGCTAGGAAGGAGAACCAAGTCTAGACAACTAGAGGATAGTGCCCATGCAGTCTTAAAGTCAATAGGTGGGCTTTATTTTAACTTATATTTTTAGTTTTTTCCTTGGAACTAAATGGTTTTAGTCTTATTTTCTCATTTGCTTTTAGGATAATAATACCACTTGGTGTATTCACCATGGTTGTGCATTGGTTGCCATGTAGTGCTTTCCTATTAGAGGGCCTTGGAGAGGTTGTTCCTACTTATTTGAATGAAATTATTTTGGTTATTTATTTGTTCTCTTTCCTAAAGGATAATAATGCCACTTGGTTTATTTTGTTTATCTTATTGTCTTACCATGGTTGTGCATTGGTCATTATTGGTTTCAAAAAGTGGCTCACCCTCATAAGTTGTTCATTGGATTAAATGTTCTAAGAAATCACCTAGAGATCAAACCTAGTAGGATGGAGTCCCCTTATTTTTAGGATTTGTTGGTGATCCAAGGGCCAAGATTTCATTGAACAAACATAACATGGATAGGCATATGAACTCTTCTACTAGATGCTCACACTTAGTTGTTACTTCAAAATCTTTAGATGGTTACAAGTGTGTTCAAGATTATATAAATGTATTTACAGAGAGAAAGGTAATCACTCATAAAAAATATGGAGCAAGATAGGGTAGGGTAGAGAAGAAGTTATGCATGAATATGCCAAACTAGTTAATGCTAATAACTCATTAAGGCTCATATGGTTACAATAAACCATTGTATCACTATTCCATCTAATGCACAAACCAAAATGACACAGCACACAAGCTTCTGAGGGCACACAAAAGGGAAGCACTTCATCCACAATATTTTATCCAACATACATGTATTTAGTAAGTAGAAAAGTTCACACCATAGTTAAAAAAATTTTAGAGTAGAGAGAACAAATAAAGAGAGTGAACTTAATTAAACTAGCATATCTCAATTCAATTGTATTTTTAGTAGCAGTCCAAGACAATAACAATATTTGTAACATCAATTAGAATTGTATTCAAATAATTCAAGATAAATAATGCATAGACAAAGTCACAATTACAATTATATTCCTAGAAACATTTAGATAGAGTCTTAGTGTAAAATCTCTTGACCCTTTCTATAAAAAAACCACTGAACTTAAATAGACCAAATTGAGCTCAAGGTCATTAATTGCATTTAGCTTCAGGTAGTTTCCAAAATTATATTTGAAACTATAATTCCAAGGCTACCCTTCACTACAAATCTGATCAAGTTAACTTATCATTATCATATTTAGTTTAGACGTGACATTTTACTTCTTCTAAAATTAATTTGTAGTTGAATGTCTTCTCCAATCCTTGTCTCCATGAAGCTCTACAAAGTCATTTAATTACTCCTAATTCTAATGTCTTTCTCTCTCTACCACTTGGATTTTCCAAAAACTTACCATGTTATTTAATGGAATGAATAATCATTATGAAAATATTTTCAACAACCTCCTACCTTTGATTTTGAAGTAGCTCTATATCAGTATTCATTTACTAGGCACAAGGAAGTAGTTGGGATTGCATCAAGACTATTGGTCACCCATGTTTATGCACAATTGATTGTTATGCCTATTTAAGGTTAAGTTTATCTTTTATTCTCTTCATTTGATCCCATTATTCCCACCATGATAACTATTCTTATTTTATTCATGATTCAATTGATCTATGATTTGATTCTACAAATCAAATTGAATGTGTGGTCCATTCTGGCCTTTAACAATTTTGAATGGCAAATGGGATATAAATTTAATGTTCATGCCTTGCTAGCTACACTAATAGCATGTTCTTTATTTTTATGATCCTTTCCACATGGATTATTCTTGGCTTCCCCTCAATTTTTTCCTTGTTTCACAATTAGTTTTGTTTTTGTGGGCCCCATTTTAACACTTAAAATCTCATCATCATCTGCGGGATTTAGTTATGCCATTTACTTTTGTCCAATTCATGGCTATGTGGAATCTCTTTTATCTTATTGATATCTATCAAAATAGGAGACTAAAAACTCTGATAATAGGTTGATAACTGTACATGGTGCTCATTGATTGGTTCCTGGCCTCTAACAAATTATGATGATTCTACCACAAGGCTCTTTCTCACTCTCTTGTTGCTCAATTTAGTCCTCTATGTTATGCTATTTTTTTCATCTGTGAAGTAGTGAGATCATGCCACATAATGAAATAGCGCTCACCCAAAGCTCAACTAGGCTTCAAAGTTACATGAACCAGCTTGGGATACTAGATCAGTGGGATTATGTGATGTGGTGTGATCTTACTCACCTGCTTACCTAGGGATGTAACATCATTTCTGAGTTGTAGAGAAATATCCATGGGATTTCACCATGTGGCATCATATCACTCACCCAATTGCCTAAATGCTTCACACTCTGTACAAACATCCCTATAATAGTAGAGTAATGGAATGATTCCATGTAGCATCATCTCACTAACCCACTAGCCCAGAGGTTTTGTATTAGTATGAACATCTCTGGAATAGCAAAGTAGCAAGATTTCACTATGTGGATTCATCCTTCTCTTTTGTTATCCTAAATCTTTGCTAATGTGGATGCCTATCAGGTAAATTCTCAAAAATTAACTAAGTCCCTTGAAGAAGTGGAAAGGGGCTAGGTGGCTCTATGAAACTTTGTAAAATTGACCAAGTGTCAAAAGTCTTTTGAGTGAGGCCTGAGACTTTAAAGATTTGAGAGAATTCACCATGTGGTATCGAGACAAACTTAGGAATATGACCTATTTCACCACATGTTATCATCCTACCCTTTTATTAGCTCATAGCTTTGCTAGCATGGAGAACTATCAAGCAAAATCTCAAAAATCGATTGTCTTTTAAAGTAGTAAAAAAGTGTTTTGTGTCCCTGAGTAATTTTTATAAAATTGTCTAAGTACTAAAAGTATTTTGGGTGAGGCTCAAGACTATTGGGAGTTCTGAGAATTAACCATGTGGCACCAAGATAAACTTAGTCACCTACAGGCACAATATAAAAGACACAGTCAACAAATTTGAATTAAAATCCAATGGCTAAGCATTTAAAAATAGATGGCTAGGATAATTTGAATTCAAATGGATAAGTCTTTTGAAATGCAACAAAGGGATGTGAAAACTTAGTGAAAGAAAATATTTTAAATCAACTTTTCTCCAATTTAAAGAAATCATCTATGGCAAATGATGAGGTTAAGGAAACTTATAACCAATTTAGATCAAACTAAAGTAGGAAGGGATTCAATTACTTATAAAATTGAGTATTAAAAATCTAAAATAATCAATTAATTTGCATAAACATAAGGTGAAATAATCTACATGGAGCTTATAAAATTTGTTTCAGAACACAAGTACACAAATAGATTCAGACTTAATAGATTGATGCAAACTCAAGCACTGAAACTAACTAACTACAAGGTAAAAGCTTAGACTAAACTAAAGAAATGCAAAGACATTAAGGTAAACTAATTTAGTCACTTGTAATTAATAATCTAGTATATTAACAAGAAGGTTGATTTAAGCAAGTAACCACAATGAAATATTTAAAGGTACGAGACCAGAATCCAAAGCAAGAAAAGGTCCCTATTTTTAACTTTAAAAATGAGATGTGTTAGATCCCAACAAATGGAGGCCTTTACAAGGAGAGTGTTGCTCAACAATTAGAACCCAGAACATGATTCTTCAAACATAAAATATGGACATAAAACAAACAAAATTCCTGATATAAAATCAAAACATGAAAGTGCTAAATCCTACATCAGCATGGGATATACTAAGTTGATTTCTTGTTCATAATTCCAATGTGTGTGTATAGTGATTATTCAATTATTACCTTTTCTAAATCCAAATGGAATCCATCAGATCTTTATGATAAATATGAGTCTTTAATGTTAGGTTGTGGAGCTAAAAGCTTCACTGATGCAAACAGGGAAGGAGGTTGCTGAGAGGTTGCTGAGTGGCAGAGCAACCGACGTCGGTCAAGGATCGGCCGACGTCGGTCACCTCTAGGTAGACAGGGACCGACGTCGATCACCTATGTGGTTCTGGAACTGTCAGTTGTACAAATAGTTAGTTAACGAACTGGTTGTTTGCATGTAGAAGGCCAATTATAGACTTGAAGTTGCGGATCTAATTATTGTAATTAGATGTCTAATTATTGTTTGCATGAGATCTATATAATAGACTCATTGGCTGTATTGTAAGGTGTGTTAGAGGGTAAGAGAGCAAAAATTAGCTCCTTCAGAGAGAAGAGAGCAAGGTGTGTTCCTCCTAGTGCCACAGTGCCAAGTATGGGTGTTGGTTTGGAGAATCAGAAGGATTCTTCATGTATGTAGGATATTGGTTGGTAGGTGTGCAAGGCCACATTTGGAGATCTACATGGTAAGTAAGATCATTGATCTACAGGTGTATGTGTGTGCAAGGTCTAGGTTTGCAGGTGTGCAGAACCAGGTTGATCTGCAGGTGGCAGCAGGATCAAAGTGACAGCAACACAATAGGTAGCAAGATCAAGGAGATCTACTTGGAGTACGGTGTGTACTCAATTAGAGAGAAAAGAGGAAAGCAAGGTAGATCCTTCCAAAGTAAGATCATTTGAGTTTCAGGTTGTTGCAAGTTCATGGGAGATCTACTTGGAGTGCGTTGTGTACTCGGTTTGAGTATGTGGGTATACTCTGTGTACTAGCAGTATTATTACTGACTGGTTGACTGGCAGTGTTGGTACTAGCTAGTGGAGGTGAACACCAACTCTATGTTTGAGTTGTGTGTTGGGACCGTAATTGAGAGAGTGAGCTCTTGAAGGTGAATTACTGAACACTTTGTGTGGGAAGCCTGTAAGGTGGGAAGAGTGTGGCGTCTCTTCATTTGTAATTCTTTTCTAGAAGAGTATTAATACAATTGGGTATTGTCTCTCATATTCTATGTTATTTTTGAATTCTAGTTACTTGTTACTTCTGGTTTAATTCCACATGTTTAGTTGCTTGGTAATCAATGGTGCTTTCGGGTCCTAATAGTTGGTATCAGAGCTAAGGTTGCAGGGAGCAGGTTTTGTGTTTGATTACAGGTCACTCTCAGGGGTTTTTGATTGAGTGGGAGTATAGCAATGGCAGAAGAAAGTAAGCTAAGAATGGAGGAATTGAAAAGCATGAATGGTCAATTACGGTGTTATAGAAAGAAAGAGAAGGTAAAGAGAAATTATTGGTTAGTAGAAGATCAGCATGAAGGAACTGAAGAAGTAGATGTTGCAGGTGTTGTTACACAGGATGCTCTGGGATGTTCCTTGGATAAAGTAGAATCTTGTTTTATAGATTCAGTTACCTCTTTCCATGCAGCCTGAAATAGAGTATTTTTCCATGTTAAGGTCCATGGAGACTTTGGAAAGATTTATTTAGGGGCTGGTGTGCCTTGTCAAAGAATTGGCAAAGGGGAAGTGAAGCTGAAATTGTAGGTGGCCAACACATGGGTGTTGAAGGAGGTCATGCAGGTCCCGGTCTTGAAGATGTGGCTAATTTTTTTAGGAATGTTGGGTGATGAGAGATGCACAAAAACTCTCATAGTGGATGCACTTAAACTAGCGTGTGGTAAGAAAGTAGGTACTCTTTATCTACTTGCTTGTATTACTGATTCTTCTTCTGTTGCAAAGACGTGGCTTTGTAGGCTTGGTCACATGAGCAAGAACGAGATGCATGTTCTTAAGTGAAAGACAGATGTGTTTGACAGACTTAAGAACTGGAAAGCCTTGGTGTTTTTCGAGGAGATGATGGACAGAGATCAGTGGAGAAGGTTGGACATCTCTGAGCATGGTATTTTGGATAGCATTTTGATCCATGGAGAGCTCGCGGGTAAAAATTCATCACTCACAGGCGAACACAGTTACCAGCGTCGGTCAGAGGGAATCGGCATCAAACAGATAGGTGCTAATGTCAGTCATGTGCAGATCAGAGCCGGTGGTGTTAGGTAGGGTGGCTGCTGGTGTCGGTCAGAGAACCGACATCGGTGACCAGGTAAGATCAACATTAGTCAGAAAATTGGTGTCAACAAAAAGGACAGTCACATAGAACTAACATTGATCAGATGCAAATTGTGTGGTGACTGATGTCGGTCACTGAGACGGATTTTGGGTGGACAGCAAGCTATCAAGGAGTCTTAAATGCCCATATGGAGGACTGAAAGGGTAAGTAAGCCTCAAATTCGTTGTTCCTCTTCTTTATACTCATTGCTCACTACAGAGCAGGAAGGATCCAGGAAACAGTGGGAGCATGGCATGAATAGGATGCAGAACCAAACAAGAGATTTGGTAGGGTTGCTAGCCAAAAGAAAGCACTGAGAGACGAATGGATTCCTTGGTTAAAGAATAGAGAGGATGGATACGTGAGATGGAAGGCCAAGTCATATGGTCTTGAGGAAGCTCCAGGACAGTGGTACAGGTTTGACAGCTGGATGACAAAGCATGGCTTTAGTCAATGTCATTGTAACTACTGTGGTTTCTTTACCAGGTGGATGATGAGTCGCGACATTATCTTGTTACTGTATGTTGTGTGTTTGCTTGATGCAGGGTTACACATGTAGGGTTTTGCTGAACTAAAGGTAAAGTTAGTTCAGTGGTGTGTCATGAAGAATTTGGAGGAGCAAAATTCTTTGGCATAAGTGTGTTCTAGAGACATGGAAGATCACAAGTTGATTTTGTCTCCAGATGATTGTGTGAAGTCGGTTAGCACGCCGATGGGTTGGACAGTTCTATGAACAGTGTCCTGATTCACATGATGAGGTTAAGTGCATGCGTACTGGACCTGAGGTTGCCCACACAGTGGGAGCTATCAAAAAGTTTGGAGCTGATTTGGGAAAGAAACATTGGAGGGCAGTTCAGTGGATTCTTAGGTATCTAAGATGGACCAGCAGCAGGTATACATGCGATGCAGGGTCAAGTTCTTTTCTACATGGGTTTGTAGATGCAGATGCTATAGGTTACTTGGATGATAGGAGGTTCACCACAGGTTGTGTGGTGGTTGGTCTTCAGGATTGATCTTGAAGAGGGATACAAGCTAGGAAATAGATTAGACGGTGTACAGGTACAGGTACAGTGCAACTATTTATCTCCACGTGGGAGATTCAAGATGGGAATTGAGGTTAATTGGCTTGGAGGGGAAGTTACATGATCATTTCTTTGCTACCATCTAGGCATCCATATCCCTGATAGAGTTGTTTCTATTTCCTTCCAAGGCCTTGATCTACTACCAGCTAGGCTAGAAAGCCTATGGTGGAGTTGTTTGGATCACACCTATATGTGGAGAGCATTAGGCTTTAGCCTTTGGATTCATTTTTATTTATTTAGGAATTTTGCAGAGTCTCTCTACTAAGAGTTTAAGAACCAAACCATGGGTTAGATGATGATATTAGAAAACTCATGACTACTCATCAAACCAACATGAACCCATTGTCTTCATTTTGATTTAATATGTGCTTTTAAGTGTAGTTGGAAGGTGTGGAATAGAATAATCCATGTTTTTATTGATCCCCATGTTCTATTAAGGATCTTGGACTTTCATAATTTTAACTATGCATCAAAAATAACTATTTTGTATACTTCCACCCAATCTTCTTACCCACATTCTAGACTCATCATGATAGGACAACACTCCCAGACATTAGTCACCAATTGGCAAAATCAAACACCCTTATTATTGAAGTTATACACTAGGATATCCCATCTTAATAGGGTGTTGCCTACTCTCTACCTTTTGATATTGGATGCCAACATGAAATGAGATTGACTGAGATTAAAATCACATACAAAATTACTATACTATACATTAGTCAACAAGTCTTACTAGTGATTTAGGATAAGACATGCAAGGAGTTGTTAATCATAGAATTAGTATTAAAAATGCAAACATATGCATTAGTGTTCTAATTGAGAACACTACTACTAGAATTAAATATTCTATAAGTTACATGATTTATTTTCATTAAATCACAAGAGGTTGAGACAAATGCACCCAATACAAAAATGGAACCTAAACATGAGAAACAAGGCCAACAAAGAAACAAATGAGAACAAAAAAAGATAAAACAAGCAAGGAGGCCATAGAGTAGGACCAAAACAAGTAAACACACAACCAATGCATAAAATTAACATATATACAACCTAAACTATAGAAATCAAGGAAATTATATACACTTGTTTACAAAAATATAATGAGGTTGATTAAAGTGTATGTATAGAGAAAACCGAATACATAGGAAATAATTTGAACATAATAATAATATTCACTCTCATTAATTATAATATGAGACATTACATAACACTTATATAGGAAGTACAAAGGATATATATGGGGATCCTAAGATCCCTATAAACTCTCATTGACTAACCTCCAAAATATATAAAAAATATATAATTACAAAAATATATTCGTATAACTAACAATCTAATTAGTAATAACCAATTACTAACTTACCATATGATACATATTATCCAGTAAATAGTAATTTATCCTTTAGTAAATACTAATGTAAACACTAATCTTTAACATTCCCCCCCTTAGTGTTTACATGGGAAGAATTTATATCAAGTCAATAACTGGCCTGAATAGAATCATCTGTCAACGCATAATTTTAAGTCTACATACTACTGTTTGAATCTTGTCTGAATCTTGATTCACATGACCACTACTATGCAAAGAACACATCTCACATTTACTCCATGTGAATGCAAAAAATATTTCACTGGCTGATCATCTTCATAAATAAGTATGGTAGTCAGAGGATCTCTATAATTAGAGGATTTTTGTAGTTAGCTACCCTCTGATACAACTGTTGCCACATTCCATTATATCTACACTCTCCATTTCTCCAATCTAGTAAGGGAATGAAAACACACATAATACTTAGAAAATGAAATATCATGAAGAATAAATCCTCATTGTCATCTTATGTATCCTTTGTTAATGTTTGTTGCCACCCAAACAAAAAACAACATAGATAATTTTCACTACCATTGAACATTGTCCTTGGCATCAGCTGATTTGGGATAAAACACACCACACAAAAGATGTCACCAAATCATTTGGGCCCCATAATTGGTGACTAATGAGAGTCTCTAAATCTCCATCCTCCATTTTATTTGACCTCCAGTAAGAAATGATGCTTACTCAGATAATGAAGATGTGAAGCACCACCTTTGCATGCCATTTTTTATGACAAGACCACAAAACCTCCCCACAAAATTAACACATTCATTACAAATTTGGAAGTCAAGATTGCCCAATATTGATTCCATTACAAATAGATGAACATGTAATTTTGACACTTTTGATATAAAAAATGACCTTTAGATTAAACACTAATAAAATCCCTTTGTTGACTTTTGATACCTTTTTTTAAATTTTTAATTTTGACATTATAATTATAAAATGACCATATGATAATCAATAAATTGTTGAGAAAAATTATCAACAATTATTATCACTACATAAAATATAAATGACATAAATAAACCTATTAAACCTTTTGATATATAAACTATAAGACAAGCTACAAACTTATGATAAACTTTTTAAAATAACTAATTAGTAAACCTATACACATTAACTAAGACACGACTTTCTCCTTTGCTCATTAACAAAAAAGTAATATTTAATTAGTTTCCTAAATGTTCAAAGTATACAAAAAAACTAAAAAAAATAAATTAACCTATCTAATACCACATAATACCATAGCTCACCACTTTAATAATTGAAGAATACCTAAAAACAAACATTTGACTTTGTTCGTGGCACAGAATAGTAGAATAGAAGGTGACTTGGGAGCTTGAGATCATATGAATGGATCTATTTTACAAAACCAAAACTGATCTTGAAGGGACATGTTGGTCTATAAATGACTACATTGAATAACTTGCAGGCCCTGCTCGAACAGACACAATTGGAAAACAACTTGTAGGATTTGAGATGATGACTGCATGCAAGAAAAAAATTGGCTAAGGAGCCAATGTTAACATGGGTATGTTGGTGTTCATAGAGGCACCAATGACATATTTTCATATTGAATAATAGTCAATAAATGTAACATAATTCTCTTTCTTATATTTTTCTAGTCAAATAGTATTTTCACTATTCTTTAGGATTACAAAAGGTGAAATAGAATAATGAATGTGTTGATCATAAACTATGTTGTAGGTCTGAGTGGTGAGGAGACAAATACTTGCCAAATATGATCCAAGTTGGATAATGTAGATCCAATATTGCCTCAAAAATAGGTGGAAAATCTATGATGCAAGAATGATCCAAGTTGGACGGTGAGGGAGTGAAGGATGAGATATATACAAACACATCTGGCAAATCTACTACAAATTTAACTTTGATTTTTGAGAATTAATACATGTGACCGCAAGCTGTCATGATGCCCAAAAGTTAGTAGATTAGTAGAATTTGAAATAATCATTTCATTCAAGTGTATGATGAATCCATAGGCATATATGCTCAATGGTTTGGTGTCTCTTTCAAAATGATGCCCAACACTATGAAGATCTCTCAAAAACATGGAAAACAAACAACTAATATTTCACACACACCTATCCATCCTAAAACTAAAAGAATTATTTTTCACATAATCTCATGACTCGGGGCAAGCAATGGATTTACAGAATTACCCCTTCACATATTTAAAAGATCTTTGACCTACTTTGATACCAGATAATGAGGTTGATCAAAGTGATGTATAGAGAAAGTTAAATACACAAAAAATAATTTGAACACAATAATAATATTCACTCTCTTCAATTATAATTTGAGACATTACATAATACTTATATAGGAAGTGCAAAGGCAATATATGGGGATCATGATATCCCTATAAACTCTCATGGACTAACGTCCAAACTATATACAAAATATATTATTACAACAATATATTCATATAACTAACAATCTAATTAGAAATAACCAATTACTAACTTACCATACAGTAAATATTATCCAATAAATAGTAATTTACCTTATAGTAAATACCAATGTAAATGCTAATCCTTAACAAAATTGAATGCTTAATCACTTAAAGGTGATGTCTGAAGGGGAAGCCATGAAGTAATGCTTCAAGTACTATCCATTAATAGAGAGTGTTAAACCATTTTCTTGAACATCTTTAAGCTTGAATGCATTAGCTCTAAGCAACTTGGAGATTTGATATAGACCAATCCATAATGGGATAAATTTTAGATACTAACCCCTCTTCTCATGTGCCTTAATAGGTATTCTAACTTGGATCTCTTCACTTTGGATGATCGATAAACCATCTATTAACTGTTATTTAAATTAACTCCAACAACTAGGTTTGAGTTATCTCATTAGGATCGAGGTAGTCTATGATAAATTTATGAGTGGGGTTATTGAGTTGCATAGGGAAGATGGACTCTGTACCATAGACTAATAAGAATGGCTAACTCTTTAAACTTTTCTTGTGTCGATTCCTATCTACACACAAAGCATACTTCAACAAGGCATGCCAACTACATGGATTTTGTCAATTGCCTTCTTTATAGAGTCAAATAAAAAAAAAATAGTGGATTTTGTAAGACCATTGCCTTGGGGATATCTATTGGAAGAAAATTTAAGAATAATCCCATTTATATATGCCCATTCAATCAACTCATCAAATTGAAATGAAGGCCCATTGTCCCAAAGTGAGTCAAAATGTGTTCTTATAAGAATGAGATGATCTCCTCATCAGTGTTATTCCTTGTGGCCTTGGTTTCTACCCACCTCATGTAATAGTCTATAGCAGTGATAATGAAATGATGTCCCACTAATGAGTTGGGAATTATCACCCTAATGAATTCCAATCCCCACTAGGAAAACAAACACTCTTTAATGATGAGATATAGTAGCATGGTGGGGTGGATTTTTCTCTTGGTGAAGGTTTGACACTTGTGGCATGTGCGTATATGAGCATCAACATATTTGAATAGAGTGGGATAATAGTACCCAGCTCAGAGGATCTTATGTATAGTGACATTGCCTGAAGGATGGCCACTTCTCAACTTCTCATGAAATGCACTTGTAACTTATTTTGTTTCTTATTCAAATAAATAATGGATATAAATCCCCTCATAGTTCTTCCTATACAAAATCATTTTCTTCAACATGAAATGGGTAGCCTTTAACCTTAGAGCTCTTTGTTGCATTCTATCAAAGTCTACAAGTGGCTTCCCATAGAGCAAGTAGTATATGATTGGATCATACCATAGGCTAGGCTAAATATCTCGCTCATTCTCATTTACCACATCAATATTTGGATCAACCTTAGTCATCAATTTTTAAATCCCTTGGCCATGTACTGGCTTTATCAACTTCACCTCTACATTGTATTATTACAACTTCATAACCCAATGTCCTCTCCTTTTACCAAGCTCATTCTGACTTAACATCTATTTGAATGTAGGATTAGGAATAATGGCATAGAATTTGTTTCACATAATTTAATGGCAAAACTTCTTGGTTGCTTTCACCAATACATGAGCTTGTTTGTCCAATGTCAAATATCTCGGCTCAGCGTCTTTCAATTAATTTCTCATGAAAGCAATTAGATGGTCTCCATCATCAAATTTCTATGTCAATACTACTATAATAATGTGATATGAGGAAAATGACTAAAGGTAGAAGTCCTTTGCATAATCAGGGTTAGATAACACATGAAATTACATCATTGTATCTTTAATCTCATGGAATGCTTTCTTTGCAACAATACTCCAATCCAATTTAACACCATATTTTAACTTCAAATTCAAAGGCTTAGTTATCTCTAAAAATCTTGAAAATAATTTATATACAAAGTTTATTTTTCCAAAGAAATACTTCAATTCCTTTTTATTGTTAGGTAGTTTCAACTTAGCAATCAAATTGGCAATGTCAAGGTCAATAGACATACCTCTTTTTGTGATCACATGGCCTAGTAACTTACCCTCTATAGCGTAGAACATAAAATTATTTGGGTTAAGACATATATAATAACATTTGTATAATGCGAAGATCTTTTCCAAATGGCTAAAATGTTCAGACATGCACTTAGAAAATATGGTCAAGTCATCCATGTAAACTATGATACACTTGTTAATAAAATCTTTAACCATGGTGTCCATTGCTCACTAAAAAGTAGCCATATGGCATCTTCTTGTAAGAAAACATGCCCCATTTGGTGGTGAAGGTAGTTTTGATGTAGTTAACTCCATCAACCAAAATATAATTATAGCCCAAGAATCCGTTCAAGAAGGACATCATCTCATAGCCACTCACTTGTTGAATAACTTCATCCAAGGATGGCAGAGGGTAATTATCTTTATTCAAAGCTCAGTTGGGGTTCCTAAATTATACACACAAGTGAATTTACCCATTCTTATTCCTTATGGGAACTAAATTAGCTACCCAAGTTGAGTGTCTTATTGGAAAAATGATCTCTGTTTATAGCATTTTTTGCACTTCTCTAATAATGAGAGGTTCTAAGATGGAGCTGACTTGTCTTTACCTTTGTCTGAAGGTAGTTTAATTAGGATTCAAGGGGATAATATGGGTAATGATGTTAGGATCAAAGTATTTGAGTTCATTATAGCTCCATGCTAAGATGTCTTCATAATGCACAAGCATCTTCCTAAGCTTATGCATTTCTTCGCTAGTGCATTGGGGTCCTATCATTATGTTTTTAGGCTTGTCTGTAGTCCCTAGATTAAGAACATGGGTTGGTTGGGTAGGTTAAGTTTTATTTTTAGAGGAAATTGTGATGTTATCTAAGTCGAAGAGACTCTTTAAGGATAGCATACCCTTAGGGATTATATTGTCTTTTAGCTATAAAATGGCCTCATGACTGAATTGATCTTCATCTAAATCAAGTTTCTCCTCATCAATTATTTGCACATCAAATACATCAGAATTAGTCATGAATTCTAAAATCTACTAGTCATTATCAAATACTTGAAAATGTTATACATTATCTAGAACTAAATGAGTAAAAATTAATTCAACAGAGAATCTTTATAGATCGAAGCTACCTAGTGATGTCAAACTTGCAATTGAGATATTCAATGAATCGGCCATAGCATTTTCTTCCCTAGGAATAATAAAGATGTTAAATGCATTTAAATATTCAATTAGATTGCATGCATGATACTTTTTCTTCCTCAAATAAGAGAGTTTGTGTTGTAATTGAATGCATACTTGATAAACAACTAATTTAGAATCACTAAAGACTCTCAACATATGCACCTGATGACTAACCACAAATTGAAGCCCCAAGATTAAATCTTCATATTCGGCCATGTTATTTGTGCATGGAAATTTTAATCTAAATTCTTTCCCATACCTTTTTCCATTAGGGTCAATCAATACAATACCAAAACTTGAACCTTGCTTAGAGAAAGCTCTGTCCATGAAGAGAGACCAAGTATATGAATTTTGATTTTGATATTCATTCTTTCCCTTTACTACCTTGGTGGTAAAGGTATACACACCCATGTCAGTGTAAGTGTAATTAACTTGATCATTGACAACATTATATTCAGTGATCATGAATTTCATGAAGGGTTCTCAGTTTACATGGATTTGGTTTGAAACTCCCCATCATGACAACCACATGTGGAAGAAATCAGTGACCACGTATCCTTATAAGGACTTAAACTAGTCTCTACTTAGTAGCATGTTGTATCCTTCAAGAATGTTAACCACTTACACATACATAAACATATAAATATAAGGGTTAGCCTACAATTGTACATGCACATTCAATAAGTCACCTATGACCTTGACTTTAGATTTATCTAATTGAACCACAATCTTATCAGATTTGACATGAGTTAGACCCAAAAAATTTCACACTTCTATAGGCATGACATTTTTAGATGCACCAAAATCAACTAAGTAGTTATGCAAATTATTTTCAAATACTTAGACAGTGAGTAAAATTTTGAGCATGGTCATTGAGGTTAGGTTGTCATTGATGTCAAAGAGAGCATGATTCATAGTGCATTAATGACAAAGTGATCAGATTGATAGCTTGGAGAATATATGGCATATGTGCATATCAATAAGGACAAAGAAGACACTATGAGGCATCCATAGATGTCTTGAAGTTATTATGTGTCATTTGATCTTTTAGAATGAGAAACATGCATATTTTAGCTTAAGATAAGCCAAACTTTCACTGCACGTCATAAAAATATGAGTGATCCAACAATTTTGTGTATTTAATACAGGTACTTAAAAAGTCAACAATGGTCAAAGGTTTTCATGAAGATGTTGTCTATAGTGCCAAGAAGGTACCCTGAATATTTAGAGTCTTGAAGGATTTTATAGCTTGAGATATAAATATTCAAAGTTTCTCTAGTAGACTATGATTGACTAGAGACAATTAAGTTTATCTATGTTAAATTCTAAGGTCAAATAGTCTAGACAGATCTAGTGGTGAGCATTCAATCAGATCTAAGATCAAAGATGAGCATTTAATCTGATCGGATAATGATCTAACAGATTGCATGATCTTGTTACTATTAATCCAATGGTGTGTATTTAGTTAATATGTCAAAGGATGCTCAGAAGGCACATGGAGCTACCAAGTGATGCAAGCACATTGATTGAATGGTATAGGGTGCACATAAGGCATGCAGAGTTGTCAAGTGGCATGATCATGGAAGAGAGGATCTCAGATGAATGGTGAGCATTTTAAGATAAATATCAAGCTAATCTAAGGAGATCAATGGTGTGTATTTGGTCAAAGTTGTCAGAGATCACGAGACGAGGTCAAAATGTCTGATGTTTAACATTTACTCAGTGATCATTGGAATTTGAATATTCAAATTAATGTGGGAAAACTAGTTTGTAGTTTTATAGCTATATCTTTTGATCCAAGATGAATTTTTTGATGTAGTAAAAAGCAAAGTTATAAAGGACTTCAAGGCACATCCAGATAATTTGGTTAAAAGGTCTGAAGTTTTGTACAATCAAAGTTATGGAGATTCAAATTTTAATGTTTGTTCATTCATGGTGTTTATGTGTACAAAATATTGTTTGAGCCATTTGTGCTTTAACAAAAGAGTGTTTTGGTGGGAATAATAATTTGAATATGTCTTAGAGGTCATATGGAGTGGACCTACGTATTTGAAAGTGATCTTATGTTATTAATTTTCTTGATAAAGTGTGAAATGGGTAATAGGTCTCCATGAGACCTATAAGGGCTAGTAAGGCCTAATTGAAAGGCATCATTGCTTAAGTGTGATGCATAGATGCTATGGCCAACCTGTGAGGATGGTATTGGGATATTTGTTGGAAAATTAGATGTCTTAAGGGTTAAGGCAAGCATTATGTCTGAACTAGAAGTTGTTATTCATGAAGACTCTGTAAAGAGTGGAGACCAAGGCAATGGTTTCTAGACTTAATGTGAATGTGTTGAGAGAGCATAAAATAGAGATGATGAAAGAGAACAAAGAGAGTGTGATAAATGGATGGAATGAAGTACAAAGTAGATTGAGGATGAGAAAATAAACCTATAGTGATCCAAAAGGGGTGTTTAGATGCATTTCTTGTATGAGCAAGTTTGAGTGTGTGATGAGTTGAAAGAGAAGAGTTATACATTGTTTCTCCAATCAGATTGAAAGGAAATCAGAGTTCCATAGCTATTGATTTCATAAGTGTTGTGTTGGTACTAAACATCTAGAACATGTTGGTGCTTGCTCATACTTAGGGGTGGTGCTCTTTGTGAAGTGGGTGCTTTACTAAAAAGTCTCATGTT
Source organism: Torreya grandis (assembly GCA_037957365.1). Lineage (NCBI taxonomy): Eukaryota > Viridiplantae > Streptophyta > Pinopsida > Cupressales > Taxaceae > Torreya > Torreya grandis. Next base: position 1,669,910 of record JARHVA010002928.1, read on the forward strand.
TGTGATCATCTTATAGGATAAGTATTCCATGTTTTTGTAGGCTTGAAAGTGGGTTTTATTCCCCAAGAGGGTTTTTCACGTAGATATTGTGTTATGTGTGTGATCTTGCATCATCTTGTTTATTCACTGTTATGAGCATATTGTATGCTTTATGAATGTTTGTGGTCATTGATTAAGATTTTGAAAGGATTATAATTAAATTTTGAAATATCTTGCATCATTGATTCACCGCCCCCCTCAATGATTGCACCTACAACACAAAAAGGGGGCAATTTTACCTTAGCTTTATGTATGACCACATTGGTATTAGATGGACCCTTTTGCTTAGGCTAGATACTCTGATCATTGAGAGATCTAAGGAGAAAGTTTGTTTGTTCAATTATTTGAACTAGCTCATGGAGCATAATATTGGCCTTAATATTCTTCATGTCCTCCACTATGTTGTACCTAGTCTTGTTCATGGGAGGTTGACTATCATTGGCCTTAGGTGGAGGAGAATTTTTATTTTCCTTTGGATTTGGGGGCATAGTAGGAATATTAGGTGGAGTGGAAGTCATTAAAGTTTGTTGAGTCTTATTCCTCAGGGAATAGTTAGACTTCTAAAACTATTTGAAATCTTGGACATCATTGACATTCTCTTATGGTTCATTGTCCTTTACCTTAGGTAATTTCATAGTCTCTAGAACCATAGAAGTGCCAAGAAACTTTAAGGGTCTAGGGGAATTAGTATGTGCTGAGGAATTTGAGTTATTGGGAACAATCTCATACTTGTCCATATACTTTTGGGAGATCTCAAAAGCATTATAGAATTTGTCACAGTATATCTCTTCATGTTAGGATATGTTATGCACCCTACACCAGTTTGGGAGAGCAATCTCTAATAGATTTATCTCAGGCAACTTGCTTTCATTTGACTCAATTTTCTTCCCAGTCCTATTAGCATGTCTAAAATTACATTTGTAGATGTAGCTTGAGGAAGCATTTCCACCAGTTGAACTCCCTACTTGTCTTTGTAGAATAAGAAAACCATTTGAAATCCTTTGGACCATAATTTGAATAGCATCCAATATATGTTTGGGTGGATCTTGGGGAATGGTTTGAGTTTTATTAGTCATAACTAGGACCAAAGCTTGGGTATATGGTTGTGGTGTAGGATCATTTACTATAGTATTCAAGAAACCAAGGTGTTGATTAGGAGTAGCTTGAGTTAATGGCAATTTATTTGTGATTAGGAAATGTTGGGGTAAGGGAATATTTTGTTGAATAGTAATAATTGTATTGAAATCAAGCAGGGATGGCATCTAGTTTGGAAGGGACCGAACATGTGCCCTTAAGGATTTAGTTTCGTATCCACATTAATTGACTCTAAATATGCTAGTGGTAGAGCATTCATATGGGTCTTTATAGAGAAACATTGTAGTCCATGAGTTAAGAGCATTTTTTAACATCTCTAAGGTGATTTGAGCATTGGACTTATACAAAATAAAACTTGAGCATACATATTTTAGAATCAAGCAATGAAATTTTGAATGGGTTCATTTTGATCTCTCTTCATGCTAGAAAAATACTGATAAACTACAATGGGGTCCACGATCTGGACAAACTAGGCCAAAAAAACATTGTTCAATTAAACTCAATTGGTAATGGAATATGGTAGGGGATTAAGAAACCAATCGTATGTTGCATCCAATAATGAAATCTAGAATAACCTACTTGCCACATCTTTATGTTCAACATTCATTAGTCTTAGGGATGTCTTATAGGTGACAATATGCTCTTTTTTAGTTCTACCTATGTTAGGGATGAACCTTGTAAGATAGTATTCTAAATTCCTTGGCAAATCATGTACATCGATGGGCACATTAATAACAAACCCTGATAACTAGGTTGCTACCATTGGAATGGGTCTGTGTAAAATAGGAGAAGCAATGAGGCTAGGAAGTTTAGTTTTCTAGGTCTTGATCTGTCTCGATCTGATATTAGTTTTCTATATGTTTAGAGGGGAGATAAAATCAACCTTCTAGAGCTTGATATATTAGTAGACCATGTAATATAGGAAGAAGGATCTAGAGTGACAAACCACACTTAAGCAAGTAATGCAATTCACCCAAACTTGAAATAACTTGAATCACAATCTAACCAAGTATCAAATATATCCTACCATTCCAAACATGTTATATGAAGTTTAATCATTCACCAAAACTAACTAACCAAACAAAAGCAGTCTTGAATAACTAAAATCTACTGATAAAATTGAAGTCTTAGAGTTCAAGTCCCTCCTTATAGCACCAATAAGTTTTGGTCTCATCAAGTGACTCACCCTCAGAAGTTGCTCATTAGATTGAATGTTCTAAGAAAGCCCCTGGAGATCAAATCCAGTAGGATGGAGTCCCCTTATTTTTAGGATATGTTGGTGATCCAAGGGCCAATATTTCACTGAACAAACATAGCATGGGAAAACATATGAACTGTTCCACTAGAGGCTCACACTTAGTTGTTACCTTAGAATATTCCATGGGTTATAGGGATGTTCAAGACTATATAAATGTATTTATAGATGGAAAGGCAATCACTCCTAAAAAACATGAAAAGAGCAAGACAGGGTAGGGAAGATAAGAAGTTATGTGTGAATATGACAAATTAGTTAATGCTAATAACTCATCAAGGCTCACTTTGTTGTAATAAGCCATTATATCACTAGTATAGCTAATGCATAAACCATAATGACACAACAAGAAAGATTCTAAGGGCACACAAAAGAGAAACTCTTCATCCACAATATTTTATCTAGCATACATGTAATTAGCAAGTAGAAAATTACACACCATAGCTAATAACATTTAAAAATAGAGAGAACAAATAAAGATAATGAACTTAATTAAACTATCAGATCTCAATTCATTTGTATTTTCAGTAGCATTCTAAGAAAATAACAATGTTTGTAACATCAATCAGAATTGTATTCAAACAATGGAAGATAAAAAATGCATAGATGTCACAATTGTAGGTGTATTTTTGGTAGCATTTAGATAGAGTCTTAGTGAAAAATCTCTCACCCCTTTCTAAAAATAAACCATTAGACTTAAATACACCAATTCGAGCTCAAGATCATTAATTGCATTCAACTTTAGGCAATTGTCAAAATCAGATTTGAAACTGCAATTCCAAGGCTACCCTTCACTGGAAATCTGATCAAATCAACTTATCATTATCAAAGTTAGTTCAGATATGACATTCTCCTTCTAAAATCAATTTTTAGTTGAATGTATTCTTCGACCCTTGTCTTCATGAAGCTCTATGCAGTCATTTGATTACTCCTAATGCTAATGTCTTTCTTTCTATCACTTGGCTTCTCCACAAATTTACCATATTCTTGAATGGATTAAATAATCATTATGAAAATACTTGTGGAAACCTCTTACCTTGGACTTTGAAGTGGCTCTAGATCAATGTTCATTTACTAGGCACAAAGAAGTAGTTGGGATTGCATTAGGAGTACCAACTACCCATGCTTCTACATAATCAATTGTTATGCCTATAAAAGGCCAAGTTTATCTTTTATGATCTTCACGTGATTCACTATGCATACCATGCTAATTATTCATATCTTATTCATGATTTAGTTCATCTATGATTCAATTCTACAAATTAAATTGAATGCGTAGTCCATTTTGGACCTTTGTTGTTTTTGAAGGGTAGATAGGACATCAATTTTATGTTCATGCCTTGCTAGCTACATTGATAGTGTGTCCTTTATTTACGTGGTCCTTACCACATGGCTTCTTCTTGGCTTCCCCTTTGCTTTGCCCTAGCTACATGATTGGTTTTATTTTTGTAAGCCCCATTTTGACACGTGGCATCTCATCGTCATACACAGGGTTTAGTTATGCCATTTGATTTTGTCCACTTCATGGCCATGCAACCTCTCTTTGATCTTCTCAAGCTCTGTAAAACTAGGAAACTGAAAGATCTGACAACATGGATGATAGCTCCACATGGCACTCATTGATTAGTTCCTGGGCTCTAGTAAATTCTGACAATTTTGCCACATGGCTCTTTCTCACTCTTTCATTGTGTAGCTTGGGCCTTTATGTTATTTTGACTATTTCAGTGATGATGTAGTTATATCATGTCACGTAGCATAATCTTGCTCACCTAGAGATTGATTAGGCTTTAAATTTACATGGACCACCCTAGGATAATGGAGTAACTTGATTATGCCACATGGTGTAATCCCACTCACCCACTTTCCTGGGGATCTGACATCATTTCTAAGTTACACAGAAATATCCAAGAGAGTGAGGTAATGGGATTACACCACATGGAATTATCTCACTCAACTGCTTGTTCAGAGGCTTTATGCTCTATATGAACATCTTTAGAATAGTAGAATAGTGAGATGATGCCATGTGGCATCATCTCGCCAAATCGCGAATGCAGAGGCTTTGTACTAGTATAAACATCTTTGGGATAGTGGAGCAATAGGATTTCACCACATGGTATCATCCCACTCTTCCATTAGCCTGAATCTTTGCTGATGTGGAGACACACTGGGCAAACTCTCAAAAATCAACTAAGTCCTTTGAAGAAGTAGAAAGGTGCCACATGGATCAAAGAAACTTTTATGAAATTGAGCAAGTGTTAAAAGTCTTTTGGGTGAGGTTCGGGACTGCTGAGAGCCACAAGAAGTCACCATGTGGCATCGAGATAAACTTAGGCACATGACTAAATTTACATGTGGCATCATTCTGATCTTATACTAGCCTGGAAATTTGATGATGTGGAGACCTTGGGTAAACTCTCAAAAATTGATTGAGTCTTTTGAAGCAATGAAAAAGTGACACATGTCCCTAGGTAACATTTGTGAAATTAAAGTGTCAAAAAAAATTTGGCGCTGGCTCGAGACAACCAAGAGCCATGAGAAGTCATCGTCTGGTACCAAGAAAAACTTAGGCACTTGTAGGTACAATATAAAATACACAATCAGTAACTTCAAATTAAAAGCTATAAGCATTTAAAAATAAATGACTAGGATAATTTGAATTCAAATGGCCAAGTCTTTTGAAATGCAACAAAGGGACATGAAAATTTAATGAAAGAAAACCATTTGAAAGCAACTTTAATCCAATTTAATGAAATTGGATAAGGCAAATGATGAGGCCAAGGAAACTCATAGCCAATGTAAATCAGATTAAAATATGAATGGATTCATTTGCTTAAGAAAATGAGTAATAAAAATATGAAATAGTCAGGAAATTTACATAAACCTAACACGTAATAGTCTACAGGGAGGTGTTTCAGAACACAAGCAGACAAATAGACAAAGACTTAGTAGATTAATGTAAATTCAATAACTAAAACTAATTCGCTACTAGATAAAATCTTGGATTGAACTGAAGAAATGTAAATCCATTGAAGTAAACTCATTTAAATAATAATCTAGTAGATTACCAAGAAGCCTGATTTAAGCAAGTAACCACAATGAACTCCTAAAAGGTACGAGACCAAAATTCAAAGCAAAAGAGGATCTTATTTTTAGCTTCAAAAATAAGGCATGTTGGATCCCAATGGTTGCCATGTAGTTCTTTTCCCAATTGAGGGCCTTGGATAGGTTGTGTTCCTCCTTGTTTGACTTGGATGTTTTAGGTTCTTGCTTGAGTGTATTAATATTTTTGTGACATAATGTAGTGATTTTCTGTGAGCAACATCTTCACGGTGGACGAATGTCAAGCCCTCCTGTGTTGGGCATGGTGGTAGAATGCTTGACCCTCTTTTGAATGTCACGGTGGAAGTTGTTAATCCCTCTCATGATTAGACATGATATTAGACTACTTAACCCTCCCATGAATATTGAATGGAAGTAATAGAGTGAGTTATCCTCTTGTTACTCCAATATTTTGGTAGGCATTTTTATGTTGTGAAAGTTTACCTGCTAATTTTATAATTATGAATTTTTTGTTTTACTTGAATGATCATTTGAATGCTTGTTTTCTTTGTATTTGAGATTGGGAGTCTCTTTGGGTAAGAACAGGGAATAGGATTGTAGGTGGTGCATGGTCCCTCCTTCGTATCAAAACACCTTTACTTATCTATCCACTGTTGTCTTTACCAAGTGATATAAACATGCTCGGAGTTGGGAGTCTTGAGCTCGCAGGTTTATAAAGTATCAACTTGATGATGACAAAAGGTTGGGAGGTGAGCCTTCCTTATTATGGCCAATAGATGTTTGAGAGTGGATGTGGAATAATGTTGAATACTGATTGGTTCTTCCATTAATTAGTCAAGCCTAGAGATGTGTCTCTTGCTATGTAGATCAATGGATGAAATATTATGTATTATTAGTGTTCTTAGAAACCAACTTGCTTGTAATATTCTTGTGAAAGGTAGTCTTTTGTTCAATGACCCAGCTACAAGTAAAGACTTCTGTTATCTTCTATTGAACCCCTTTGACAAACTGAGATGTAATTGAATTGTATTTTGTTTTATATATAGATCGTTAGGAAAGATTCATTATGAAAGGAAATATTCCTTAGTCGGTTTGGGCTCTTTAATAAATATAGATTGATTTCCTTTCTTAAATATTTGTCTTGAGTGGTTTGTTTATAAGCATTGTGTCTTCGTTAGTAATCAAAAGGGGTTGTGATTCAATGGATTGAGCTTGTGCAAACATGAGTAGAACTCAAATAATTATATGTGAGTTTGTATTGGGAATAACAATATAGCTAGACTGTTTAAATCTTATGGTGATTTTATTTGGGGTAAAGTAGATGCCTTGTGAAAAGTCCCTTAGTCTTAGCAATTAAGTAAACTGCCTACTATAAACCTTCCATATAATGAGACCATATAATAATTGAAGATTAATTTTAATAGAAGCTTAGCTCTAATTTTATAATTTTATCAAGGCATGAAGCCTTTAGGCTTGATTGAGGTTGCCCTTTCTAAGGCTTAATGATTTAAGAAGGTCTTATAGACCAACCCTTTGATATTGAGCTTTTACTTGTTAATAAATCTCTTATTGTTCTCTGAGCTTTAATGGAATGAATTTTTCATTGGGCCTTACCAATCAAATCATTCAGCTGAGCATTCAAAACGATCTTCATTATGAGTGAATTATTTTTTAACTATTGAGTTTCTGTGAAAAATCAATTTTCTCAGCTTGTTGCATGTTCAGCTAAACCAATGAGAATATTGTTTTAACATTGAAATACTACTTGCTTAGGAACTTGTTTAATCACTTATGTGATACTGGTTTAACTTAGTAGAATCAATTCTGAGAAACAAAAACTCTGCCTAGATATTGTAGTCGATAATTGCTTGCACAGACATTTCTTTTGCGTTAGTCAAGTTCTCATTCGTTGAGTCATCTCTATGTTTTCTTTGGCTATGCCTTAGTCAATTTATGAATTCGATTGTGCCTGGTTTTGCCTTTGATATAGGCCTAAGTTGTTCGTTGAGTTCTTTAGGTAGCATTTTCCCTTAGATGCCTTTTAATTGGGCCTGTGACTTTTTGCTTTAGCCAATTTATCTTTTTGGCCCTTTGTTTCAATTTTGCCTTAGTTGATTTCACGACCTTTGACGAATGGTTTGGAAGATGCCACATGTTGCCACCTTGCTAACACAAGAGTGACATCAATTTTGGTTTGAATTACAATCAGTATTAGGCTAACGAGTGAGTAAGATGTTTCCACATGGCATCATCTCGACAACTAGCAATCCCAATGAGGACCGTACAAAGTGTGAAACCTCTAGGGCAGTAAACAAGCGGGATGATGCCATGAGGCATCATCATGGTGACCCATGATCCTGTCAAAATATGTACTAAGGGGAAAGACTTTAGGCTAGTAGGCTAGCGGGTTGTTTCAATGTGGCATCATCTTAATGATCTATAGTCCTAGGGCCACAAGTGCACAACAAAAGCTAGTCAAACTAGTAGGCAAATGGTGGCATGCCACGTGGAAAGAAAGTTTTCCGCAAGCATGAATAAAAGCAAGCATGGATTTGGATTCGTTGAAGCTTCCATGTGGATGTTGATTGCATTAGCTTGAACTAGCTTTAAATTGACGTTCATCTAAACATCTTATTCATAGTTATCATTGGACACGAGCTCATGGAGAATTTTGAGTGTTGGCCGAATGAATTAAACAGTGACCGTCATATTTTGGATTGCCTCTGATTAATAATTTATGGTAGTTATAAGATTTTGTACCGTGTTTTGAATAGTTTCAAATTTTTACTCATGTTTGTTGGTGTATTGTTCATTGAAGTTGTGTGTCATGCCTGTCTTTTAGAAAAAGAAGTGCATGACAATATGCCCACTAAATATACACATCATAAGCAAGTATTAGTTCTTCTTCACTATATATATACACACACACACACACACACACACACACACACACACACACACATATATAATGTGAATTACAACATTCGAGAGGCATAATATATCGATTAAATCAAATAACCCTCACAAAATTATATTACACATTCTTTTTCAGATTTACATATGTTTGTACACATACATGGTTTATGTGTTTGCAAAACTATGTCATACATTCTTTTTCAAATTTAATGTTATATTTGTATTCTTGTAGTGAAAATTAGCCATCCAAATTTCACTACTCTATTTTTACATTTTCACATCATTTTTGCCATTTGTCATGTTTTTCATAATATTTCATATGTCTCCATAACCCAATGGACAAGGCAACATATTTCATTAGCCCACTTGGAATATATTTCAGATTTGGTGTCATGAGCTTAATAGAAAAATTTATTGACGTAATTACATTAATTATTTTATAATTAATTAATGTTAAATAAAGTCCTTAAATGACTATACATTTTTAATCGTTTGATGAATTATATTTTTTAGAATTAATATTGTTATAAATACAAATTGAAATTTTCATTTGAATATTATAACTCTATATAAATAAAAATAAAAAAAATAATAAAGGTGAATAAATGACTTTTCATCTTCCAAAAGAAAAAGATGGGACAAAAAGAAATATTCCAATTTTTTTACAAGTTCTTTTTCTCAAGCTCTTGGAGAGAGCTAGTTGTAACTTTAGGTGGAGCCGTGTTATTTCTATATTGGAGCAATGAAATACAAGCAAGTAGGTGAGACGTTTTTGGGGTGTTTGTAGATTGTAATGTTTTTTATTTAAGAATTATGAATCTCTATCTGTAGATGAAGATTCCATTAACATTTTGCATTAATTTGATTATATGCAACCTATGGTGTTTTCAAACTGTGTTTTATGTTCATAAGTTTCTACATGTTTTATCTCATTAAAACCTTGTACCAAGTATGTGTAATCGGATTTGTGAGGAGACTTTGTGCTTCCATGCACGCCTTTTGTTACCAAAACCCATGTTGATTCTATGTTTATTCTTAAGTGAAAGGAAGGAATTCTATTTTTGTTGTTTAATCTTGAGTTATCTCGGTGGTTCTTTGATTTTATCTCGTTATGGGTTTCTTCCCTTTTCTCTTTTTGTTTTATGTTTTGTTTTCTTCTGTGCTTTCAAGTAAAATTTACACAAACCCCTAAATTATTATATACTATGAGGGAATTGTCCCTCTCAATTATAGAGGAGAATTACCATTCTCGATAATGATACTTCCAATTTTTTGTGAGTTTGCATCACTTCCTATTGGGTGAATCACAAAACCAAAGCGATTAAATATTTCACCAACAGTTTTTGGTGACTCCACTGGAGATCAAAAATGTGCTTTTTGATTCCTAAAATTTGAAAAAAATATTTCCCTTGAAAGAGAAGATTGGCAATTTTGTTGAAAAGATACCTGGAAATGATGGAATCCACTCCTTGTTTCAAATTTTTTTATTTTTCTAGAGTTGTCCATGGTCTGATTTTTATTGTAGGCATGAAAAGATTTCAACTAAAAAAAGAGTACGCATACTTTGGAAACATTGGGTGACAAAAAGAAGAAAAAATAAAAGAGATAAATGTTTCAAATGACCCTGAATTAAGGGCTAATTGGGTTTATGCAAGTGATTGTACAACAAACAATGTCTTTCTCTTCACACCGACTTTTAAATAAAATCCAATTTGAGAAGTTGATGATAAGAAAAGAGTGTAGTTTTTGTAAGGCTTCTATAGCGGTGTACAAGTAAAAAAGAAAGAAATTTGCCCATTTCAAAGCTCAGTTCAAGCGAAAGAATGCACGGAAAAAGAAAATTCAACCACCTTTCAAGAGCATGAGGTGAGTCACGAAGGTAGTGGATTTCATATTGATGAAGAGAAAGTGTGTAATGATGTTGAACATGAACACATAACAGGTTTTAAAGAATAAACAAGAAGCAACTTGCAAGAAATTTCTAAACATTTAGAGTGCCAAGAGGTTTCAGCCCCAAGCTCATATTGGGAGGCACCCACAAAAGATTCGATTTAACCACTCATGGTTGAAGAGTCACAAGAGCAGCCAAGAGATGAAGGTGTTGGAGGTATTTCTCATGTTGTTCATGTTTCAAGTTTAAAATCAATGCAAATACCTTTCATTCATGAACAAAATACAAGTAATTTTTACATTCTGGTTTTGCAAGGTCATGTGTTTGAATGCATACTCATCTATCCTCCCATGCCTGATGTCTTCCCCATTGATGTAATTCTAAATATGTTGATGTTCTTACTTTTATCTTTGCAGATGAGGTCCTCACCGTGCCAAATTTTTATCTATAAAGGCTCATACTCTGTCCAACTGGTAAATGAATTTGTTTAGCCTTTGTTTTATTTTTCATCCCTTTGTAGATAATTTTCCTTTCCGCAAAATTTTGGCTTATGTTTTTTAATTTTCATTTTGTATGTATGTGTCGATGTTCAATAAAACCCAGCTTATTCATTGCGGTGTTTTACCCTTCTCCCCGTGTTGGTTTATTGAGCCTACAAGGAATGGTGACTATATATGTTCTTGATGGAAAAATTGTTTGTCTCGGTCAAAATTCTTAAGCTTTGGAGAGTTTAGACAGTCGCTGTAAAGAAGTTGTAGATCTCAGAACATCATATTTCTCTCATCTTGAAAGTTTACAAAACATAGTTTGAATGCACAAGTTTTACTCAAATGCTTGCATTGGTATCCAATACATTTGCAATAAATTATCCAAGGCAAATATTGTTTGGGAGCACTGTGAAAGGAATTTATGAGAAATATGATATGGCAAAGGTTCTAGTTGAAAAAATCAGTAAGGAATGATCAACATGTTGAGAATTTTCATTGCCTTAAACATTATTTAGTTTCTCCCACAGTGAGCACTTGTAACAAACTACTTTATTCTTTGGCAATGTCGAGTGAATTAGGTGCATGTTTGGAGTTGTACAAAGAAATGAAACTGAAAGGAAAATTGGAAGCATCTAAAATTATTCCATCATGTAATCCTCAACTGGTTGAAGTGATCAAAATCAATTAGGCAGTTTAATGAAGAAATTAGATAATGTACTAATGCGATCTGGAAGGAAAAAAAATTATGTCGAGATATTGGAAACTCAGTTAGAATCAATAAAATCTGGTGCTAAATATATATTATCACTCTCAGAAAAGTTATCAATCCTTGTGTCACAGAGGAAATATTTTTTTCCACTCAAAGGAGCGAGTGCAATAAGTGGAATATGAGAAGTCTACAAGGAAATCAGATATTTAAAAAAATGGAACCAGAAGTCATTGCATTTGAAACAGAATACAAGCATGAGTAATTATACTTCTAAAAATGAAACACTAATACATGAAACGGGATAGTGTAAGAATATTATTCAAATTTATGCTCAAAGAATGACCATGTTGGTTCCTGTTTATAGGTTTACACATTCAGAGAGATGCATTCCAATTTTTATATAAGCTATCCAAGTTTCTCGTGTTCCCTATACTGGGGACATCGCAAAGAGTAAAAAGGAAGCAGGATCTAATAGTATTTTTGCATAATCTTTTTACGGATAGATGGAATCATCGTTAATGTTTCTGGTTTTGAGACGTCTCTAACTATTGACAAGCTATTTTATTTGAAGAACGATTTGTTGCAGAAGTAAAAGTAAAATACCTTCGTGATATATATTTTAATGCCTCAGATGTTTATATTCAGGTGTCTTTTATAATGTCAGAAAGTTTTTATTAACATATATAACTAGAATTGGTGACTTTTGTTGTCTGATATTTTAAATTCATCAATGTAGGAACATGTCAGTGATATGCCTGAGCTTATAATGGGTTCTCAGAATGCTTTTGGATCATTTTCAGGGCATATACAGCTTGGAGATAATTTTTCTACGTTGGATCAATATGGAAATGCATTGAACTCTTATCATGCAGGCCTCAGAATTTAGAAGTAGCAGTATTGTTTGAATATACAGGTGATGCATCCCAGTTGTTGTGATTTAAAAATTTGCTCAAGGATATGCAACATAGTCAATAAGTGTTGAAGACAATGGTCAAGAGAGGCTTCGTTGGCAGATGATATTACTTACAGTCCTTTAATTGATAGACAATGTAAGAAATGAAACATTCAAATACTTAGAAATGTCATCATAAATCTAAAATTAGATGCTAAAAAGGCTGAAAAAGAGCACGAGGCATTACCACAAACAGAGGGAAATCTTCTTCTGACCAAAGAACAGATCCTAGATAACAGCGATGATTTGAATAACAAGAAAAGACTTAGTAGTCTAATGGAAAAGTTAAAGAAAATAAAACCACTACAAAAACACTTTTCTCTTGATGAGCAGATTGGAAAGCTTGAATTCTTCAAAGAGAGATGGATATCTATATCATAATCTATAGAGATCTTAAAGGAGGATACAAATTATTGGAGGATAGCAGTGTCATCTTGTATGATATATTGAAAAGACCTAGATTCAGTGCTCAATGATTTCCTATTTTACTGACTATTATTCTTCTTACAATTTGTACTAATGGTACAGATTCTAAGAATGCCAAGATTGTTGGTTTTGTAGATGTAAAGATTCAAGCATACAGGAGATAGATGTGGCAAGTGGCCAATCCAAGCAAACCCAAGGATGTACAAGAACCTGGATGGGAAATAAGCCCCTTTCAATGAAACATAGCCTGGGATTTATAAACGAAGAATATGGATTTGATTTAACACATTTTGTCAATCAATTCGCATAGTCCCCAGGCACCAAAATCTCATTGAGACATTTTTTCAAACATTTGAGTGCTTCATGTAGGACGTGTACAAATTTGTAAACAAAATGCATTTGATAATGGTAAGCCACTGCCCAATTAGTATCTTCCTAGCCCATAATATGTGACACGCATTTCATTAAAGAATTTTATCAAACAGTTTTTGGTGCTATTGATAGGTGTGAATCAAAATCATAGCCTTTCTAACATCCTCTTAGCTTGTGCTAAGTGGAGCAGGTCTCAAAATGGTGAAATTTTCATCGAGTCATTTTGTCAAACAGTTGGTGTGCCACACCAATATTCGAATACAAACGCAATTGATAGGCGGAAAGTCGAATCCAAAACCTTTACAAGCATCCTCCTAGTTTGTGTTATGTGGAGGGGTCGAGGGTTTTGTATGATTGAAAGAGGAGAAGTAATGCAATCGACAGGTGTAAAGCTGAGCCCACAACCTTGCAGTGTGTCCTCCTAGGTTGACAGTGAAGCAAATTGAATGATTTCATTGATGCATTTCGTTAAACAACTGGTAGGCAATAAAATAGGCATAGTTGTTGTTTAAGCCAAGCGCTAAGTGGAGTAGTTGAAAATCAAGTTTAGAGGCCTCCACAATCTTGATAGGTGTAAAGTTGAATGGCTACATATGGGACTACAAACAGAATATTTGGCTGAGATGAAAGGATACATGGTGACTACCTTATTCATTATCACGCAAGTGGAGGAACCAGTTATTCAAGTAGCATATGAAAGGTTGGAAAGGCAACAGGACTATTCACAATCTTGAAGGAACCACGAGTAGTATGTGAATGATAGTGCAGAGCCGAGTGGATTGAGAGGAGAAGATCCAACCTCTGAGGAAAAGAAAGAGTAAAGGAAAAGAGTCATGTTGGTTTATCTTTACAAAGATACGGGAAATGTGAAAGCAAATGATTTCCCATAGGAGTAATATGAATAGCATAACACTCTGTGATAAGGAATTCTATGTTCAAACTTAGCTAAACCACACACAATTTTGACATTCTTTGGTAAAATACGCCGGAATTCATACATAACCAAAGAGATTGCCTTAAAATATGAATGTAAGACGTTATTTAGCAAACAAAACACAAAATTTACCAGAGAGCATACCAAGATATGTGCACATTCAAAAAAAATTATCTTTGGAGATGAAGACAACAAGGTGTTTCAGCGTGCAAAAAGGTAGATTTTTTACATACAGATATGGGAAAAGAGTAGTGGAGGTTTAGAAGGAGTTGTGTTCATTCATATCCAATTAGGATAGATGAACTGGTTGTTAGTTGCTCAGATCAAAGTTTTTTATGGTGTATTTGCAAGTTGGTTGAGGTCGAGGGTCCAGGGCTTCTGGAGTTCCCCTGCATTTTATAATAAAATTTGGCTACTCAAATTTCATTATATTTTTACATTTTCCCATCATTTTGCTTTTTATCATGTTTTTTATAATATTTTTACATTTTCCCAGCATTTTGCTTTTTATCGTTCCTATAATTCAATAGATAAGGCAACGTGTTTGATTAGCCTACCTAAAATATATTTCAAATTTGGTGTTATGAGTTTCACTGAGAAATTTATTAACTTAATTATGTTATTAGTAATTTTATAATTAACTAACATTAATTAAAGTCTTTAAATGACTATATATTTTTAATCATTTGATAAATTAATTATTTTTAGAATTAATATCTATTGTAAATGCAAATTTAAAAGTTTATTTGAATATTGTAAATTTGGTTAAATAAATTTTGAAAAAAAAAAAGTGGCAAATAAATGATATTTCATCTTTCAAAAAGAAACAGATGGTATAAAGGAGAAAAATATGGATTTGGTATAGATTTTTCTTCTTTTTTTCAAGTTTTTGGAGAGACCCTGTTGTAATTTTGGGTGGAGCCATGTTATTTATAAATTGGAGCAATTAAATATAAGCAAACGAGTGAGACTGTTTTGAGGTGTTTGTAGATTTTAATGTCTTTTGTTTACGAATTCTAAATCACTATATACAGATAAAGACTCCATTAATTTGATTACATGTACCCTATGGTATTTCTAAACTTTGTGTTGAAAACTCATATATAATATTTCTTGATGTTCATGAGTTTCTATGTGTTTGATTTAAACCCTTATACCAAGTGTGTGTAATCAGGGTTGTGAAGAGACTTTGTGTTTTCAAATATGTCTTTTGTTACCAAAACCTCTATTGCTTAGATATGTTGATTCTTATGTGAGAGGAAGACATTTAATTTCTATTGTTTAATCTTGAGTTATCACAGTAGTTCTTCTCCATTTTTATCTCGTTGTGAGTTTCTCCCATTTTCTCTTTTTATTTTATGTTTTGTTTCTTTTTGTGATTTTGGGTTAAAAATACACAAAAACTTCCAAATTATTCATATTCTACGAAGGAACCACACCTCTCAATCACATAATAGAATCACCATTCTATATAGTGATATCTCCAATTATTAGTGAGTTTGCATTGTTTTATGTTGGGTAAATCACAAAATCAAAACAACTACATATTTTACCAACACGTACATATACATGGTTTATATGCTTATGAGCACAACACTGTGATGCAAAATTTTATTTAAATTCACTTGTACTTTTTATTTTATATGACCATAAGCACAAATATCTCTTCAAAATAGAAAAATAATTGTAATAATTATCATAAATTTAGTTTTGTGCATATGTAGCCATTATCGTAGTCCACGGAATCACATTAAGTTTTGTCAATGTTGTATAACCAATTTGTCACACTAAGTTAAATGTAGATTTTTAATTATAGTGAATGAAAATGGAATGGTTAACTTATCTTAGCTTTTTTACGGGCGATCACAAACAAAAGTCCATATTCTATAATATATTTTCTTATGTAAGGTCGTATGTCTTCAATTTATTTATTTATTTTTCGTGTTTCTCTATTACATCATTTTCTTGATACAATTATCTAAAGAATATGCTCATATAAATATCCATAAACTTTTCTTCAAAAAATATTTTTGTTTTCACTATATTGCTTTATTTAACTATCATGTAAGAATACAATTTATAAACTTAGTCTATGATAGTGAAATTTTCCTTTTAGGAGAAAAAATCTCATAAAATCTAAAGGAATTATAAGTGTTTTCATAGCAATGTATCTGTTGATGTCTTAAAATTGTGCTTGATCTTAATCAACAACAATGGGAAGTTTCAAGCTGTGGGATAATGCAGCTTGAAACAACCTCCAGATTTTAGAGAAGCTGGTCTCTTCTTTTGTATTAAGTGTTGGGGAAAAGGGATAGGAGATTAGATAGAAACGCAAATGCAGGAATTGAAACCTAACTATGGCAATGCCCCTGAGTGTAATCCTACCCTGAGCACAATGAGACTATATATAGGATTCAATTACATTTAAGAGCAGACAAGTGCATGATCAATGTAAAAGATTGAAATAATAGAAACAGAGGCTCACAACAGAGGCTTCTTTTATCTGAGATACAGGAATTGTCAACAAAGGCATAGTGTTCAATCTTCTTAATAGAATATTCCAGTAATCACATAAGAGGTGCAAAAGTCACGTATACAGTTATGTAGAACCTTTCAGACTCCAGGAAAGACGAGACAAAATCAAATAACATTTCCAATCACAACACTATAAAATCTACAGTATAGACTACTTTGCAAATGACACAGATAACATCAATAAAGGCATAGTGTTCAATCTTCTTATTGAATCTTCCAATTATGAAAAAGATGCAGAAACACACACAGTCATATAAACCTATCAACTTAGGAAAATGAGACAAAAGCAAATGATATTACTGGTCAGAACTCTGAAAGTCTAAAACTATATGAAGTCCTCCCCCTTTTTTCAGTTCCTTTCCTTCTTGTATATATAGCCTCAGATATCTCCTTTCCTTGACTCCTTTCCCACACAATTCTAATCCACCTTTAACTCATAGGGTACAAATAGACAGTGCTTTTAATGCTTTGGGTGCATCCTCATCTCATTAAGAAGGGTCATGCTAGAGAAGGGTGGTTGCCTATGACTACTGCATGGTGATTCTTGACTAGTACCTCCTTCTGCACTTGAATCTCCTTGTTCCATCCCCTGCTTAGCCGTGCAACTGTCCATTCTACCTCTAACTAAGGGGGACAAATAGATGGTGCATTCAATGCTTTGGATGTCCCAAAAACCTACCCAGTGAACTGCTCCATCTACCAGGAATAACTCCCACCGAATTTCCCTCCAGCTCAATTTTGAAACAAATGCACATAACACCCTATTCTTTTGAAAAGGAAGAGGACACTTAGTTAATTGCCTTGAAAATCCTCTCATTACACATAAGGCACTGGAGCATGACACTTGGTGCTTTCCATTTGATTCAATGAAGACCCGCAGCTCACTCTGCTTTCCCTTTAGCTATGTTGTAAAAAGAAATATTCGGGACGTAGATTAGGCTTCTCCGAAAAATGCCACTTGGCAACCTCCTCTGACCCTTGAAATAAAATACGGGACCCACCATGTTCCTTTTAATGAAACTCAAAGATGACTCTTGGATGTCGACACGTGGTGGCTTCCAGGGCTCTTGGGAAGATATGTGGCATCTTCCGCTTCTTCGATTATGGGTATGTGGCGTCTTCCGCTCCCTCCAGGAATGAAATAGAAAGGGGCTAAAAAAGTGACACTTGGTGAACATTCGCTGCACTATCGGCTCTTGAAGCAAAATGAAATGATACTCCTCTACCTTTGAACCAAAGGTACCTGATCCCTTGAACTAAACCTGATGTCTCTCAAAATGGTTCGACACGTGGTGACTTTTGATGCTTTATTACACTAGGGTGCAGGGCCATTTACACGTCAACTGCCACTTGGCGCCTTATGCTGCATCCTACTCCGTAGTAATTTTGAAAACCATTGCCGAATTGAACCAAGAACATGCGAGTATCGATTGTCTCCCAGATGTTGACACGTGGTGGCCTCCCACTTAGCCACTATTAGGATACATGGCATGATTCACGTGGCCTTCCTAGAAAGTTTACAAAGGGTGTCTCGGATGATGCCAGCTAGCTAGCTCTGATGTTTCAGAAAGTGACACATGGCGGCTTTCATGCATGAACTCAACACTTAACGCAAAATTGAAACAAAAAAATAGAAGAGAAAGAAAGGCCTGTGCTCGGACAATGCCACTTGGCAACCTCTGCTACACTTCAACACTTGATGGAGAATGAACCCGCTCCCTACTCCAACTCTGCCACTACGACCAAGGTGAGTGCTGGAACCAAAATTGTAGTGCTTGACTAAAACTCGAATGCAATGTAGAGTAAAAATTTACTCTATAGTTACTAGTGACCCTCAGGACTTTTGAGCTTGCTCAAAAAGAAACTTCCACCTTCTGCTAGATCAAAATTACAAAAATTACAGCTTCAAAAGAGCCGTCAATCGTTTGTTTAAAGCACTTATTAAAAGAAAAGTGGGAAAACAATGAAAAATAATGCGAGAAAGGGAAATTATTTAACTATAATACACTTAGAGACCCAAGTTAATAGAAATGCTTTAAATAGATTTCGTTTACAAGAATCTCTTCAGGCTCTCCTTCCATTGACTCTAGCTTGAATGAATTCTTCTGTTTGCACGCACGAATTTTATATGGGCCAGTCCACAATGCTTCAAATTTGGTATGCTGACCCAGCTTGGCAGCTCTCGCATCCCATTTCAAAACAATCGAGCCTACTTCAAAATGAGGATCTGAAGTCCTTTTATCGAAACAGGCTTTAACCGTTCCCTGATGTTTAATCAATGAATCATGGGCTGCATCCCTCTTCTCCTGAACTTCTAAAAGTTCTGCAAGCCTGACCTGCATGGGGCCATTTTCTTCAATTTCGATCTGTTTGATCAGCTAGACAGCGGGGATTTCCAAGCTTAGGGGAATCACAACAGACTTTCCATATACCAGTTCATATGGGGACATTCTAATCACCTACTTAGGCATGATTCTATCAGCCCATAGCGCTAGATTAAGCACTTTATGCCACTCCTTTTGATGATCAGCCCCTACTCTTTTGATAAGTCTTATCAAGTTCTTGTTGGTTGATTTTGCCAGACCATTACCTTGAGGGTAATAGTTAGATGAAGTTTTCAGATAGATCCCATTTTTCAAGGCAAAGTCTAATACCTTAGACCCCAAGAATGCTTTAGCATTATCTAAAATTATGGTGCGGGGAGCCCCGAAGCAAGTAGTGATACCCCCTAGAAAATCTAGGATCACATTTTATGTTGCTTCCTTAAGTGGGACTGCCTTGATCCATCTAGTGAAGTAGTTTGTGGCAGTCAATATCCATTTGTGACCCATGTTGGACACTAGATTGATCATTCTAATGATGCATTTTGTGTAGTATCCTCCTGGCTTCAGCCTATTCTACACATCTTAACAATTTCCCATCAAAATTTCTTCTGAAAAAGACTTGTTCAATTAAAACAAAATGAAATCCCTATATCCTATAATATCTCCTCTTGTTTCGAGGGAGTTCTCTCAGATAAACCCCATCTTTCATAAATTGAATCCTGCTTGTGACCCAAGATTCCTGATCAACCTCTTGTAATTTTAGCACTATCTTTGGCTCTCCTTCTGAATCTGCTTCCTCAGGTAACAGCTTTTCAAGCTCTTGGGTTATATATTGGCACAGTCCCCTGCCTCTGACCAGCTTGGTGGGTCTGACCTCTACATCATATTCAAGGATCTTAGTGATCCACTTGGCTCTTTTCTCTGTAATCTCCCCCTCCATGATGTATTCCCTGACACTTGGGTGAGCTACAAGTATCAGAGTTTTGTTCCCTGATATCAGATGCCTGAATTTCTTGAGGGCTTTTACCATGGCATAGGCTTGTCTTTCCACAAAATTGTACCTAGTCTCATAATCTCTTAGAGTTCTTGAGAAAAAGGCTATTGGGTGCTCCGCCTCTAGCCTGTCGTTCTTTTGAGTCAAGACAGCAACAATACTTGACTCTCCTCCATAGACATACATTACGAAGGGCATGGAAAAATCTGGGTTCTTGAGCACTGGGGCTGCTGAGATAGCCTTCTTAACCCCTCAAAAGCTTGCCTTCCTTTTGTAGTCCACTTGAAGACCAGGTCCTTTTTTAGCAAGAGTGTCATTGGTCTAACCAAGCCTGCAAAATCAGATATGAATTTACTGACAAAATTGATCTTCCCTAAAAAGGACTGGACTGCCTTTTTATTTGTTGGAAGAGGTAGGTCCATTATAGCCGCGATTCTCTTGGGATCTATAGAAACCCCTTCCTTAGATATTATGTGCCCCAACAGTTTACCCTGAGGTACAACAAAAATACATTTCTTGGGATTCAATGATATCCTAAAATCCTGACACTTTTTGAAGACAGATTCTAGATGATCAAAATGATCATCAGCATTCTTTGAAAAAATAGTGAGGTTGTCCAGATAGACCAGGATGACCTTATTTATAAGTTCACCAAAAGTTATATCCATAGCTCATTGAAAGGTGGCTCCTGCATTTGATAAGCCGAATGGCATCTTCACGTAGGCAAATGTCCCCCATTTGGTAGTGAAAGCAGTTTTGTACTGGTCTTCTTCAGCTAGCCAAATCTGATTATACCTAGAGAAACCATCAAGTAAAGAAAACCTCTCTGCTCCAGCCACAGTTTGCAAAATTTATTCCATGGAGGGTAAGGGATAGTGGTCTTTCAGAGACGCTCCATTTAGATCTCTAAAATCTACACACAGCCTTACATCTCCATTCTTTTTCCTAACTGGGACTAGATTTGATACCCAGGTTGAGTGTTTGATTGGAAATATTATTTTGGAATCTAGAAGTTTCTACAACTCATCTACCATTAGAGGCTCTATCCTTGAATTTATTGGTCTCTATTTCTGTCTGATGGGTTTGGATCCCTCAGTCAACTCTATTGTGTGCTGGATAATGTCTCGATTGTATCCATGAAGGTCTTCATAGCTCCAAGCTATGACTCTATCGTATCTCTGGCACAATTCGATTAATCTTTCCTTCTCTTCCTGAGTTGTAGAATTCCCAACTTTTAGTCTTTTCCCATCACTCACCTCCACTTCGAAATAGTCTGCCTTATCTACCTGGAACCTTTTCTTTCCCAGGCTTACATCCTATGGGTCAAACAAGCTTTCTAAGGTGATCAATCCTTTAGGGAGCTTATTAGTCCTTAATTGAATAATTTGATCACCATATGCCTCTTCAATTTTAGTTTGTAATTGATCAACAAACTCATCTGATTGCTGTAAGAAAGAGACTACTTGAGCATCATTTTCAAACACTTGCCAATGCTCATCATTGTCTGGGATGGTCGGCCTTACTATAACCTTTACTGACTCATTGTTAACCAATAGGCCAGTTGCTGGGTTAAACTGTGAGCCAATCTGAGCCATCCTATCAGCCTCAGAGTTTTGACTTCTAGGGATTATCTCAATATTGAAGGCTTCAAAATCTTCTATCAAATCCCAAATTCTATGCCTATAGGATCTCATTCTCACATTTTTGGCTGCTGCCTTTTCCCGTATTTGCTTCACTACTAATTCTGAATCTCTTTTTACTTTGAGGTTCTTTATTCCCTTTTTCTTGGCTAACAGGAGCCCATGTACTAAAGATTCATATTTTGCATCATTATTAGTGCAAGCAAATTGGAATCAGATAGCCCTAAAAATTTTATCACCATTTGGAGCAGTAAGACAAATTCCTGTTCCAGCACCATGTTTACTTCTAGCCCCATCAAAATTCAAAGTCTAGAGCTCTAAATCTTGAGCAGTAGGTGATTCTTCTCTTATAACATTTGGGATCACCTGATCCTCATCAAAAATGACATACGTGCCCAAGCTAGTAGAGTCATAGTTCCCATATGGGTCGCTACGCATCATAGCCAACAACTGGTTGTTTTCTTCTTCTTGATCATGCTCAGTCCAGTCTCCTAGTTCTTCGACAAAATTTCTTTCTTTTTTATTCAACATGGCATGATCTGCTTCTAATCTTGTTGTTGGTTCGTTGGTGATATGGTCTTTGGACAGTGGTTTAGATAGAATTTTCATCTTTAAATCATATCTAGTTCTCAGAATAAGGTGAGACCAGTCTAGAGACATATATCCTCCTATTTTTGTTGTAAAGTCTCTGGACAAACATAAACCAAAAATAGGAGGAATATCTATGACAACTATATCTTGGTTAAAAATTATATTGGGACATGTGTATAACTGCAAGGGGAGTTGTTTGATTCTCCCTAAGGTTTGTACTATTTTACCATCTAGCTGCATAACTCCCTTTGCAAGGGGTTCATATTTTATTTCCAAGGCATCAGTTATTTGCTTGGGCATCACAGTTGTACTAGCACCTGAATCTATCAATGCATTATGCAAGATTTTCTTTCCAACTATCAGAGTCAAATAGAAAGGCTCTGGCTTGGATTTACTTACTTGTGCTGCATTGTTCATGAAGGCTGTTGTCGTTGGAGGAACCATATCTTTGAGCTTTTCCTTTTTAGTACGTCCTCCCTTGGTAACAACACCTTTGGGCATTGCTTGCCCTTGCAGAGCTTCTTGCAGTAGTGTCTTTTGTTCAGGGATAGCCAAAATATCCCATATAGACACTTGTGCCAGAGTCTTCTTTAATTGGTCCACTATATTGATTAGTCCCAAAGACTGAGTTTTTTGGTAATAGGGATACCTCATTTTTTCCTGAATCTGGGTAGGAATCCCTTGATCTCGTACCGGCTGAGGCACTTCTTGCCTAATAGTAGCATTCCTTTGCCCCTGAGATGGAAGATTATTCTTGACTTAACCACTTACAATCTTGGGTTGCTCCGCCATCCTCCTATTTGATCTGGTGTAATAATCAAATTGCACTACTGGCCTTTGGGAGGTAGATGCTTCATTCAAGAAAACTGCTTCTTCATCCTCAACCCATGAGAACAAAGCATGTTCCAAGGCTATTTCTTCTTCTTTTTTCAAGGACATTCCTTGAATCTGAGCCACTAGAACTGAATTATGCATGTCGAGAGACTGGTAGGCTTGATTGCTATTGGTACTGGCAAACTGACCATCCATTCTTCTCTACTTAGCCACCTTTTGTTGTAGATTACCCCTAGGACAATCTCTAGGTGCATGAGCATCGTTGCAAGGGAAGCACCAAGCATTAGTATCATCCACATAATTATTCTGACCTAGAACCATCTCCCTATTTGAGTTGGGAGGAAAGGTCTGGGAGGGTGTGGGAACTGCAACTAATTGATTTGCTGGTTGATGGTTGGTTTGCCTTGGAGGGCCTTGATATTGGTTTGGTTGGGATGGAAACCTGTTTCCTTGATAGCCTTGATAAGGAGGCTTAGGGAAAGTATTTTGTTGCCTCTTCATATTAATCAGCTCATTGGAGAATGTCCTTAGCATACTCTTGATATCATCCATCTCAGATGATTGAGTAGGGACCAGTTGCTTCACAGATGATGGAGGGTAAGTATACATAGACACAGGCAGGCTCATAGCTTTAGGAACCTCCTAAGGTAGGGGCAAAGGTAATTTATAGTAATACAGGCATGGGAGGCCTTGGAGGTAACTTCCCAGCATCAATTAAATGATTCTTAGCTCTGACCACAAGGTCATAAGCTACTGGCAAAGTGTGTCCTCCCATTGATTGAATCATAACAGATATATCTGAATTTAAAGCCTTGAGATAGAATACTATGGCCATACTAGGTGGTGGTTTAGCTGCAACGGGGATTATGTCCCAAGTTTTTTGGAATCTAGTGTTGAATTCAGTCACGTCCTCTTGTGGTCCCCTTTGAATGGTGATTAACTACTGTAACAAAGAAGACTTATCACCTTTCTCTACAAATCTTTCAAATAACTGATCTCTGAGCTGGTCCCATGTGGATATGGTATTTGGGGTCAAAGACTGATACCATTCTAAGGCTTTCCCTTTGAATGAGGCTACTAACAACCTTAGGGCCACATTTTGCTCTATGACACCATGTATGGCACAGACATCTAATACATCTTGAAGATGTTCCATGGGTGTTTTTGAGTCTTGCCCACTAAATTTGGGTAGAGCTTTAGAGCATTTACTGGGATAGGGTCCCAAACAGCTGGTGGTGTTGGGAGGATTAAGGGGCTACCAGTGTCTCAGCTTGCATAATTTCTTGGGGGTACAAGGGCTCCCATGTTTGGTACTGGTACGAAATGTTTAACTCTTCTTCTTGGACTGATTACCAGAGGTGGTAAAAGAATACCTAGATTTGTAGCAGATTGCGCTCTGGTGACTGGTCCACAGCTCCAACTCCTCATAGCTCTTTGGTTCATGCGGTCTTGAAGGAAACTTCAAGACTAGTCCCATTGGGCATGCCAAAAACTGTTGATGTCTTAAAATTGTGCTTGATCTTAATCAATCAACAATGGGAAGTTTTAAGCTGTGGGACATTGTGGCTTGAAACAACCTCAAGATTTTAGAGAAGTTGGTCTCTTCTTTTGTATTCGGTGTTGGGGAAAAGGGATAGGAGATTAGACAGAAATGCAAATGCAAGAATGAAACCTAACTATGGCGATGTGCCTGAGTGTAATCCTAATCCTAACCTGAGCATAGTGAGACTATATATAGGATTCAATTACATTTAAGAGCAGACAAGTGCATGATCAATGTAAAAGATTGAAATAATAGAAATAGAGGTTCACAACAGAGGTTTTCTTTTGCTGAGATACAGGAATTGTCAACAAAGGCATAGTGTTCAATCTTCTTAATAAAATCTTCCAATCACATAATAGGTGCAAAGTCACGTACAATTATGTAGAACTTCAGACTCTATAAGATGAGATAAAAGCAAATAACATTTCCAATCACAACACTATAAAATCTACAGTATAGACTACTTTGCAAATGACACAAATAACATCAACAAAGGCATAGTGTTTAATCTTCTTATTGAATCTTCCAGTTATACAAAATATGCAAAAACACACACAATCATATAAACCTTTCAACTCAGGAAAATGAGACAAAAGTAAATGATATTACTGGTCAGAACTCTGAAAGTCTAAAACTATATGAAGTCCTCCCCCTTTTTTCAGTTCCTTTCCTTCTTGTATATATAGCCTCAGATATCTCCTTTCCTTGACTCCTTTCTCTGCGTAATTATGCTCCACCTTTAACTCACAGGGGGCAAATAGACGGTGCTTTTAATGCTTTGGGTGCATCCTCGTCTATTAAGAAGGGCCATACTAGAGAAGGGCGGTTGCCCATGACTACGACATGGTGATTCCTGACTAGTACCTCTTCTCACGCTTGAATCTCCTTGTTCCATCCCCTGCTTAGCCGCACAACTGTGCATTCTGCCTCCACTTACGGGGGACAAACAGACGGTGCGTTCAATGTTTGCAGGCTCCAAAAACCTACTCGACGAACTGTTCCATCTACCAGGAATAACTCCCGTCGAATTTCCCTCCAGCTCGATTTTGAAACGGATACACAGAACACCCTGTTCTTTTGAAAAGGAAGAGAACACTTAGTCAATTGCCTTGAAAGTCTTAGAAGGCCCCAGAGAATGACACTTGGCACTTTCCGCTTGATTCAATGAAGACCCGCGGCTCACTCCGCTTTCCCTTTAGCTATGTTGTAGAAAGAAATATTTGGGACGTAGGTTAGGCTTCTCCGAATAATTCCACTTGGCAACCTCTGCTGACCCTTGAAATAAAATCTGGGACCCACCACATTCCTTTTAATGAAACTCAAAGATGACTCTCAGATGTCGACACATGGTGGCTTCCAGGGCTCTTGGGAAGATATGTGGCATCTTTCGCTTCTTCGATTATGGATATGTGGCATCTTTCGCTCCCTCCAAGAATGAAGTAGAAAGGGGCTCGAAAAGTGACACTTGGCGGCATCCGCTATTGTATGGCACTTAAGCAAAATAAAACGACGCCTTTTTGCGTTGAACCAAAATAATGACCCCAGGAGTTAAACCAAAGTCTCTCAAAAGTCGACACGTGGTGACTTCTGATGCTTTATTAAAAAGGGTTCAGGGCCTTCCGCGACTGCCACTTGGCGCCTTTCGCTGCATCCTGCTCCTTAGTCTTTTTGAAAACCTTTGCCGAAAAGAAGAAACGCGGGTACTGATGAGACACGGATGCTGACACGTGGACGCTCCCGCTTAGCCGCTATTAGGTAAATGGCACGATTCACGGTCCTCTGGAAAGTTACAAAAAGAGTCTCGAACGATGCCAGTTGGCCGGCCCCATGTTTCGGAGAGCGACATGTGGCAGCTTTCGCACGAACTCAACACTTAACGCAAAATTGAAACAAAGAATCAGAAGAGAAAGAAAGGCCCGTGCTCGGACAACGCCACTTGGCAGCCTTCGCTACACTTCGACACTTGACGGAGAATGAACCCACGTCCTGCTCCAACTCTGCCGCTACGCCCAAGGTATTGCTGGAACCAAAATTGCAGTGCTCGACTAAAAATTTGAATGCAACGTAGAGTAAAAATTTACTCTACAGTATCCATATATCCAACATAAATCAACAACAATTCAAAATACAAATATCACTACAAGGAAAAAGATGTCATTTTAATATAAGCATAATTGTTAAATCATTTCAACTTTTTTAAATGTATACATTAACTAAACCATTATATGACCTTTGTTCAAATTACAATTAAAGATATAATGGTTTTACGAATTTTATGAAATTTTATTAATATATACTCTTAATATTTCTATTTTTGTATATTATGACAAAAATATATATTACATTGAGTCTATTAAAATATTAATTATTTTAAATATAATTATCTAATAAACCACCTTTTACCTCTATTTCCATACATCTAAACTTTTTATATTTATCTATATAATATCAATTATCTTTTTAATGTACTTGTCATTATATTACATCCTAATCTTTTATTTTCATCGATTTATATTTAACATAAAATATATTGTATAATTTGTAATCTTCTTTACATCATAATAAATTTAAATAATTTTTACAATTACAATGAATGCTAACCACTACATTACCTTTATTATTAAAATGACTCTTTACATATGGAAAAAAATTAGAATCTTTCAAATAAAAATTGTTTCCTAATTCCTTGATTAAAATCCTAATTTGGGATGTGATAACAAAGATGCAAGGAACAATTTCTAATTGGCAATTTTGCCTTTTTCGCTTGAAAATTCTAGATCCCCATTATTCTTTTTAGGTGGCAGAGTTTAGGAAGTGGGTATATCTTACCTTTTCTTTAACACTGGCCTTACACTAAATTTTCTTGTAAAGAAAAAAGGTCGAAACTTTGACTAGCATGTGTACTATTAAACTCCACGAAGAACAAAAGTAGGCTTTTGAATGATCATTGCACTATCAAACTTCAAAGAATGTTAAAAATAGGCCACATTTTCACAACACACATGAATTAGAAACAAGCATCAAAATTTTCCAAGAAGTTTAATAAGGCTTAAACATCAGAGTATATTATTTGAAATTGTATTTATTGAAAAAAAACACACACATAAAGAGAAAAGAGAAAAGAAATAAGAAATTGTGTACAAAGTAAAATGGGTAAGATGAGTAATCATATAATTTTTTTGATGGGTTAGGATACGCAGTTACCTTCTTAGAATAATGGGTTTTTTTATGAGGTTTGAACAGGTTAACTAAAGTGTTTAGGAAGGTGGAAGGAAGATGAATTCTCAATGATTGTTTATTAAGATGATTTTGAATGAGTAAAACTGAAACTATAAGTATGTTTATAAATTGAAGGTACACCAAAAATAATTCATGGAAAGCAAGAGAATGACCTACATTCTATTTTAGAATCTAATATTCTTCAGGACATGGATGCTTCAATTCTAGCTTATTGAGTGTCTTTTACATTTTTTTGTGATTCAACTTATATAGAGATTCACCACCAGTGTCCTCATAATTGAAAATAATATCATTGCACAATCTCCATCCTTTTGTGAATGTTTCTAGACAATATTGGAACTCTTCAATGTCTTCTCCAATGACTTCAAATGCATTTGGGTTGGCTTTAGGATCTAAAGTAGAGAGAAGTGTGTTGTGTGTCTCTTCATGAGCTATAGAATTAGAAAAATTATCTTCAAAAATATTTTTGATAAAAGTTCTTTGCTCAAACACTTCTTGTGGTCGAGACAAACTCATCTTTGAATAAATGAAGTCGAATCTAGGCCTTCAGAAGGACTGCCATCCTCATCTAAAGGTCTAGTGCATATAACACCATTGGATCTACAAGGGTGTGATCATGCATGCACGTTAACTAAAGTATCCCCATGTTCATCTTCTCTAACATCATTGCTAAAAAGCTTACTTGTATGCAAAATGAGTGTATTAGTAAGCACACAAAATGCATGCAAAGTGTCAATGTTGAAGTAGCTTTTGGATATGGACTCCTACAGATTGATTAGGTGCACAATGTGCACCTGGTTTATCCTACATATAGCCTTTTCCTCGGCCCTGAAACTTTGAGTAGTCAAAATAATTAGGAATCTCGTTGAGGATAAACTTGCAACAGGGTTTTCTTAAAAAATACAACAAAACCTCTTGGTTGTTGGTTGTTATAAGGTGAGTAATCAAAGACCATTCACCATTGGTCCCCCAAAAAAATATTATCAATTATGTTGGCATCAGTGGATTGGAAATTGTTTGCATGATAATGGAGGCAGTGCATTGATTGATGGATCAATGAATAATGTACAAATTCGGTTTTTTTGTTATTTGTTTATCCTTCACACCACATGTTGATAATTTTCCATCATAGTAAGACCTACATCTCTCTAGATATAATATGTCCATCTGTCAAATTGACTTGTTATCGAGTCAACTTGATCTACTACTTACTCTAAGGTATTTGTTAAACAAGTATGGTGGGTTTTGGTCAAATGGGGGTCCGTCATTATCTTAATTATCTCATCAATTTATATTTTATTTTCAACTATATGTGCAACTAAATCCTCCTAACTACCTAGGGGGTCTTGTGGAATTGTAGGAGGGCTAGGAGGGTTAGGAGGGTCTTGTCTTTCAATTGAACGGGTTGTTCAAACAAAAAAAATAGTTTTAATAAATAAATAATACAAATCCAAAATAATTGCCTAAAATGTTGTGTTAATTGGTAGGAAATTTGCTTACTTACTTCCCATCTGTTGCGGTATTGTTGATTTATCGACCTAATTAGAAAATTGAAGCAAGAGTGTTGTGTTTTTTCCTCTTGGCAAGAGAACACAAACACAGTTTAATAATTAGATGTAAGGCAAAGAGGAAATGCAGAATGAAAGATAAAATGAGGGCTTGGAAGACCTTTTTTTGTTTTTACGTATATAAAACATAATGCATACATGTTATAATTTGTATATATTTTTTAGTATTTAAAGTGCGTATGTATTTACCAAGCCTAGTTTTCATAGCATGTGTACATGTTTTGAATTTTTTTTGAAAATATCCACAGAATTGTCCCCCAACTTTTTGCACTTATGCTCGTATCGATGCCTAAATTTGGACATATGTTCCATATTGTTTGGATGTCAAAGTGTATGGACTTAAAGTGATGAATAGTGGGCTAGTCTTTTATGTGGGATGTCAAAATGTAGGACATGCATTGAATCTAATATCTACTTTATGGTCCTAAAAAGCAAGTAGGTCTTGAATATAACATGGATAAAATTAATTAAAATTTTGTTATGGATAACGGATTTATACAATTGAATGAGGTTCACCAAGTGCAATAATTTTGGTTTTTTAGGTCCCCGTCATCTTCTTCAACTCAACTGGCAATCTATTTACAATCCTCCTCCATTTTGATCCCCCTTCCCCAAAAAACTTATATTTCATAATCTAAAATTCAAGGTTTGATATTCTATTTCATGGTCTAAAACTTATAGTCGATTTTTTATTAGTCCTTGCTTTGCAGGATCTATTGTAATCCCCTTGCTTTATTAATTTGTAGTCGAAAATGGGCTTTTCAATTTTTTTGCTAAGTTCCTAAAGTTTTTAGATTGATTTTACATTTACAATGTATTTTATAAAAAAAATTGAAAAAATTTATTTTCTTGACTTTTTACTGAGTAATGCAAGATGACAAGACTAATATTATGAGAAAATGATTCATTTTTCAATTTAAAAAAATAAAAAAAATTATTGTCATCCAATAAAATCTTATCAAGTGCTAAAATTAAACACATGACTATAATCTTATAAAAATGAAAAGGAGACAATGACAATGACAAATAAATAGATCTTACTATTATTTTAATGCTATAAACTATTTCTAAGATACCTAATGGTTATCATCTATTTCATACCCTTTCTTTTATAAAATAGTTGAGATGGTAAACTAATGGAATGATAACATAATGATATAATATATATTATTAAACACTTTTAATATTAATATAATCATACTATTGTGTGTATAAATATTACTCAATATTTTTATTTAAAAACACTCACAAATGATAAAATTAAGCATCACAAAAACATCTCACACATTATTAATAAATACTATATACTTATAATATCCATTAAAACCTTCTACAATATATAATAAATTGTATATATTATTTAATATATTTATAAACTGATACATATATAAAATTTTTAAATTATATATGTAATGAAAATAGTGATAAATATATTTATATTAAAAATGTTAAAATGGTAAATATATATTATATAAGATTTAATTTAAATACATGATGTAATTCCACATGTCACATTATGATCTATGATATTAGATCGTTTGATTTGTTGGTTGTTCAAAAGATTTGAATCGCCACTAAACTAATGTGTAAATGGAGCGTTCATTTTAGACAAAAAATATTGTAATAAATAAGCTCATTATATTATTATTTTTATTATTCTTTTTAAAAGAAGGTACTAAAACTGCATCATGACACTTGTTTTTGTTGTTTTATAAGAGAAATTATTTACACATATAATTTGTTGCATACACTCTTGTGTAAGGAGTTTACATTCTTAAAAAATAATTTTAGGATAAAATGAACAACCCATTTCGTGCCCTCACACCCAAATGATGGACTTTTTTCAATTTTCATTCAACATATATTATGGCAAACAAGGTCGACGGTTAGATCTTTAGTGTCGTCTTTGAACATGCACGATAAAAACTAAACCATGTAGAAAGGTCAAAGGTTCCGATAATAGTTGTTGCATTAGAAGGATCAATTCTCAAGTTTGACACTCGCATGCAAATTTAAACATGACCTAGTTCTAATATCGAATGATCTACCTAAAGCCTCACGTTTTGATGTAGTCCTCAAAGCGATCAAGTCCACCATTGCCAAACACAGGCACAATGGCGTCTAGGTAGTTGGGCATTATATAGGTAATGCCATTGCGATGTTAAATGGTCGTGAAATTGTACATATAGTCTCCTTTTGTAAATCTAATTTCGGTATACATAATTTACTCTTCTTAAATTTAAAGTGTGACATATTTATTGACCAAATTCATTTCATAGTATTCTCTACTACCTTTTTTTGTAAATGCAAGTTGTTATTTTGATAAATGGTAAAATTTTAATTCTTTATTTATTTAATGTTTTAATCATTATGTTGTAAGTTAAATTTGATTGACATATAAATGTATTTATATATTTTCGTAAAAGTTTTTTAAATAAATTATATTATATGTAAAACAATTTTTTTTTTAAAATGGTGAACCATTGAAAACCATAAAAGATTATAACAAAATATATATATATATATATATATATATATATATATATATTCTTGTTTCCTTTATTAATATATATATATATAGAGAGAGAGAAATGTTGAATAGATATCCATCATCAAAATTTTATATTATATATAAAGTTATTTGTCAAATTTAGTTTTTAATTATGAAAAATCTAAGAATTTAAAATAATACATTGTTGACTTAACACCTCTTGAATTTAAAATAATACATTGTTGACTTAGCACTTCTTTTAACTTTTACAAAGTATAATTAATGTATAATTTATGTCTTAAATAATTGGAGATAGTATTTAGGATGGCTCCTAAATTTTTTAATAAGTATTGAAGAATAAATTTAAAAACATATATATATATATATATATATATAAATTCCAAAATATATGTTATAATTTTATAAAAAAATAATTTTTTTTTTTTTTTTTTTGTCCCTATGATGATAACTAAATCGTAAGGAAGGTGAGCTTTACCCATAAAATTCCATATTTGAATCTCCCTTACCATTGATAGTTGACTTCTCATGTAGCAAAAACTAGTTACTGATCTTTTTAAAAAAATTATTATATTTTTATTTATAATTAAAATTTAGATAAATATTAATTGTTCATAAATAGGTATGGGAAACTCCCAACTTCTTTTTTTTCCATCTCTTCAAACTTTCTGGCTAATTTTTAGCAGTTCATTATTTTTTTAAAAAGATTCTAAAATATTTTTTTATCATACCTTTATCTTTCAAGATACCACCCACTCATTGAAAATAAGAGGAACAGCCCCTTCATGGGACCCCTGCCTAAACTGACTCCCCTAAAAATTATTGCAGAGGTAGTCGTCATAAACACAGGTAGTAATAATCCCACGGCAAGATCTCAATATTTCAAATGATTAAAATCCCCATAAAAGAAAGAGCAATAAACTTCAACGGCAATCTGCCTTCGCATATAGTTACAAATGATATCTTCACGTTGCAGAAAATTCAGTACCTCTAATTGTGATAGAAATGTTTTCAAATTCCTGTATTCTTGACCATGCTGAAATTGAGATGAATACAGAGATCTCTCCAGAAATTGATATTGGAATTGTGGGTGGTGGGCTAGCAGGGCTGGCTCTTGCACTAGCCCTGCAACAACGAAACATCCCATGTCATGTGTTCGAAACCCATCCACCATCAATCACTGCAGATACAGCCTCCATCGTTGGCATTGCCCTGAATGGCATTACTGCACTCGAAGGAATTAAGCCTGGCCTCGTTACAGCTTTAGCCCAAGCTGGGGCTTATTCCACCAAAACCAAATTTGTTACTTACACAGGAATTGAAGTGTCCAATTCCACAGTTCAAGAAAGGGCCCCAGGGGAGCTCCTGATACTCACATGGAAGTCAATTCACAGAATTTTGGACAGTTTTATTGATAGATCTAGAATTTCCTTGTCTCACAAGCTGCTAGACTACAAGCTTTGCAAGGTTGGTGACTTTTTTTTACAAATTTCAATAATTTTTTTTTAAATTAACTATTATTTTACGTGGTAATCTTACTAAATTCGTCTGGGTACTATTCCAATTTCATCTCTTATATTGTAACAAGTTTTGTTAACAACAAGAATTGATTTTTATAAATTTTTGTGAACCCAACATTTTCATCAATTAAACCAACTAAATATATTTTTAAAAAACCTGCTTAAATTAATTTTAATTATCTACTTTTGAATCTATTATCATCTCGATGACAAAAATTCTCTTACACAGTTCTCTTATAATTTTTTTTTTATAATCTACCTTTCTTATGGCACCTGATGATGATGATGGATCACTTGGTAAGGTTCAATCATTATGGACTGTAGAAGCCTCAAATTTCCGTAATATTTGTTGAGAATGAAAAGGAATTCTGCTGATTATTTTTAGTTTGATAAATTGGTAGACACTCATGTGGGGATTGCACTTAACACCTGGTAACGTGATCCTTCCAAATTGACTCTAGACTTGCACCTAGCCTTGATTACAGGGAACTCTTGCTCAGACGGAATTAAACAGTCACTATAATGGCATTGCCCCATCCTTACCACTAAACCATGGCCCTGAATACGATTGTGCTGATCTTTTTTGTATTTGTTTGGTATATTGGTCACTAATCAAGGTTAGGATACCATTCTGCTAAGAAGCCCTGTTGGCGTGGTAAATTGGAAAACACAGAGACTGACCTGATCTTCTAGGGAGTGCACTGTCAAGTTTTGGATACCATTCCACTTAGAAGCCCCGTACGTTCAAGGGCATGTAAAACAGCAAAATTCCCCTGATACTTGCATCCAGCCGGGTTCACAGGAAGAAATGTGCGCGGCAAGGTTAAACCTAAGTCATTGTCATGGCATGGCATTGCTCCGTCCTTAGCACTATACTGCGGTCCGATGACTAGAATTCTAGTGATGATTGTTTTTGATAAATTGGTTTAACATTCCCAATCACCTTATGGGGGAGTACACTATCAATTTTAAGATACCACTATGCTAATAAGTCCTGTACTTTCGGGGGCGGTTATTCTGCCTGAATTCGTGGGAATTGCACCCACCCTCATTCACAGGGAGCAAGCGCCTAGTGAGGTTAGAACCCGAGTCATCATCATGGCAATGCTTGGCCCTTAGCACTATAATATGGCCTGATGAATGGGTTTCTGCTGAATGTTTTTTTTGGTAGATTGGTAAACACTCACCCCCACCCCCTGCAGACTGCACTATCAAGTTTAGGATGTCATTCTTCTAAGAAACCCCATAACTTCAGGGGCATGCATTCCGTCAAATTCAGGAGCCTTGCACCCAGCCTTGTTTACAAAAAGCATATGCCAAACAAGGTTTAAACATGAGTCATTAACATGGCATTGCTTGGCCCTTAGCACTATACCATGGCCCAATTAATGGAATTCTGTTGAATTTGTTTTGGTAAATCAGTAAGAACACACCCACCCTCTGTGGAGTATCAGTACACTATCAAGTTTAGGATGCCATTTTACTAAGAAACACCATACCTTTGAAGGGTATGTATAACCACAAAATTAACCGGATACATGCGCCCAGTCTTGTTCAGGGGGGTTTGTATCCAACCGGATAAGGATGTGGGCACAAATAAAACACCTGGTGGGCGCTCGCCGGATAAAGATAGTCATAGAACAGCCTATAGAGCATGTGCTCAACGAGGCTTAAATCCGAGTCATTATCATGGCATTTCTCCACTTGCAATGGCCCAATGAATAGAATTTTGCTATTCTGGTATTTGGTCTATGGAGAGAGCATTCTCAAGTTTAGGATAACATCTGCTAGGAAGCACTCTACTCAGGGGTACCGGGTATGTATAACATCAAAAATCATCTGATAGACTGATTCTTGCACCCAGACTCATTCATGGCAGTGCTTATTCCTTACCACTACACCATGGCTTGATTTACAGAATACTGCTCGTTTTATTTTTTGTTTGGTAAAATGGTAAGCACTCACCTCCCTCCTTTGGAGAGTCCACCATCAAATTTAGGATAACATTCTGCTAAGCAGCCACATACCTTCAGGAGTATGTATACTGCCAATATTCACAAGACTTGCACCCAGCCTCATTGACGCGGAGCCTGTGCCTAATGATGCTTAAACCCAAATAATCATCATGGCGTTGCCCTACACTATCACTAGACTATTGCCGGCTGAACAGAATTCTGTTAATTATATTTTAAATATGCTTATCTGTATAAAATTTAAATGATATATTTTACAGGTATAGAAATCATCTTCATCATTACCAATTGATTCATAACTCTAATATTTTGTGAAACACAAAGCAGGGTGGTGTTGAGGCCTATTTTAAGTACCCCAAAGAGGGTACAGATGATCATAGTATCAAAGTGGTTCCCTGCAAGCTTTTGATTGGGGCAGATGGGATATGGTCTGCTGTTCGTAAACAGATGGTTGGGGATGCTTCTAGATACCTGAAAATGCGAACATGGAGCGCATTAGTCCATGATCCACATCTCAAGTGAGTGAAAATAACCCTTCTATATAATTGGACTTTGGTCAATTTATGAAAGTCTATTGTCATATTATGATGCGGTCTCTGCTATGTGGGCTATTTGATGGCCTTGGAAAAGGAGATTTTATCATCCGAACAGAAAACAGCACCAAAACCACCAACATCATTTCTAGTTCAGGCATATTCCACCTTTGTTGTTTCATAGCTATGTAGTGTCCACTGTGTGGATCCCGGACTAGTTGGGGCTATCCATAGTTTACTGTTAAACTTCAAATACAAGTAGAAGAAACAGGGAGCTGATTAGACTATATATTTAAACAAGCAAAAGGAAGTTAGTGTTGTCACTTAGATTTTCACCCTTTAAGGAGATGGCAAGGCTCTCCTCATCCAAGTGGCAAAGTGGAATCACCTCTAGGCTTGTGGGCAGCCTAAGGAATGAGGTGAATCTCTAGATAGGGCTAGCTCCCTTGATGTACCACTTTGGAGTGCAACTACTACTAAACTTGGGGGGTGAAAAGGGA
Organism: Torreya grandis; assembly: GCA_037957365.1. Classification (NCBI taxonomy): domain Eukaryota; kingdom Viridiplantae; phylum Streptophyta; class Pinopsida; order Cupressales; family Taxaceae; genus Torreya; species Torreya grandis. Next base: position 1,706,348 of record JARHVA010002928.1, read on the forward strand.
GAGAGATAACTAAAAACAAACTATTATAATGGAGGTGATACACCAAATAATATGATGAAATCCAACCATATGTATGTTACACTTGAAATCAAAGAATAAATTGAACATACACTTCTCCAATCTTCATCTTCTCACATCAATGTTACATTGTGAAGTTATGGATGAATGTGCAAAGTTAGGAGGACTAGACAAGAGGCCTATGAGGGCACTAATGAAAATACTAACTCACTCAATCCTTGACATCTCCTAAAATACTTCACATGCTCTTCAAGAAGAAGCTTTCCAACTATAAATAGGATGGAAAAATGATAAAACATGCTAAGGAATCCATAGTCTTCAAACATTCCAAATGAACACACTAAAAACAATCATGGAAGAGGTAAAAATAACTTGTCTTATTGATAAAAAAGTATACAAATGAGCAGGGCTTTGCTATACTCAGGTGGAGCATCCAATACAATGCCAAAAATGATAGTTCTTATAGAACTTGTGAGAGAGAGAAGAAGAGAGAATTCCAAGGGTCACAAATACACTTTTCAAGTTGATCCAAGGATTTAATTGTGTATTTTAAGAGGATGTGGGATGAACCATGCAAATTCAAGAGCTACAAGTGTCAATGCAAGTCACAAATTTCATGAAAAGTGGCAAGAAACTCCTCATTCTGGCTTTAAAAAATTGCCTGCATGATTAGCCCTATTTTAACACCTTATAACTGATTAGGAGTAGGTCCGATAATTGTAATGGAGGGAAATGACATCATACATGTCTCTCCATGAATTGGTTATAGGCCTGGTCATCTGAAATCACCTGCAAAGGAACAATCATCATCTATTATCTAGAAAATTGCTCTTCTATGCACCCTGCACACTTGGCTTCCAAAAAGAGATAATTTTTTCATGAAAATACATTGGAGAGAGTGAATGAAAAGTTTCAAGACCCTCCATTGCCTTATAAGCTTCAAGGACACTTTAAAATCACTTTTCCTTAGAGTTTTCACACTTCTCACTAGCTTATCTAATAGGCCAGTTTTGACCGACTGAGATGAAGCACCTTGTTTTCATACTTAGATTTTTTTCAAAGAATAAGATATATATAGGAAGTTAGTACAAGTCTCAATCTTATCAAATTTGGTTTCATGTTTAGAATCCTTATAGAACATGTAAAACACAAAAAATGGTCAAAAATAGCCAATTTTGCACCCCATCCATACAAGTTCATACAGAAAAAAAGCATGTGAGAGTCCTCTGTAGGGTCCAATAGTTATTTTGGTCAAACTGGTCCATTATATTGTATCTCCAACTCCATTTTCCAAATTGGGTCTCTAGCAAGGGTTTTCAAGGGTTTTAAACCTATTTTTGGTCTTAATCATTGTTCATAAAGTTTTCACATCCAACCTGCCACTAAATGCCATAATAAGGTTGTTCAATACCCTTTCTAACACCTCTAACCTTCTTGTATTCCCATGCACAACCTCTAATAAGATATGAACATCCAAAGTTGTTCTATCGAGCTCTTTTCCTTCATTACACAGGCCTAACAATGGTCTCAAGCCAAAATTGATTCTCCTAAGTATTTCTTTGTAAGTTTGAAGTTTTAACATACCTAATTCCACCCTAGGAACATTCTCCAATGAGTTGGAATTCTTAATAAAATCTAGGAGTAGAAGTGGCTCTTCATTTGGACACTAGATCTAACTATGTCCAATAGGCTTACCTACAACCTTTGCTCAAAATGACCCTTTTTTGATGCTTTCTTTACATCCACATAGCTTGAACACATCTAATTACATCTCAAAAACATGATCCAAAAGATTATAATGTTCAACCAAGGCTATAGGTGAAGATGTCCTCTCATTTGGGCTCTAGGCCTCACCATGCACAACTAGCCTATCTGCAACTTTGTAGGTTTAGAACCTTTATATTGGTATTATTCCCTCCTTGCTTAGTTCATAAGCTTTTCCTAGGTGTAATTCATCCTCCTACACCTATTGTGAGGTCTACTCTTCTTCCTACCTCACTCTAACACCCTTCTTCCTCAAACTAATAATGAATGCATGAGGGGAAGTACCCTCTGTCTAAGACAAGACAGGGGGTACTTCCCCTATTCTCTCAGGAAAAATTAACCTTGGAAGGTTTTAATAAATTTTTGAGGACTCCCCACACTAAATTTCAAGCCTAGGTCAATCCATTTAACATCTCAAAACTTCAATTTCCAAGACTGGTTCCTTTCAAGGCAGACTACGAAATTATGTTTTCTATTTTGAAGAGACACTTATAGAATATATTTATGAATAAATTTTGTAACCTTTATATAGTTCCTTAGGTCCATATGCACTTTTTTTTTCTTGCATTCATGTTTAGACTTAGCCAATCAACAATGAACCTCTTGTGCTAGCTCACTGTCAACACAGTCAAACATAGTTGGTTGTAGGTACTATTTGACTTTGAAGACCTTGCGTAGATGAATATCAAGGATGTTAATCACATAAAAAATGTCATTGTGGTTCTAAGGAAGGTGTTCAAAAAATTATTTCATCCTTTCAACTTCTTCTAATGGCTTTACAATCACTTTGAATTCACAATTTGAGTCATCCCTACCTTTGACTGAGAAACACTATTTTTCTATTCCTGTAGGTGCTTATGTGCTCAGTTGGGATTTGGTCCTAGTGCATAAATACCCTCTTCAAATATTTGGGTTCAATTAGTAATGTTTTATAACTATGTGCTCATGTTTGTACAAATTCCACTTCAAGAAACCTAACCTTCTCATTTTCTGTCAACACAATCAACTATGTTGGGCTTGATGAAATCCTATAGGTGTCTTTTCTCCTTGGACTTTGGCTATAGTGAAAGGTTCCTTGAATCCATTTTTAAGTCACACACCATGTTTTTGAATCAAAACTCTTCTTTGGAAGCCTTCAAAAACCATTTGAACCTCAAAATCAAGGTCATTACCCTATACTAAGACGTTTTGCCTCTAAACCCTGCTTATAGGTTCATATAACCTCATCCATTTGGTCATGGTGCTACAGACCTCCTTTGGAGCCATGGGAACCATATAATAAATTGTTATATGTTGTAATAAACATATATGCTCTTTTTTATTCTAATTGAGTTTGGTCTTGCTTAGACTGAGATACCCTTGCTATAGGTCGAAATATACACAGTGTATGGGTTGGGAGTGTCCATGCAAGGCAAATAAAAGTCCATCTATTCCTTTGAAGATATTTTTATGTCATGAGTGTACCTTGAAGCATTTGAAACTAGTACCAAATTTGGTATGATCTAGGATGGTCAAACTAAATCATAAGGTCACTTTGTAGTCCAAAGACTGTAGAATCTACTGCCTGGTTTTAGTGGTTTCATAGGCATATTTGGGCTTTATAACAGTTGGCCTCCACCAATCCATCTGATTTCAAACCTTGCCAAGTTGTTATCCTATAATAGAGATATAATAATATTGCATTAGGAATGATCAAAGGTCAATATGACACTTTTATATGCTATCCACAAAAAGGTGATGGTTCTTTGTTTTGCACCTTTAGGGATTTTATCCCTAACACAGTTATCTCATTTCTTTGGAGGTGACCTTCATTCTTTGTTTGGAAATCTACCCTTAATTTTTTTAATATGATATCAAGTATATCAAGACAATGAATAAGGTTAATCATATTTTTCAAACTCTCCATATGACTTGTGAACTCTCTGCTCAGGCCACCTGTAGGTGGTGATTTTCATTATATAGGCAGATTTAGCTTGGATAGTGGTCATGGAATGAACCATATGCATTATCATAAGCCTCTATAGGCCAAAGGTATCTCTCAAAACATTCCAATGATCCTTTTACCTCTCAAAATATTTAAACCCACACTGAGGATTTGATGACATCATCATGGTTCCTATATGTGCATTGGTTATATGTATGGGCAATGAGTGTCTAGAATGGAGAAACAAAGATGGAAAAAGGGACTCATTGGCAGATAAAATCAAAATAAACATTAAAATGAATGATACCCATCAAAAAAATCTTTAAAAAAGAGAGAATACATCTTCTCCAATGTGAAAATCACTTACAACCAAGAACTACATGGCAAGCCATGATGTAATGGTTGTTTGTGTAACATGTGAGCTTGCCAACCATGAGAATTGATTTGGAGACTAAAGATGAAAGGTGAATGGGAATAAATAAAAAATTTAAAACATTTAAATTAACTTAACACAACTTTTTTAAACCATGGAGAAACACAAAGTTCTTGAAAATGGTGAAAATTGCCCATTGCACTCAAAAGAGACCAGTCTGTAAATTTGAGGTTATTGGCTCATCCAAACATGAAAAAACATGAAAAAAAGAATAGACAACATTTTATAAGGAATTTAAAATCATCTGGGAGCAACATTAACATCTATATTGTATGAAATCTCCCAAACAAGAGCAAAACCCATAAGGTGCATGAAATAACTGGCAAATTTGCACAGTCAACTTGTTAGCAATGGTTCATAAAGCACAGTTGACCAATTTTAAAAATAATTATATTTAAATTAATTTATAATATTCTAAAACAACCTCCCAAATTAATTTTCCTTAAAAAGGCCTGAGCTGTTTGTACCAAGCAAAAACCTAAAAGTCACTTTTGCTTGCCAAAAAGGGTGAAAAGAGAGATGAACAATTTCGAGCAAGAAATGACACTTAAAAATTAAAAAAGCATATAAATGATAATGGGGGATATGAAGATTCATATTTAAACCTTTTACAATTGGCACACTTCCTAAAGAGGTCGTACAAGTGTTAAATTCCTCTTCTTTCTCAAGAAAACTGCCTATTTTTCTGCATAACCTACCATCTTTAAGTTTTTTCAGTAAATTAAGACTTATAGGGACACATGGGGCATGAAATAATATTTTAAAACCTTCAAATTTCATAATAAACCCATATAACTCATTAAATATACCCTTTTGACCCCTAAAATGACCTAAAATGATAAACATACATAAAAACTAATTGACCAAGGCCAATATAACATAATTTGACATTAATTAATATTTAATACACATAATGACACTCATATTACACCCACTATATATCTATAAATTCAAGTTTCTACCTATAGGTGCCCCAATTTGACTAAAAAGTCAAATTTGGTCAACAAATTGGTGACTCATAGGGGTAGTATGTCTGATATACTAACTAGACCAGTAGCCTTATCAATCCATTGGGCTTAGGGAGTCATATTAAGTTTGAGACAAACAAAGAAACCTTGGACCATTGACCATTGACCAAGACAACACAACTAATGACTACCTCAACCACATAAAACAAAGGACACACACAACAAAGAAAGCAAACACACACACACACACACACACACACACATGTGCCCAAAGTAGTTAGGGGAAGTCGGGAACACAATATTATATACAACTAACAACCAATCATACCTCCCTTTTTAGGATCAAAGGGAAAGTTTTTTGAATCTTATTCTTCATGAGATGGATGAGGGTGCCAAGCATGTTGCTCTTTAGATTAAACAATTGATGGACCAGACATATTCCTTGGCACCTCAATTACTATGTTCTCAATTAGACTATCTTCAAATAGGTCTTCAATGTAGATATATTCTTCTTGACCATGTTTACATACTTCATGTTGATGCCCACTCTCTTTCTCATGATCAACCTTCATCTTTTTTGTAGGCATGGTCTCAAAAGGAATGATCTCTTGTTCTTTGAAATATTGAGGTCAATAGATATTTTTATTAAACCTGAAGGGCTGATGTATATTTTTTTACTTCTCACCTATGACATTTTGGATAATGTCATATTAATCATCTATGACATCTTGGACAATATCATCTTTCTTGCCATCACTTGTAACCAACTCTAAAGGAGTTGTAGACCCTTTGAGAGATTCAAAGTCTTTGAAAATGTCTTCAAATATCCACCACAAATAATCATATTCACTTTTATCATCATCATGAATGGGAAAAACAAGAGAAGCTTCTTCATTTTCTTCTTTAGATTTCAATAGGACCTCTTCCAAGATTTCTTCTTCAACACAAGGAGTGTATGCTTCATCATCAACCAAACAAGGAGATCCAACATAAGAGCTCACCTCTTCTTCATCACTTAGTACCTCTTGAGGGTTTTCAAAATGTACTTCATATATCACAATCTGATCTTATTTTTCAAAGGCTTCAACATCTTCAATCTCCTTTTTAGTGATGCCAAGACTAGGCATCTTGAAATTCGATAACCTAGCCCAATAAGGCTGCCAAGGAGTTGCACTTTATTCAAGTAAGACTTATGAATTTTCCTTAATCAATTAATCTTATTGAGGTTCCCACCCATAGGTACATAAAGGTAAAGGGTTATGGGATGAGGATAAAAGGAACTAGTTGGTGGATGTGGAAAATAGGGCTCAAAATCAAATTGAGAATGTAAAGTTGGGAAATCTTTTGGGTTCTCTTGAGGAAGGCGAGGCAGACCTTGAGTTAAAACAATGTGATTTTCTTCTTTCAACTTGAAATTCACTTCATTAAAATCTAATTCAACTTATGACTCTCTTGAAGGAGGTTATATGGGGTGTGTTTAGGCATAGAATCTTCTTTGGGGTCTAAACCTTCCATCACACCTTGGCTTAGTAACTTCATCCTTGACTCCAAATCTTCAATTTCTTTGGCTAGGTTCTCTTGAAAAATTCTTTCTTGAAGCTCATAGGAATCATCATGAGTATGAGTAATACATGAGGGTTGACATGGAACACAAGAAGCTTCATGAGGAATGGTGGGAGAGACTTGCAAAGGACCAACTCCATTCTCAACTTCACACTTCTTGACAATGCTTATATCTTCTTTCTTTCCCCATGATTCCACTATCTTAATCCAGCTTAGGATGTTAGGATTAGAAGATTTTTCTTGAGGAATGGTAGGAGGAGTTTGTATAGGATCAAGAGTCTTCTCAACTTCACACTCTTTGTCAAGTCTTTTCTCCTCTTTCTTTCCCCATGACTCCACTGTCTTGTTCCAACTTAGGACATTGGGATTATGAGTCTCTTTTTGAGGTGGTGGGGATGCAATATGAGAGGAAAATGAGGGATTTAACTCCACTTATTTGGCTGATAACATGGAATGCTATAAATGCATATTATCTAACTCAATCTACCTATCAAGATTAGCTTCAAACACAAGATTTCCCCTTTCAACTCTCTCCTCCAACTGATTGGGAAAAGGATGAATTTGATATCTTTGATTTGGCTCATGAGTAGGGGTCATATATGGCTGATAGAAAACTTGAATAATGGATATAAAGGCTAATAGGTTTGGTGAGTTTGCCTTTCATGAACCCTTATCTTATTCTCTAAAGAAGAAACTAGGCCACTCACATCAAGCATCTCACTTGTGAACCTTTGTTAATTAGTTCTCTCAATAGGTACCCACTCTCTTTTGATCAACTCTAATGCTTCTCTTACACTATGAATAAGATGACTAGTGATCTCTAGACCACATCCAATTTTAGTATCAAGATTCAACATACACCTTTCATAGGCCAAGAGTGACTTCTTGAAGGTGGAAATGTGTTGGCTTGAAGAGTGGCTAGGTTGACTAGGAGCAAGACATGGAGAATGCTGATTGTATGACTGATATAATTCATCCATGGGATGACAAGGTTAAAATTGGAGATGATGAAGGTCATATTGAGGCTGGTAAGGATCATGACAAGATTGACCAAGGACTTGTTCATATTGATAGGGAATGGGATAAGCTTGGAATGTCTCACCAACTTGTATAAAGCAAAACTCAACACCAAAATCATCCATAAAACTTCATTTAAAGCAAGAACACAAAGGAAACATGTTACCATAAATATTCAAAGGATAACTTGGGCTGATTTACTAGCTGATATGTCTTTGGAGTCGCCATTGATGCTTGAATAGATGTCTCTAAAGGCTGATTGTTGAGAGACAACACCAAAAATCTCTCAACCTCTTAGACTAAGAGTCCCACTGAGCATGCCAAAAACTATTGTCACTTGTATTTTCACCCTTTTAGAATATGTAAAATATATCCTCATCCAAGTGACACAATGGAATAACCTCTAGGCTTGTGGATAGCCTAAGGAATGAGGTGAATCTTTACATAGGGCTAGTTCCCTTGATGTATCACTTTGGATTACAATTACTACTAAAATTGGGGGATGAAAAGGGAGAGATATAACTAAAAACAAACTATTATAATAGATTTGATACATCAAATAACATGATGACATCCAACCATATGTATGTTACACTTAAAATCAAAGGACAAACTAAACATACACTTCTCCAATCTTCATCTTCTCACATCAATGTTACATTGTGAGGTTATGGATGAAGGTGAAAAGTTAGGAGGACTAGAAAAGAAGCTATGAAGTCACTAATTAAAATAATAAATCACTCAATCCTTGACATCTCCTAAAATACTTCACATGCCCTATAAGAATAAGCTTTCCAATTATAAATAGGATGAAAGAATGACAAAACATGCTAAGGAATCCATAGTCTTCACTTATAAAAAAAAAAAAAATCAAATTAACACACTAATTAAAGTCATGAAATATGTAATAATTAGTTTTTTTAATGATCAAAAAGTATACAAATGAGTAGGGCTTCACCATACTCAAGTGGAGCATCTAATACAATGCCAAAATGGTTAGTTCTTATAGAACTTGTGAGAGAGAGAAGAAAATAAAAGTCCAAGGGTCATAAGGACACTTTTAAATATAATACAATGAGTTACTTGTGCTTGTGAAAAGGATGTATGATGAAACATGCAATTTTAGGAGCTACAAGTGTCAATCCAAGTCACAAACTTCATGAAAAGTGGCAAGAAATTCCTCATTCTGGCTCAAAAAGTGCCTACATGATTAACACTATTTAAAATCCTTATAGTTGATTAGGATTAGGTCCAATGATTTTAATGGAGGCTAAGGAAATTATACATTCCTCTCTATTCATTTGTTGTAGGCTTGGTCATCTAGAATCACTTGGAAAGGAGCAATCATCATCTATTGTCTAAAAAATTGCTCTTCCATGCACCCTGCACACTTGGCTTACAAAAAGAGATAATTTTTTCATGAAATTATATGGGATAGAGTCAATGAAAAGTTTCAAGACCCTTCATTCCCTTATAAGCATCAAGGACACTTTAAAATCACTTTCCCTTAGAGTTTTCACACTTTTCACTAGCTTGTCCAATAGGCCAATTTTGATTGGCTGAGATGAAACACCTAGTTTTCATACTTAAAAACTTTTTAAAAGCATTAGATATATATAAGAAGTTATTAAAAGTCTCAATATTATTCTCAAAGTTGGTTTTATGCTAAGACTACTTATAAAACCTATAAAACACAAAAAATGGTAAAAAATAACCTATTTTACACCCCATCTGTACAAGTCCATACAAACAAGAAGCATGTGAGGGAGCTTGAGTGAGTCTTGTATAGGGTCCAATGGCTATTCTAGTCAAACTGGTCCATTATATTGCATCTCCAACTCCATTTTTTGAATTGGGTCTCTAATAAGGGTTTTAGACTTATTTTTGGTCTTAAGCATTGTTCATAAAGTTTTCACATCCAAACTACCCCTAAATTCCACAATAAGGTTGTTCAATACCCTTTCTATCATCTCTAACCTTCTTGGATTCCCATGCACAACCTCTAATAAGATATGAACATCCAAAGTTTCTCTATCGGTCTCTTTTCCTTCATTGCACATGCCTAAAAATGGTCTCAAGCCAAAATTGATTATCCTAAGGATTTATTTGCAAGTTTTAAGTTTGAACATACCTAATTCCACCCTAGTAACATACTCTAATGAGTTTGAATTATCACTAAAAGCTAGGAGTAGAAGTGGTTCTTCATTTGGACACGAGGTCTAACTATGTCCAATAGGCTTACCTACAACCTTTGCTCAAAATTACCCCTTTTTGATGCTTTCCTTGCATACAAATAGCTTTATTCCATCTAATTACATTTCACAAACATGATCCAATAGATTATAATGTTCAACCAAGGCTATAGGTGAAGATGTCCTCTCACTTGGGCTTTAGTCCTCACCATGTACAACTAACATGTCTACAAATTTATAGGTTTAGACCATTTATGTTGGTATTATTCCCTCCTTTCTTAGTTTAAAATCTTGTCCTATGTGTAATTCAGCCTCCTACACCTCTTATAAGGTCTACTCATCTTTTTACCTCACTCTAACACCCTTCTTCCTCAAACTAATAATGAATGCATGAGGGGAAGTACCCTTTGTCTGAGACAAGATAGGGGGTACTTCCCCTATTCTCTCAAGAAAAATTAACCTTGGAAGGTTTTAATAAATTTGTGAGGACTCCCCACACTAAATTTCAAGCCTAGGTCAATCCATTTGACATCTCAAAACTTCGAATTCCAAGACTGGTTCCTATCAAGGCAGACTGCGAGATTTATTTTCTATTTTGAACAGACACTTATAGAATATCTTTATGAATAAATGTTTCAACCTTTATATAGTTCCTTAGGTCCATATTAACTTTTTTTTCTTGCATTCATGTTTATACTTAGCCAATCAACAATGAACCTCTTGTGCTAGCTCATTATCAACACAATCAAACATAGTTGGTTGGAGGTACTAATTGACTTTGAAAACCCTACGTAGATGAATATCAAGGATGTTTATCACATAAAAAATGTCATCGTGGTTATTATAAAGGTGTTCACAAAATTATTTCATCCTTTCAACTTATTCTAATGGCTTTATAGGCACTTTGAATTCACAAATTGAGTCCAACCTACTTTTGACTAAAAAACCCTATTTTCTATTCTTGTAGGTGTTTATGTGCTCAATTGGGATTTGGTACTAGTGAATACATACCATATCTAAATATTTGGGGTCAATTAACAATGTTTTAGACCTGTGTGATCATGTTTGGACCAAATTCCACTTCAAAAAACCTAACCTTCTCATTCTCTGTCAACACGGTCAACTATGTTAGGCTTGATGAAATCCTTTAGGTATCTTTTCTCCTTGGACTTTGGTTATAGCGAAAGCTTACTTGAATCCATTTTCAAGTCACACACCATGTGTTTGAGCTAAAACTCTTCTTTGGAATCCTTCAAAAACCATTTGAACCTCAAAACCAAGGTCATTGCCCTATATTGAGATGTTTTGGCTCTAAACCCTACTTGTAGGTTCATATAACCTTATCCATTTGGTCATGGTGTTACAAACCTACTTTATATCCATGGGAGAAATTTAATAGATTTTTATATTTTTTACTAACCATATATGCTCTTTAGGCTCCTAACTGAGTTTGTTCTTGCTTAGATTGAGATACCCCTGTTGTAGGTCAACATATACATAGTGTATGGACTGGGAGTGTCCATGCAAGGAAAATAAAATTCTATCTATTCATTTAAAGATATTTTTAGGTCATCAATGTCCCTTGAATCATTTTAAATCAATACCAAACTTGGTATGATCTAAGATGGTCAAACTAGAGCATAAGGTCACTTTGTAGTCCAAATACTGTAGAATCTACTACCTGGTTTTAACAGTTGGCCTCCACCAATCCATCTGACTCCAAACCTTGCCAAGTTTTTGTACTATGATATATATATAATAATAATGTATTAGGAATGATCAAAGGTTAATATGACACTATTATATACTATCCACAAAAATGTGATGGTTCTCTATTTTGCAACTTTAGGGATTTGATCCCTAACACAATTATCTCATTTCTTTAGAGGTGACCTTCATTATTTGTTTGGAAATCTACCCTTAAAAAAAAGTATTCCATGCTCTCAAGTATATAAAGACAATGAATAAGGTTCATCATATGTTTCAAACTCTCCATATGACTTTTGAACTCTCTACTCAGGTCACCTGTAGGTGGGGATTTTTAGTATACAGGCATATTTAACTTAGACAGTGGTCATGGAATAAACCATATGCATTATCATAAGCCACTATAGGTAAAAATTTTCTCTCAAAACCTTCCTATTATATTTTTACCTCTCAAAATATTGAAACCCACACTAAGGCTCTGATGACATCATCGTGGTTCATGTATGTGCATTGGTTGTATGTATGTGTAGTGAGTGTCTAGAATGGAGCAACAAAGATGGGAAAAGGGACTCATTGGAAGATAATCTCAAAATAAACCTTAAAATTCATGATCCCCATAAAAAATTTCTTAAAACAAGAGACAATACATCTTCTACAACGTGAACATCACTTACAACCAAGAACTACATGGCAAGCCATAATGTAATGGTTATTTGTGTGACATGTGAGCTTGCCAACCATGAGAATTGATTTGGAGACTAAATATTAAAGGTGGATGGGAATAAATAAAACTTTTAAAACATTTAAATTAACTTAACACAACTTTTTGAAACTATGGAGAAACACAAAGTTCTTGAAAATGGTGAAAACTACCCATTGCACTCAAAATAAACCAATCTACAAACTTAAGGTTATTGGTTCATCAAAACACCAAAAAAAATTAAAATAATCATGGGGAAAATTTTTAGTAAGAGGTCAACATCATTTGGGATCAAGATCAATAGCTATATTATATGGAATCTCCCAAACAAGAGCAAAACCCATAAGGTGCATGAAATAGCTAGCAAATTTGACTAGTCAACTTGTTAGCAATGGTTCATAAAGCACAATTGACCAATTTTAAAAATACTTATATTTAAATTAAGGAATCAAATTTTAAAACAACCTCCCAAAATAATTTTTACTAGAACTCCCTGAGTTGTTCGTACCAAACAAAAACCTAAAAGTCACTTCTACTTGCCAAGAAGGATGATAAGAGAGATGAATGGTTTTGATCAAGAAATGAAACTTAAAAATAAAAAAATACATGGAAATGAGCATTGGGGATATTAATAGTCATATTTCAACCTTTTACAATTGACACACTTCGCAAAGAGGCTGTAGAAGTTCCAAATTCCTCTTCTTCCTTAAGAAAATTGTCCATTCTTCTGCATAACCTACCATATTTCGATTTTTTTAGTTAATTAAGACTTATAGGGACACATTAGGCATTAAATAATGTTTTTACACCTTTAAATTTCCCAATAAACCCATAAAACTCATTAAATACACCATTTTGACCTCTAAAATGACCCAAAATGATAAATGGACAAAAAACTAATTGACCAAGGCCAATATAACATCATTTGACATTAATTAACATGTAATACACCCCATGAAACTCATATGACACCCATATAGACCTATAAAATCAAGTTTTTACCTATAGGTGCCCCAATTTGACTAAAAAGTCAAATTTGTTCAATAATTAGCACAACATCAAACATGAGGAAACTAACAATTGTTATTATCCATTTGGAAGAAGGTGGGTAGATAAAAAGGGAGTTAAGGTAGGATGTTAATTGAGGAAGTGAAGATGCCATGAAGGAGAGATGTTGGTAGAGGGGTAGTAGTAGCTAGCATGGCTGAAAGCCTTGATGAAGTCTTGGATGTAATGTGTGTCGTACATCAATGTTTAAAGGTAGTCAAATAGGACCAAAGGTGTCGGCTCATGCCAAGGGATGATTAGAGAAATGATAAGAAGAGCACCACACTGAGGATGCAAGAGAAGATGAAGACAATGAGGTGCACATGGATGTACGTGAGAAGAGACTCTTGAGAAATATATGATGGATAAGATGAGGTACCAAGTTGGAGCTATCGTGCTTCTCAAATAGTTTGAACACAGAAGAGCTCATTGATTAGCTCATAAACATAGAAGAATATTTTGATTTCGACAATAGTGACCCATAATGCATAAAGGTGAAGTAGATAAAATTTAAGTGTCATGAAGTTCTATGGTGGAATGAGATGTAGAATGAATGATGCATGAAAATCAAGGAGAAGGTAACTTGATGGGATCAAATGGTTTCAAAATTAAAGTGTAAATTTCTGCCCAAAGACTATCAAATGGAATTGTTCAAGAGATTGTGTAACTTAAGGCATAAGGATCTATATATTATAGAGTACATGGAGGATTTTTACCAAATAACCTTTAGATCGAGTTATAGTGAAGTTAATTAGGATAAGGTCATGAGGTACTTGAATGGGTTGAAATTCTCCATTCAAGAGGAATTAAGTTTATCACAAACAAACAATGGAGGAGGCCTATTAGTTTGCATTAAATGCATAAGAATATTTATTTCCCATACAATGTAACAATGTTTGAGGAAAGGTTAGATTTGTGCAAGGAGTTAGAGGCAACACATGAAGGAACTTATGGATACAAATCATGAATAATGCAATGCATAAACTGCCTGTGTAAAAATAAGAAGGACCACATGGAGTTGAGTAAGAGAATGTGCAAGTGAGCACATCTTATCCATCTATAGGGTGAGGTAAATTCGGATGAGGAAGGGGAAGAGGATGCCATGGACCCTACTCTAAATGTAGATAGTCTACATATTGAGTGTTTGAATGTCCATAGGCATGAGGGGATAGTAGAAGGTCTAACTATTATGCGAACATCACACTCAAATAAGAATATTTTTCAAATTGATATATCACTCTGAATAATTGAGTATGGAGAAACACTCATGATGAAACATGTTTTTTTGAAGCAGTCAGAGGAGAATAAGGAACTGGCATAAAAGAAGAAACTTTTTTAGATAATTTGTAAGTCAAAAGGCAAATGTTGTAGAGTGATAGTGGATAGCAACAACATAAATAAACTAGACTTGAGAAATATGGTATAAAATTAAGTTTGAAGAAGCTGGTACATCTAAACCCAAATAAGGTGTCATGGCTATAGAGGGGTCGTCTGGTGTTGGTGAACAAATAATCCCTTGTGAAGTTCCACATAGGCTCATATTGAGATGAGGTATGGTGTGATGTGATGCCAATGGATGTGTGTCTTGTCATTTTATGGAGGCCTTACAAATGAACATAAGGTTATGCATGACATAAAAGTGAGCACATATCACTTGGAGAGGGATGGAAATAAGTTCACCCCAATATATTACAAACCAAAGTATAGGATCACAATAGTAGTTTTTACATGAGAGTGTTAATGATTGTGGACAAGGAATTCTTGAAGATAGTAAAAGAGGAGAAGGCATGTTTTTCAATGATGCCAAAGTAGGCACAAGAGGATCATGAGGATGCCAAATAAATAAAAGGATGAACCACTTCCATGTAAAGTGGAGTAGTTGTTAGACAATTTTTTTGACATTGTTTTGAGTAACCTACTAGAAGGATTACCATTGATGTGAAATGTAAGTCATTATATTGATTTGATCCCCAAATCAAGTTTTTCAAACAAGGTAGATTATAATCTGGCACCTCAATAGAATGAGGAGGTGTAGAGGCAAGCATGCAAATTAGTTGATCAAGGATTGAATAGTAAAAGTTTTAGCCCATACATAATACTTGAAATATTGATGCTAAATAAAGGAGAAGCATGGCACGTGTGAGAAAAATCAATGGAAATTAATAATAAAATGATCATGCATGGGTGATTTGATGGATTGATTGAGTGATAGTAGATATTTATCTAAAATCAATCTGAAGAGTGGTTATCATCAGTCTAGGATAAGAGAAAGAGATGAATGAAATCCAACCTTTTACATAAAGGAAAGACTATATAAATGGATAGTAATGCTATCTGGGTTGACAAACACACCACGTATGTTCATGAGGTTAATAAATGAAGTGTTAAATCCATTTTTTGGAAAACATTTCATCATGTGCCTAGATGATATTATAGTCTTCAACTAGACAAAGGAGAAACACCTGATGCATCTCTAGGATGTGTTGGAGATGTTACTCATAGAGAAGTTGTTGATTAATGTGAAAATACAACTTTATGAAGATGGATTTAATATACTTGGGTTATGTGGTATCACAATAAGGGCTTAAGATGGATTCAAAGAAGGTGTGTGCAATAGTGAAATGTTCATCACCAAATTGTGCATTTGAAGCATGATGTTTTCATGGTCTCACAAGATTATATAGGAAGTTCATCGGTAAATTTAATGGGATATGTAAATTTATCACAAAGATTTTGAGATGATCTCACAAAAACATTACATGGATGAAGGAAGTTGAGATGGTTTCTAAGAATTGAATAAGAGAGTGACTACGTAACTAGTGCCACTGTTGTCAGATTTTAATAAGGTATTTCACATGGAATGCAATGCAAGTGATGAAATTATAGGAAAAATGTTAAACCAAAAATAAATTTTGATCACATAATTTAGGGAGATTTTTAATGATGTGAAGCACAAGTATTCAGTCTATGACCAAACATTTTATGTTATTGTGCAAGCACTAAAGAAGTGGAGGTACTATTTATTGCCAAAGGAACTTGTGATGTACATAGACCATTAAGATCTATAGTTTGTCAATAATAAAGTAAAGTTGAACTAGAAACACATGAAGTAGGTTGAATTCCTATAGAGGTACACATTTGTGATGAAACATAGGAGTGGGAAATTGAATAAGGTTGTTGATGTGTAGAGGAGAATAACACTATTGTTGATGCAAGTGGAGGTCATGGAATTTAATTTCATGAAATAATTTTATGCAAAGGATAAATATTTTCATGATGCATAGAGAGCATGCACATAACCAAAAAGTGTAGATAGAACATTGTGGTTGGATTACCACATATAAGAGGGGATATTATTCAGGGGAGCATAGTTGTGCATACCTAGAGGGTCAATGCATGAAACATTTGATGAGGGAAAAGCAAAGTGGAGGATTAGTAAGTCACTTTAAGGGTGAAAAAACATTGGTACAATTGGCATAAATTTACTGCAAACCAAGGATGGACATATATGTGTGTGAATATGTGTAAAGGTGTAGAATTTTTTAGTTAGTAAAATGAAGAAGTCAAAACATGGGATCATATCAACCACTACCTATTTCAAAGAATCCATGGAGGAAATAAACATGGATTTTGTGCTAACATTGTCAAGAACATAAAGAGGAAATGATTCCATCTTTATGGTGGTGGATATGTTCTCTAATATGGCACATTTTATCACATGCAATAAGGCAAGTGATGCAAAAAACCTTATCTAATTTGTTCTTTTGTGAGGTAGTTAGGTTACATGGTTTTCCACAAAGCATAGTTTCTAATAGAGATGTGAATTTTGTAGGCAATTTTTTGCATAGGTTATGGAGAAAGCTAGGAATGAGGTTGAATTTTAGCTCAACTTATCATCCATAAATATACATAAAAATTGAGGTCGTGAACTAAAGCCTAAGAAATTTACTCATATACTTAGCTAGAGATAATCCAAATCAATGTGACATGGTGTTGGTGTGATTAAAGTTCATGTATAATAATTCAATGAATAAGAGCACTAGGAAAGAACCTTTCCATGTAGTCAATAAAAGTATCCCAAGAGGAATTTTGGAGTTGAGAGACCTCAAAGATGCACATGGAAGAGGCATATAATTAGAAGACTATGCATAATATATGCATGAGTTACACCAAGAAGTAAGGCAAAGATTGGAGCATAATAATATACCATATAAAGAGCGCATGGGTGAAAGGCATAGAAACAAGGAGTTTGAAGTAAGAGACGTAGTGTTGGCACATTTGCACAATGAAAGGTTTCCAAGGGGAACCTATAATAATCTAAATATGAATAAGATGGGACCATGTAAAGTCATGCAAAAAAATTTAGGTAATGCATAAGAGATAGAGTTTCTACAGGAACTAGATATTTATCCCATTTTCAATATGTCAAACTTGTATGATTTCAATAAGGGGAAATCAGACAAAGAAGAAGAGGAAATAGAGGAACAATTACTAGTTTTAAGAATGTAGATATGGAGAAGGAGAAATAATAGATATAGGCCATATTAGACTCTAAGGTAGTAAGGAGGGTGCATGGGAAGGAGTACAAGTATTACTTTTTAAAGTGGAAGAATCATGTAATGGAGGATGCTACTTGGTAAATTATCACAAATATTGATTTTTGAAGCAATCCTCTCAAAGATTCCAACTTGTGATCCAGAGCTCACATTTCAATCATGCAGGTGTCTAATGTAGGAGCATCCTAGCAGAGTAAATTACTTTTGGTTATTGTGGTTTAGGTTTTTAGTGTTTTGATTGGAAGAATTGGAAGAGTTGGATTGGTTAACAATGGGTGGAAGAGTGGTCTTAAGGATAACCACATTCATAGTTCCCTTGTTTTTGGAGTTAGTGTTGGTTTGATTGTTAGGTTTGGAGGAGGAGGTTTCATTTGATTTGAAGTTAGAATTCTTGTTTCTTAATTTCAACTTCCCCTCATCAATGGTTCTATTTTATAATTTATGTGCCATAGTGAAATCCTTGCCAAAGGTCCTAAAGCTCTGAACCCATAAAGTAAAGGAGATATGTTTGTCACAAGCCCGCGTAAAGAGTTCAATCATCTTGGGTTGGGACAAAGAGAAAGAGAGTTGATTTATCAAGCTTCTCCAATAGGCTATGAAGTCGGATATGGAATCATCATTAAATTGATGAATAGATTGAAGATCAATGATGGAGACTTTCTTAGAGATGTTTATGGAAAAGTGATCTAAGAAAATCTAAACTAGTTGAGCAAAAGAAAATAGGGAGTGTTTTGTAATAACACTATACCAATCTAGTGTTAGACCTGATAGAGACATGGGGAAGGTACGGATAAGGAGAGAATCATCATGGAAAAACATATAACATGAATGCTTAAATGCTCTTAGATGTTGTTGAAGGGTCTTCCTTACTATGAAACTTCAAAAACTTTGAAAGTTCCCATTGAGAAGGATAGGGTCGAATGGAGACAAATGGATGAATTGGTTCATTACATATCTAGTCATATGATAAAATATTATGAGTTATAGAAATGGATGACTCTAGAGTAGTTATTTTATCCATTAACATTTTGATAAGGTTAGTTTGTGGTTTTGCACCCTCGTAGTTGTAGGAAAAATTATGTTGGGTCTAAGTAGGTGCAACATATGAATATCTGGTGGGGGTTATGAAGTTGACACATAATGGTATGTGGATATGTGTGGTTAGGATAATGCCACATATTAATATGTGGAGATAGGTGGTTGGATGGAAGGTAGAGGTACATACCCTTGTGGGTCAGGGATGTATCTCAGGTTTTGTACAATGAGAACCTATTGAGAGATTACCTTAGGTTGGGTAGGAGATATGGTTGGGTTAGTAGATAGAGGATAAGTGGTAATATTGGTACTAATGGGTGGAAGGGTAGAAGGTATGGGAGACATCAAGCTCTGTAATGGAGTGGAGGTAGATGGATTGGAAATAAGAGGAATGGTGGTGACTCTAGTAGAGGGTAATCTTATGGTAAGGGAAGTACTAGTGCCCAATTCATATATTAGGAGGGTTATTAGTTGGGTAAAAAAGTGTTTGGGTGATGCTCATTTGAGTGGGTTTGTTTTAGATGGTGGTATTGATAGGTTTATTGGTAAAGAATGATGCCTGGGTGACTAAAGGTTGGGTGGAGATGGTGACAACAAAAGTATCACCCATAAGGTGGGATGGCATGCCATAAGGTGGGTCAATAGGTGGAACTGAAGTGGGGGTATGGTGAATATAGTGTTAAGGTAATGTTCGAGGGATATGGGGTTATCCAAAAAAGTGGTGAAATCCACATCACCTTGGGTAACCATCTGAGGGATGGTAGGACTTCCAAAGGGATGGGGAGAAATCTCAACATTTGAGATGTATTTCATGGATAAGGGGGAAGAGGAAGATGGATGATTAGGAGGTGGATCCTGGTTTGCTTGGTTTCTTAGTTGTTGTCTAGTTAAAACCATGCAAATAAGGAAGAGAAGAAGATATAACAAATATCACAACTCAAACAAAGAGAAGATAAGAAAAATTCAAGAAAATAAAACATACACTAAAGCACGTTAAATCATAAGGTTATTTTTAGTCTCTTTTATGGCTTATGCCTTAATATTTAAGAATTGTGTGAATCAACTTGGCTTATAGAGCATGTACTAGAAAAGAAGTCTATGGTTGGTTTTAGGTTGTATTTAGGCTCTCAAAAGGATCTATGTTGGAAATTAGTGCGTGGCTTGATATTGGAGCCTACCTCCTCACTTCACACACCATAGTAATAAGGGTGTCAGGTGCTTAGCCAAGATATACCAATTACCAAATATTATACTCAACCAAAGAGCTGATTTGGTTCTCCCCTTGGTGATGAAATCCAAGTAGGATGGCTAGGAAAGGTGACCACTAGGTAATGAAATCCCAGTAGAGACTTATGTCAATGTTTTTATTCTTGATTAAGTGTAAGTGGTGTGGTCTTGTGTGTGTGATAAGAGTGAAGCTATGATTAATTCACTTGATTAATTAATCTATGTGAGCTAAAATAAGCAAGAAAATAATGGATTTAGTCAATTTTAATCCCAAAAATGAAAATTCTGATTTCATTGTATGAGTAGAAAGAGAAGAAGAAGCACCTAGATGCAAATATGAACCCAAAAAAAGACTCAAGGGTCCCACCAGGCATACCAAAATGTTTTAGATAAATTTCACTTATATCCTTTAGAAGAAAGAGAGGAAGAAACTTGAGAAGGGTATGGTAGAAGAACCTAATATGTTGTGTGCATGTTGATCCAGATGATTGTAGATACTCCTCTTTGGATTGAGAGGAATGACTTAAAAATAAGAAAGCACTAAATAAATGGTTGATTAGTTAGGTAGTAGGGTGGATGGCCTAGCAAGCTAGATCCAAAAAGCATGAGCTTCCTTGGAGGCTATCAATCAACACTTTTAAATAATTGAGTTGTGAAAGTAAAAGATAAAGTACTTGCATAAATAACATAAGATACTAAAATGAAATACAAGAAGTGCTAGATAAATGAATAGATGAATTTGAATAATTATAGAAATAAATAGATTGATATTAATGCCAAATGAATCAGATGTGGTTCAAAAAATAGGGTGAGGCTTTGTGATCAGACAGAGGGAAAGAAAGTTGGATTTGGTTGAGGTCTAGTGGTGGGTGAAAATAGCTTGTTGTTTATTTGTCACATAGTGACCATCGGTGGTTGGGGTGAGTGTTGGTGGTTAGGTTAACCATCAGTGGTTAGTAACCATCGATGGTTAGGAATAAACCATTAATGGTCAAGATGACCGTCGGTGTTTACTGTGGTTTTGGTCTAGTTCAAGAAATTGCTCTGATGAGGTTGAGGAATGGGATTCTAAAAAATGGGTTTGGGTTGGGTTGGTTTTGAAATAGAAACAAAGTAACTAATTAGTGAAAATAGATACTTGGATTGTTGGTTACTAATCTGAAGATGGTTGAGGCATCTATTGGTGAAGCTTGGAGTAATTGTGGTAGAGTAATGATACTTGGTTGTCGATCGATAGATGGTAGCATTTTGGATCTCTATCATAATTATTGGTTTGATGGAAGAATACCTGCAAAAGGAAGTACTAATACAAGAGGCTCTAATTATAGATGTAGATGATGATCTATTTCACCTCCTCCTCTTCTCTTCTTATAGGAAGAAAGGAGGGTTGAAGCAATAGTTTAAAAAGGGGTTCAACAAGCCATCTATTTTTAGCTTTTGCGTGCATTGGCTTGTACATAAATTAGACAAGATAAATATAAAAAATAAAGTTAGATTTGACTAGAGTTATTTATTTAAGTGGTTAAAGGATGACTGTCGATGGTTAGGCCTAACAGTCAGTGGTTAGGGTGACCATCGGCGGTCAGTAGGTTAAAAGTTTAAGTTGGTCAAAGTTAGTCAAGGTGAATTAGGTTTGGAGTTGACAGGTTATGGGATAGTCCCTAGGGGATCCCAAGGTGGTATAGGGGCTAGTTCAACATACAAAACCATCATGTGTAGTTTCTTAATGTCTACACTACCATTGTTAAATTTTAATTCTTGAACAAGTTGGCAATCAATAGTCATGTAGTCCATAAATTAATCCACTCTAGTATGAATATCTTGACCCTTATCTCTATGTATGAGAAGCAAATAATTGGTAGATTTTATATGTTATTTAACCAAATATTCAATTTAACTTTTGGTATCTGGGCGTTGCTCTAACACTTCAATAGATGGTGTATTAATGGAAATCAAAGTGTGTTTTCATTAGAAATGTCTCCCCTAAGTGCATCGATGTACTTGTTTACTTATATACTTAATGATTTAAAATTAGGAACTTATTAGCATGCAATTTGACCTACAACAGTAATAAAAGCTAACAAAAGAGGGAAAAAACAAAACAAAAATGAAAAAAGAGGGGAAATGGGCCAATAAAGAAGAAAAGACTAGATCAATTTGGTATGATCTTGGTCAAAATTTAGGATTGACAACATATGAAGCAAATACAGAGGAAACACTACACTCAATATATAGAGGGAATGAGAAGAATAGAGAGAGAACATGGCCACACAGAGGAATACATATTCATAATGAGAAATAAAATATGTTTCAAGTGTCATAAAAACACATAAACAAACTAATACCATAGAAAATAACTTGTCTTACACAAAAATTAGGTGTTTAAAATAAAACACAAGAAAAAGTTTGTTTTTCCCACCTAAGACGAGAAAGAAAATTATAATAGATTGATGATTTCAAAGTCCATAGAATAATCACAAAATATTTTTGGAAAAATTTGTGTACCAATATTTTTAAGCTTCAATGTTTCAGATCACTAGCTGTGATCCATCATCAGGTGAACAATAAATTTTAGTAGAACAATAAACCCAAACTTCCTTAAATAAAATGGGTCATTGGATACAATAAATATGAGAGGCAAAGAATTGTATACTTATATTATTTTTTGAAAGACACTTATTTTATCAAATTTTGATAAAATACATACCCAATGTTCTAGTCAAATTTTGGCTACAAACACAAGTGGATATATTCATTTATTCAAAACTCTAGTTGATTATTTATTAACAAAGTTTCAAATCAATATTGCTAAAAAAAGGTTACGTTTGTGGATTTAGATTAAATTAGATAAGAAGATAATGAGTACATAAGATATTATGTGCTTAGATTTAAGATTATGGTTATCAAGATGAGTTGTGAGCCACTTGATAATGAGATTCAATGCTTTTTTGTTGATACTTTACTTCCAATTATTAAATAAAATGTTATGTTCAATTCATATACTTATTTTTTTGATATTTTCTAGCTTTTAGAGAATGTGAAATCAATCTCTTAGATACAAATATCCTAAAGTGTTCTCACAATGTTTCTACATTTTAAAACAAGTTAAGTTTTAAAACTAGAAGCAATAATGATATATTTTCAACCAAAAATGATCATATAAATGAATTCAATGTCATGGAGAAACTATTTCAAAGGCTCATCTTCATTAATAAAGAGGGCATAGATAACTTACTACGCTCAATGAGTGCACACAACAAATCTTGGATAAATAACTTAAATATTTTTTTACTTACCTTCAATAAGGGCATTGGATCCTTCAAGACCCTTGCCTAGATCTTATGACCCTAGTGTATTTTATGGCTATCATAGATTCCAAGTACATTCAATATATGCTTACTTAGTCTTGAATCATTATATAACATATTACATTGGCATCAATCAAATTTAAGTAGGTGGAACAAGAAATAACTTGAATGCATCAATATCTTCACCAAATCACAACAAACAATCAAATGGAAAATAAATTGTCCATATGGTAAACAAGAAAAGTATAATAATGTGTCAATGAATTATGGAACCCACCCATTTGATGGTTTTATTTGTGTAGTTGATTATATTAAAAGAAATAAATATTTTCTCCACACTGTGTTTCATGAGAGTGAGATTCAAAGTGAGAGCTCATACAATGGTCCTTTACACATAAGAGCATTCATAGATGGTTAGTAAAATGATGGCATGATGGTACACATTGATGAGTTAATCTTTAGTCTTGGACTTATTACAGATGATTTAGCATACACTCCAACAATTATTATAGGACACATTGGTATTTTTTAGAGAGCCTCTTGGTTGTATTATATTTCATATCAGAGTGGACCCAAATACAAGTCAAACCTAGTACCCAATAATGGGTCTTACAATGTGTTACTTAGTAGACATTGGATACATTAAGTGAAAGCAATCCCCTCTATTATGCATCAATGTAATATCTAAAATTTGGATATAAGGGCAGAGTTATTACAATTCATAGAGATAGAATTTTTGAAAGAGTAAGAACAAAAATAATTCTTAACATGTGAGGAATAAAGGTTGATACTTAAAGCAAGAGAGCATAAGGTGCAAGTCTAATCCAAAGAAAGTGAAAATAAGGCACAAGATACAACTTATACCACTACAAAATCGAAGCATGGATATAAAAATAAATATTATCAATGATGAGGATGACACTTCAAAGGATGATTGACCATAGATCAATTCTTGAGTTCGTTAACACCCCATATGTACACTTGATTCTCATAATGTTTATTATAATGTTTTTAAAGTTAATAATTATGAATTATTTTTTGTGTCATTTATTGTTATTCTACTTTGATTGAAAGAATACATCTATCTTGTGACTATATTAAAGCACACATTTCATGATTGCGTATGCACATAGATAGATGTGTCAGTCCACTTATTTTTCATATATGGTATTAATGAAATTGTTGAGGTAGATCAAGGTTTAATTTATCAACATGTTATAGGTTCATGATTTTGGTTCACATTAGGCTAGAGGCACATCTTATGTATGCTCAAGGAAAACATTGGGTGAGTCATGGGACATATCCTTGTTAAAATGTAGGTATTTATTACATTTATTAATTTTACGCTACCATGATATCACTAGATATATTTCTTTGTGTCAGATATTTATTATCTATAGTTTAGTATACCTTATTTACCTAGTGTGTTCTCATGTACCTAAAGCATTTTCATGTGTTTGGCGTGGCTTAAGCTACCTAACGTGTTTTATGTGTTTGACATGATTTCCACTACTTGATATTTTTTTCTCTAATACATATTCTATATGGCTTGTCTCTTTTTATCTATTTGATATGCTTATTGTGCTTTCATAATTAGTATTGTGTTTTGCATACTCTTGTTTGAAATGACTACTCTATGTTTGGCCATATATTTTACATGTATTTTCTCATGACTAATGTTTCTATATTATGATTGACGTTCTTGAGCTATGTGCTTGATCTAATTCATTGTCTAATGTTCCTTCTACATAACTGATGTGACTTAAATTATTGAAGTGTTTACTTCATGTTTTATCATATATTTGATATATCTTATATCATGATTGTCTTAATCACATGTTTTGTGTGATTTATGTTTCCTTGATCCAAATCAGGCAAACTACTTTCAGTGCTTACCTAGGTTGTCATGCTTTCTCTCATGCATCCACTAGGAGAAAAATATTATATTCATGCTTGACACTGATATATCTTACATTGACGATGTTGTGTGTGTGTGTGTGTGTGTGTGTGTGTGTGTGTGTGTGTGTGTGTGTGTGTGTGTGTGTGTATCTATATATTATATTCATGCTTGACTGATATATCTTACATTGACGATGTTGTGGGTGTGTGTGTCTATATGTGTGTGTGTGTACACATACATACATACACACACACACACACACACACACACACACACACACACACACACACACACACACACACACACACACACACACACATATATATATATATCTTACATGGAACATATTGTTTTTTAAATTATACTAATTATATCTTAAGTCCCCACACACACACATACACATATACATATATCTATATATATTTATACATATACATATACATATTGAGCACACATAGAACATATTGTCTTTAAAATTATACTAATTATATCTTAAGTCCATATGGAGAATATTGTTCTTGATATTATATTACTTATATCATTGGCCCATATGAGAAAATATATCCATAACATACATAATATAAAGGTTATGTGTTCATATGTTATACATTGACAAACTACTTTCAGTGCTTACAAAGAACATATTGTTTTTTAAATTATACTAATTATATCTTAAGTCCCCACACACACACATACACATATACATATATCTATATATATTTATACATATACATATACATATTGAGCACACATAGAACATATTGTCTTTAAAATTATACTAATTATATCTTAAGTCCATATGGAGAATATTGTTCTTGATATTATATTACTTATATCATTGGCCCATATGAGAAAATATATCCATAACATACATAATATAAAGGTTATGTGTTCATATGTTATGTGATCATTTTTCTCTAGTTTTGGTATTAATTAATTATTAATATTATATTATTATTTTTCATATGTTATTTATCTTGTGTAGTAGTCTAATTATAATCAATTTATCCATGCTATAGAAAGACTTTAATTCTTAAAAAAATATTATTTTCATATGTTTATTTTTTAATATTATGGATTGTAAATTTGAAGTTGTCAGAATGGACCACAATCAAGAATCTGTGTGGATAGGATCAACTACATGAAAAAACTACTTGTGTGTAGTAGTGAAATCAAATATGAGTCAAAGGATTCAAATGCATCACAAGAGTAAAATGCTCATTAGTTCATTAACCATCAAAATTTTAAGAAGGCACATTATATAGATAAAATATAAACATGTCCTCAAATTCTCATGAATATGAGATTATCTTTTATAATGATCTAAAAAAATACTTAAACAAGCTAAACAACATGTGTAGGGAAAAACCATTAAACATAATAAAAACTTACACTAACAAAAATTTCTTTTTAAAAAAAAGAAAAAGTAATTGGTACTAATTTATAATAAAGGATTACAAAGATATTTCAACTGAGAAAGTTTAAAGATTGAGAAAGTATTTTAATTGTAAGAAAAATTGACACTAATCATTTTTGTAAATTTTTTAATAAGACACTTAAATTGAAAACAATTAAATTTAAAAATTACATAAATTATGAAGACATATTAAATGAAAAGAGCCATTGATAATAATGATAATTAACATAAATAAAAATAACTTAAAAATATATATATTTTACATTTTTTATTTTCCATATATTTCATTTCATTGAATGCTACAAATGAATTTAATTTGAATAATGCTAAAAGTCTATTATTTTTTATTTTTATTAAAAAAAAAGTTTAAATAAAAAACATCTAGATATTTATGTCGATAGACATTTTGTACGATGAAAAGGATATTGCCAAAACTACAGCTACAATGAAGAATAAATGGAGGAGAAGCGTCCCCAATGAACAAATGCCCATCGTAATTGCCATGTTTGGACATATTTCCATATTGTTGGGATGTTAAGAGTGTGAGGACCAAAAGTGTTCAAGAGTGGGCTAGTCTTTAGGGAGGATGTCAGAGCATGGGACATGCATTGAATCTAAGTTTGAATTGTAACAATAATGAGTGTTTGGTTTTTGGTCCTAAAAAAGTAAGATCTTGAATACATGGATAGATTTCATTCAAATTTTATCATAGATAAAGGATTTCTACAATTGAATGAGGCCATTGAGCACAATAATTTTTGTCAAGTACCTGTGATCTTCATCAACTTGGTTGGTAAGCTATTTAAAACCATCCTCCATTTCGACCTTGCTTGTTCCCAATTTTTATTTTTTCTATTTCATGATTTAAAATTCAAGGTTTGATATTCTATTTTACATTGTAAAATTTAAGGTTGGTTTTTTATTTTTGATGTTTTGCAAGAGATCTTTACATATATGATTTGTTGTAGATACTCTTGTGAAAGGAGTTTATATTGTCGAAAGAGTTCTCCATAATAAAAAGAAGTTCTTATTTCATGCATCATGTTTAAATAGTGAATTTTATTAAATTTTCTTTTGAGATATATTTCGGTTAACAAGGTTGAATGTTCATGTAATAGTCGTTACATTAAAAAGATCGAATCTCAAGTTTGACATTTTCGTATAGACTTAAAACTTG
Organism: Torreya grandis; assembly: GCA_037957365.1. Lineage (NCBI taxonomy): Eukaryota > Viridiplantae > Streptophyta > Pinopsida > Cupressales > Taxaceae > Torreya > Torreya grandis. The sequence goes on from JARHVA010002928.1 coordinate 1,734,301, forward strand.
ATTTGATTTTAATATCCAGTCACCTACCTAAAACCACACAATTTGATGTAGACCCCAATGTTGTCAACTTCACCATTGCCAAACATTAGTACAATAACATCTATATAGTAGGGCATTATATATGTGATGTCATTACAATGTTAGACAATCATGAAATGTGTACATACGGTCTCGTTTTGAAAAGCCAATTTCGATATACACAATTTACTCTTCCTTTGTGTAAAGTGTGACAGTTATTGACCAATTTCATTTCATAGTGTTCTATGCTACACTTTTTTTTTAAAAAAAATTGCATGTTTATTTCTTTGTCAATGGCAAAATTTTAATTCTTCATTTATTTAATGTTTTAATCGTTGTGTTATGGGAAAAAATTGATTATCATATGAATGTATTTATTTTATCTTGTTTTTTTTTTAAAGATAGTCAATTTTTTATATAAATTATATAAAATACAAAGTAATTTAAAAAAAAAATTATGTCAAATATAAAATAAAATTTTAAATATATCATCCAAAACATAAATTATTATAACATATATAATATATATTCTTTATCTACATGTAAATCAAATTTAATTTTTGATTGTAAAAATCTAAAAATTTAAAATAACACATTATTAATTTAATAACAAAACAGATAATTCAATTTTATAATATAAAATTAATATGAATCAAACAAAATAATTTTTTTTAATAAAAACTATATAAAATAATAATTTTAAATTTTCTATACATCTCTTTAAATAATCTCAAAATCACTAAATACTTATTAGCAAATAATATTTTTGCTCACATATTTTTAATAATAATCACCACTTAATTTTTTCGCAGCCTCTTTTCTATCAGCTCTTACTGACATCTATTCTATTATCTCTTTTCTATTGGCAAGTCCCTCCATACCATCCTCACAATATTTAAAAATCAGGAATTTTTTAATAAAAATATTGTGTAATGTACACGTGTTTGCTTATTAAAATGTTATCCACGCTTTCGATAAAAATCCAATTGCAATGTACCTTCACCTGAAATTACAACGATCTCCGCCTCATTCCAGACCAGGTATCACGTGTCAGCAAAAGACTGCACTTTTTTTCCTCCTACAAACCCAGGAAAAAATTCAGTGCACTTTTGCCAAGGCAAAAAATGTCTTCAAATTCCTGCAATCTTGACTGTGCTGAAATTGAGATGAAAGCAGAGAGAGTTCCAGAAATTGATATTGGGATAGTGGGTGGTGGGCTAGCAGGGCTGGCTCTTGCACTAGCCCTGCAACAACGAAACATCCCATGTCATGTGTTCGAAACCCATCCACCATCACTCACTGCAGATACAGCCTCCATTGTTGGCATTGGCCTCAATGGCGTTACTGCACTTGAAGGAATTATGCCTGGCCTCGCTACAGCATTAGCCCAATCTGGAGCTTATTGCACCAAAGTCAAAATTGTTACTTACACAGACATTGAAGTGTCCAACTCCACAGTACAAGAAAGGGCCCCAGGGGAGCTCCTGATCCTCACATGGAAGTCAATTCACAGAGTTTTGGACAGTTTTGTTGATAGATCTAGAATTTCCTTCTCTCACAAGCTGCTAGCCTACAAGCCTTGCAAGGTTGGTGCCAATTTTTTTACAAATTTCAATAATATTTGGAAGAAAAAAAATTCTGAAAAAACCCGCGTTAACTGATTTGTATTATCTACTTTTTATTATATATTTCTTTTACACAGTTTTCTTGGAAAATAAATTTTATAATCGACTTTTCTGATGGATCAAGTCTTTTAACAGAATTTTTTTTTTACAAAGCTTTTTAATAAATTTCTTTTTCAATTATTATGGATGGACTGTGGCAGCCTCAAACTTCCATAATATTTCCTAAGAATGAAAAGGAATTCTTTTGATTATTTTTAGTTTGGTATATTGGTAAACAATCAAAACCACCATGTGAGAATTGCAATAAAACACTTGCTGGTTTGGTATATTGGTACCCTGAGCCTGGCTTGAGGGTTATTTTTTATATGAAATATCCAGATTCATTTGAGCGTTGATTATAGGGAATACTTGTTCAAACGGTGTGCATATGCAATAGTTAGTGTAATACAAATTAGAAATTCAAACAAACATTTAAATTCCTATAACTAGACAAAGCACCTTCGATTGAGTTAAGGAAGGATTTTAAACTGTAACTTCACTTATCCAAGTGAAGAAGCCTCTCTTGATGCAGGTTTTACTCGGATTTGAAATTTAGATGTAGCTGCTTAATTGGTAATGTGCAAGCAATTCAGCCACATATCCCTTGATTAATTGACAATGGTTTGAATGATGTTGATGATGAATTCTCAAACTAATATGATCTCTTCAAAGATTTGTTTGGCTTGATTGCTAATTTGGCATATGGTTACATTAGGCTACCATGGCTTAATAGAAGTGAGGGAGGAGAGTGTTCTTTATAGTTTTTCTAGATGAAAATGGATTGTTGGATCTGATTCCGAATGGATAGTTAGATTTTAGTCAAACTCCTCGTTGAATGAAATGAATTGGAAAATAAGTGGAAGGAGTTGGAGATGTAAGGATTGATTTGAAGAGGTATGGACATGATTAGATTGTGTCTCTTGACTTGGGATTTGGGGTGATGTGATGGCTTGAATTATGATTTGGGTGATGTGATAATAGATTGATGGGGTGTATGGATGATTTGATATTATTTATTTATTTATTTTAGATGTGCATGGATTTTCTTATCGAGACTAACTAATTAACTAATGTGATTAATTAGTTGATTAATCCAGATTTTATTTTGGTGGGATTTAGATGGGATGATGGTCTGATAGGATAATGTGATTAATTGGATAGGAGGAGATAGTATTAGAATGGGTCGGCTAGAGATGTCTTGATTAGGGTTATAGATGTAATGACGATTGAATTAGGGTTGAAATGATGCAATGATATGGACATGTCATAGACCACCATGTAACTATTATCAAGGTCAAATCTCACCCACTAGATGCCCTAAGATCATTATTACAAGGGCTCCTCTGCCCGCTCCTTGTCAGGATCCAAACAGCTCCTAAGAGCACAATTGATTACCTTTGTATAAGCAACTAAACACGGAATTAAACCAGAATTAACAAGTAACTAGAATTCATAAATAGCACAGAATATGAGAGACAATACAATCTTGTATTAATACTCTTCCAGAAGGAAATACAATGAAGATGCCACAATCTTCCCACACCTCTTAGGCTTCCCACACCTCTTGGGCGTACAGTAATTCTCCTTCAAGAGTTCTCTCTCAATTACGGTCCTGCAATCAACTCAAACACAGAGTTGTTGTTACCTCCACCAGTCAGTAACAATACTGCCAGTCCACCAGTAAGTGACAAACAACACAACCGTTGTTGCCTACTTCTAGTCCACCAAGTACTCAACGTACTCCAAGTAGATCTCTTTGATCTTGCACAACCTGCAAATCAAATGAGACAATACTTACCATGTAGATCTCCTCTGATCTTGCTTGCCAAGCAGATCAACTGATCTTACAATTGGAAGGATCTCTTCCTTGTCCTTAATTATAACACAGCCTCATGGGTCTATTAAATAGATCCCATACAAACAATAATTAGAAACTCAAACTCAAGACTTAAACTAGTCTTCACATGCAAACACTTGGACCTCCTAGAATAGACCAAGTCTAATTTTGGAAATGCATGCAAACTCATGCACGCACACACAGGTGACCGACGTCGGTTTCTGTCTATTTGGGGATGACCGACGTCGACCGATCCCTAACCGATGTCAGTTGCTCTAGAACTGGATATGACCGACGTCGGTTGATCAGACCGACGTCGGTTGCTCTGCCACTCAGCAATCTCCTCCATTGTTTGCATCAGTGAAGCTTTTAGCTCCACAACTTAACAATCTCCCACTTGGAGATAAACAACTGCACCTGTCCCTGTACAACAACATCTTCTAATTTTGTTTCCTGGCTTGTATCCCTCTTCAAGTTCAGTCTTGAAGACCAACAGAAGTTGAATGAAGATTCAACTCCTCCTTTGTTCCCGGCTTTGTTAACATACCTACAGGGTTCTCATCCTTGCTAGTCACCGTGACTGCAACAACCTTCTGCATCTCTGAAATCCAGCTAACTGCTGATCCACCAACAGTGAATACATGTCCTGTGGCGCTACTCCTGTCATCCAAGTCACCTACCATATCCAAATCTACATACCTATGTACAGAAGTCTTGACCCTGCATAGCATGTATACCTATTGTTGGTCCCTCTCAGATACCTGAGAATCTATTGAACTGCTTTCCAGTGCTTCTTTCCTGGATTGGCTACAAACTTGCTGACAACTCCCACTATTTTGGCAATTTCAAGTCTAGTACTCATGTACTCAACCTCATTATGTGATTTGGGACACTGTTTTGTGAACTATCCATCCATAGGTGTGTTAACCGGTTCTGCATCCTGCATCTTGAACCTCTCCACTACCTTATTCACATAATCATCCTGAGACAACATCAACATGTGATCTTCCCTGTCTCTAAAAATACTCATGCCAAAGAATTTCTTTGCTGCTTTCAAATCCTTCATGGCACACCTCTGAACTAATTTTACCTTTAGCTCAGCAATCTCCTGCATGTGTGATCCTGCAACAAGCATATACACTACATACATTAATAGGATAATGTAGCTAATATTATTTATCTTTAGTCCTTTAGGAGTCAAGAGTCCCAAACAAAATTGACCCATCACAATTCCATGCCCTTGTTGGACATTTGTCCTTGAATTATCATCAACCCACCTTTTACCAACATGATATCCCTCTAGTTGGTCCATCACATAATCTACGTTTATATCTTGAAGCATACATCACTAAACATAAGGTTAAGTGGTTGCTTATAGCAATGGTTCAGGTCTGAACATTTTCACATTGAATTTGGTTAAATATCTAGGTTATTTTAAATCAACCCTGGATGCGAACACCATTACTATCAAGGCCTATGATAATGTTAAATGAGAATTAACTAGGACTATCCACTTGCCCATAATGGTGGGGCCTATCACAAACCCAAACACTCCATGTCATCGATCTTGATCTCCCATACAACATCCTCCTCAACCAACCATGGTTTCATGCAATGAAAGTCATTCCATCCACATTCCATCAGTGTATCAAATTTCCACACTAAGGTATGGAAGTAACAGTCACTATTGATCCACAACCCTTTTAATATTGTTAATTATTTGAGGGGTGATATCGCAAAGCCAACATTATCCCAACATTGAAGTTGAATTTGGATCAAATAAACCAGTAGAATCATAAGTGTCGAAGCCTTCATCCCGCATCCATCATGATAGTCTCCCATCCACATCCAACAATCCACCTCCTCTATCTTGCTTCAGGATCATTGACAAAGGGTGTGGGTTCAAAATTCCTTTCACATGGCTAAACTTCCCCCTTCTCCTAAAAGTTATGGCATGCCCATCTTGAACAAGGGTAAGCAACCAATATCCCATCAGTTTGGTAAGACAATTTTTCTTAAAGTAGGGCCCCTTTCAGAGGAAAATATCAAAGGTTCTAATAACTCCTGGTTGTGTAGTGACAACTTGGCATTATGCTTTCACAGTAAGGAGTACCCTATACCAAATAAAATGTGTGAGATCATGAATTACAAAGGAAAAGGGCTAGGTCTCCACGAACAAGGAATCTTGGAACCCCTACCATCTTGCGCAAATAGAGTATCACGACATTAGATATAAACCGCCTGGTGGTGACTCATACAAATACGTTAGTGATTATTCTATGGTTTTTGAGGACTACTTTTCTGACAACAAGATAGAGTGATTTTATAGTGTCTATGAAGAGTTCACTAACACTAACATCTTCGATGATACTGCCATCCTTACCATTGACCTCACTCTCCAATATGCTAACCTCATTGATTGGGACCAATAGGATCACGTCATTACATCTATTTTAAAAAGATCATACTATCATGGAATTCATGGGACTTCGTGACAACATACCATCATGGAATCACAAGAAGGGATTTGAAATCAATATTGACACATTGGCTTACTTTTGGGAGCGAGAAGAGTTCATTAGTCATAAAAAATCAAAAAAATCAAAACCATCAAAAAAGTAAAAAGGTCAAAAAACAAAAAATTGATGGCCCCTAGTGAAAACCTCTTTGAGGCACTATTAGACAATAAAAAAATCAAAATAAAGATGTGTTCATGGGTGAAAACCTCTTGAGGCACCAATGGACGAGGAACTTGACTCTTCTCAAGATAAGTCAGATGAGAATCATCAGGACAATCCTTCTGAGATCAACCGTTCATAGAATGGTTCTACATGGTTTTACATGGATGACAAGCTCCACCTTCCACTTGTGCCAACATGATTACAAGATGTTTCAACATTTCTCATAGAGGACACTACCAATGTTAACATTAGCACAAAAGATAAGCCTAGGCTTATCAAACTAGGAGCTTCAATCATTATTAGGGAATAGGAAACCCTGATCGCGATTTTAAAAGAATTTGTTAACATATTTGCATGGTCATATGCTGATATGCTTGAAGTGGATCCTTCATTGGTGATGCATCATTTCATTCTTCACGCGGATGCTAATCTTGTTAAACATAAATTATGAAAGATGCATCTTAAAGGGGCTCTCCTAATCAAAGAGGAACTCCAAAAGTTTTTGGAAGTAGGGTTCATTAGACCAATTGATTACTCCAAATGGATATTTAACATCGTGCAAGTCAACAAGAAACCCATAGGGATCAAACTCTGCACACATTTTAGAGACATCAACAAAGCTTGTCCTAAGGATGAATTTCCATTACTCATTATTGACATGATAGTCAATTCAACATTAGGTTACGAAATGTTGTCACTCATGGATAGTTTTATGGTTAAATCAAATCTAAATTGTTCCTGAAGATCATAACAAAACAATGTTCACCACACCATGGGGAACCTTCTACTATCAAGTCATGCCTTTTGACTTGAATAATATAGATGCGACTTATTAATGAGCAATGATAGTCATCTTCCACGATATGATGCATGGTATAATTGAAGATTATGTGGATGACATATTGGGTAAGTCCAAAACTAGAGAACAACACACAGAGGTTTGTGCAGAATCTTTGAGTGACTCAAAGAATACAAGGTCTACATCAATCCAAAGAAACGTGTCTTTAATTTCACTTTAGGCAAGCTCTTGGGTTTCATTTTTTCTCAAAGGGGTATTGAAGTTGACTCGACAAAGGTCAAAGCCATTACAAAGATGCCTCCACCATCCAATCATAAGCAATGACACAGTTTAAAGGGTAAGATTTAGGCTATTAGATAGTTTATCTCATAGTTGGTTGATAGGTGTCACCCATCCACTCATTTACTAAATAAAGACATTGTATTTCATTGGAACAATGAATGTCAACAGGGCTTCAAATAACTCAAACATTATCTTACTATTTTGCTAGTGTTAGTTCTGTCGACTCTAGGAAAACTACTATTGCTCTATATCTCTGCAACTCAATTCACTTTGGGGGCCCTATTGGCACAACATGATGACCACAGGTTAGAAAGGGATGCATATTACCTGATAATGACTTTGGTATCATATGAGCTAAATTACACTCCCATCGAAAAAGCATGCCTAGTTGTCATATTCACTTCTCAAAAGCTGCAAGACTACATGCTTAACAACAAGACTAAACTTATCACCAAAGTCAATCCACTCAAATATATTTTTTCTAAATCAACTCTTACATGTATAATGGCTAAGTGGGTTATCTTGCTCATCGAATTTGACATAAAGTTCATGAATTAGAAGGCCATCAAGTGATAGGTACTTGAAAATCAATTGGTCAAATTTCCACTATTAGATAAGCAACTGTTAACTAATGGGTTTCCAGATGAATCAATCCTATCTCTTGATGAATCATTTGAATGGAAGATTTAATTTGATGGATCCTTCACCATGCATGGCTTGGGGCTAGGCACTCTGTTCCTGACATCACAAGGTGATCTCGCCCTAAGGTTTTCAGAAACAGCTTCCCTTGCACCAATAACAAGTCTCAAGATTTCCTCCACATCCTCATCAAATTCAAAGGCAGGGAGAAGGATGGGTACAATTGGCTAGTTTAGGATGTGTTTTATGCTACAATGGATGGGTGGTCCAGTATTTTCAATGATAGATGAATGGAGAGGATTTGCCCCAAGCATAGGGTACTTGTAGATAATGAGTTACACTTGATGTCAGAAATGTTTTCATCATGGTACTTGCCCAAGGTGCCATAGGAATGGCTTTCACCTATGGATGATTATTTCTATTTTTCTTTTTGGATTTTTTTTTTAAATTTTTGACTTTTATTTTTTCATTTTTATTTTTTTCTTTTTTAGGATTTTTTGGCTTTATGGACATAGACTACTAATAAAGGATAAACCGGCTTAGCAATAGGACTGAAAATGGTAGGGGATGGACAGATGGAGGGATGGCAAGAGGAGCTCTCCAAAGAATACATTGCTTGGGCCTAATTACCTATATGTTGTGTTGGTTTCTATGTTGCTAAGAAGTTGTCATCCTCCAGTGCTAAGTATGGAAACAACAAATGAATCGCTAAGTATGGAAACGCTTCAAGTGCATGATGTTCATGAGCTCATCTAGTTCTTGACTGTCTTCTGTGGTCAACCTATATGCTCAGGAACCAAACATGGCAATGATGTCATAAGGACATAGCCAATTTGTTAGGTTGTGGAGCTAAAAGCTTCACTAATGAAAACATGGAGGTTGCTGAGTGTCACAGTAACTGACGTTGGTTAGGCCAACCGACGTCGGTTAGAGGTAGACCGAAAGCTGCCAACATCGGTTAGGGATCGGCCGACGTCGGTCATCTCTAGACAGACAGGGACCGAGGTCGGTCACCTGTGTGCGTGCATGTTTGCATGCATTTCCAGAATTAGACTTGGTCTAATTTAAGGAGGTCCGAGTGTTTGCATGTAAAGACTAATTTAAGTCTTGAGTTTGTGTTTCTAATTATTGTTTGCTTGGGATCTATTTAATAGACCCTTGGGGCTGTATTTTAATCAAGGATCATAAGGACTTGCAAAGGCAAGGACAAGGGTTCTTCCGAGTGTAAGATCTAGAAGGTTTGCAAGTGTGCAAGACCAAGTTGATTTGTAGGTTATGCAAGATCAGGGAGATCTACATGGTAAGTAAGGCCAGTTGATCTGCAGGTGTGTGCGTGTGCGCAAGGTCAAAGGAGATCTGCGGGGTAGCAAAATCAAAGGAGATCTGCAACACAACAAGGAGCAAGATCAGGGAGATTTACTTGGAGTACGTTGAGTACTTGGTGGTACTGACAGTATTATTACTAACTGGTTGAGGGAACAACTCGGTATTGAGTTGTGACTGTAATTGATTGAGTGAACTCTTGAGGGAGAATTACTGTATGCCTAAGAGGTGTGGGAAGAAGAGTGTGACTTCTTCATTTTATTTCCTTCTGGAAGAGTATTAATACAAGGTTGTATTGTCTCTCATATTCTGTGTTGTTTCTGAGTTCTAGTTACATATTACTTCTGGGTAAATTTCATGTTTAGTTGCTTATACAAAGGGCTCTCAAGGAGCTGGGATCCTAACAAGTGGTATCAGAGCTAGGATCACTAACAAGCGGTAGAGCTTGGTTCACTAACACTTTGGTTTCAAAGCGTGTTAAGTGTTTGTTGATTACAGGTCACTCTCAGGGGTTTCTGATTGAGTGAGAGTAAAGCAATGGTAGAAAAAAGTAAGCTAAAAATGGAGAAATTCAATGGCAAGAATTATCAATTACTGTATTGTGAAAAGAAAAAGCATGTAAAGAAAGATTGTTGGTTGGTAGAACATCAGCATGAAGGAAATAAAGAAGCAAATGATGCAGGTATTGTTGCACAGGTTGCTCTTATATGTTCCTTGGATAAAGTAGAATCTTGGGTTTTAGATTATGTTGCCTCTTTCCATGCAACCCCAAATAGAGTATTTTTTCATAATTATGTCCATGGAGACTTTGGAAAGATTTATTTAGGGGTTGGTGAGCCTTGTCAAATTGTTGGCAAAAAGAAAGTGCAGCTGAAATTGCAGACATGCAACATATGAGTGTTGAAGGATGTCATGCATGTCTTAGTCCTGAAGAGGAGTCTAATTTCTGCAGAAAAGTTGGGTGATGAGGGTTGCATAGTAACTCTCATAGTGGAATCTTGGAAAGTTTTCAAGGGTGCACTTGAATTAGTAAGAGATAAGAAAGTAGGTACTCTTTATCTATCTACTTATATTACTAATTCTCCTTCTGGTTTATCTACTTCAGATGTAGATGTAAAGATGTGGCTCTATAGGCTTGGTCACATGAGTAAGAAGGGAATGCATGTTCTTAAGAGGAAGTCTGATGTCTTTGACAAACTTAAGAACTGGAAAGTCTTGGTTTTCAAAGAGAAGATGACAGACAGAGATCAGCTCAAGGGGCTGAATAATTTTGAGCAGGGCAAGGTTGATTTGGACAAGGTTATGATCCAAAGTGAGCTCGCAGGTAAAAGTCATCACTCATAAGAAAACACAGTTACCGACGTCGGTCAGGTGAGAACTGACGTCAAACAGGCAGGTACCGACGTCGGTCATGTGCAGACCAAAAGTCAGTGATGTCGGGCAGGTGGACACCGACGTCGGTCAGGGAACCAACGTCAGTGATCAGGTGGACACCGACATCAGTCAGGGAACTGACATCGACAATCAAGTCGGTCGCATGGAACTGACATCGGTCGGATGCAGACTGAGGGATGACTGACATCGGTCACTGTCAGAACGGATTTTGGGCGGACAACAAACTGTCAAGGAGTCTCAAATGCCCATGTGGAGGACTGAAAGGGTAAGTAAGCCTCAAATTCATTATTCTCTTTCTTTATACTACTTGTTGCTCACTGATGGTCAAGAACTAGGAAGTTTCGAAGAGGCAATGCAGGTAGAATCCAGGAAACAGTGGGAGCATGGCATGAATGAGGAATTTGATTCCTTGGAGAAGAACCAAATGAGAGATTTGGTAGAGTTGCCAGCTGAGATGAGAGCACTTAAAGACAAATGGATTCCTAGGTTAAAAAAAGAAGAGAATGGACAGGTGAGATTGAAGGCCAGGTTATATGGTCTTGAGCAAGCTCCAAGACAGTGGTATTTCAGGTTTGACAGGTGTATGACAAAGCATGGCTTTAGTCAATGTCAATGTAATCACTGTGTTTATTTTACCAAGTTGGATAATGGTTGCAACATTATCCTATTACTGTATGTAGTGTATATGCTTGTTGCAGGGTCACACATGCAGGGAAGTACTGAGCTAAAGGTAAAGGTAGCTCAGACATGTGCCAGGAAGGATTTAGGAGTAAAAGAAATCTTTGGCATGAGTATTTCTAGAGACAGGGAAGATCACAGGTTGATTTTGTCTCCAGAGGATTATGTGAATAAGGCAGTGGAGAGGTTCAATATGTAGGATGCATAACCGGTTAGCACACCTATGGTTGGACAGTTCACAGAACAATGTCTTGAATCACATGATGAGGTTGAGTACATGTGTACTAGACTTGATATTGCCCAAGTAGTGGGAGTTGTCAACAAGTTTATGGCCAATTCGGGAAAGGAGCACTGGAAAGCAGTTCAGTGGATTCTTAGGTATCTGAGAGGGACCAGCAACAGGTATTTATGTTATGCAGGGTCAAGCACTTCTCTACATGGGTATGTAGATTCAGATATGGCAGGTTACTTGGATGACAGGAGAAGCACCACAGAATATGTGGTGGTTGGTCTTCAAGATTGAACTTGAAGAGGGATACAAGCCAAAAAACAAAATTAGAGGATGTACCGATACAGGTACAGATGCAGCTGTTTATCTCCAAGTGGGAGATTGTTAGGTTGTGGGGCTAAAAGCTTCACTGATGCAAACATGGAGGTTGCCGAGTGTCATAGTAACTGACATCGATTAGGGCAACCGACGTCGGTTAGAGGTAGACCGGAAGCTGCCAACATCGGTCAGGGATCAGCCGACGTCGGTCATCTCTAGACAGACAGGGACAGACGTCGGTCACCTGTGTGCGTGCATGTTTGCATGCATTTCCAGAATTAGACTTGGTCTAATTTAAGGAGGTCCGAGTGTTTGCATGTAAAGACTAATTTAAGTCTTGAGTCTGTGTTTCTAATTATTTTTTGCGTGGGATCTATTTAATAGACCCTTGGGGCTGTATTGTAATCAAGGATCATAAGGACTTGCAAAGGCAAGGACAAGGGTTCTTCCGAGTGTAAGATCTAGAAGGTTTGCAAGTGTGCAAGACCAGGTTGATTTGCAGGTTATGCAAGATCAGGGAGATCTACATGGTAAGTAAGGTCAGTTGATCTGCAGGTGTGTGTGTGTGTGTGCAAGGTTAAAGGAGATCTGCGGGGTAGCAAGATCAGGGAGATCTACTTGGAGTACGTTTAATACTTGGTGGTACTGGCAGTATTGTTACTGACTGGTTGAGGGAACAACTCGGTATTGAGTTGTGACTGTAATTGATTGAGTGAACACTTGAGGGAGAATTCCTGTACGCCCAAGAGGTGTGGGAAGAAGAGTGTGACTTTTTCATTGTATTTCCTTCTGGAAGAGTATTAATACAAGGTTGTATTGTCTCTCATTTGCCATGCGACATCAATTTGCTAACCCAAAGCCTAAGTAAATAATGTAGGTTGTTTGATGATGATGTTAGCGTAATCTTTTGTACGGACAATCATGAGAAAGTAGAACAATGAAAGTTGTCCAAGTGTCATCATATCGCTAGCCTAGAGGTGACACTAGCACATACCTTTGTATGGACAATCCTGGGCAAGCAAAGGAGCAAGAGCCATCCATGTGTCATCCTGCTAGATTGGACATGACATCAGAACAAACCTTTGTATGGACAATCCCGGGCAAGTGGAGTAGCGAGAACCATCCATGTGTATCATCTCAATAGTTTGGAAGTGACGTTAACACATAACTTTGTACGGATAATCTTGGGCAAGCAGAGGAGCGAGAGTCGACCATGTGTCCTCATCTTGGTAGCTCAGAGGTGATGTCAACATGAACCTTTGTAAGAATAATCTTAGGCAAGCAGAGTAGTGAGAGCCATCCACGTGTCATCATCTAGCTAGATTGTGGCCAAAGAGGCAAAGAAAGGTAAGTTACAACTCAACTAGGAGTGGACATGTGTCCTCTAGATCCACGTAATCAAGTAATGAAAACATTGAAACCAAGATAAAGAGAGCAAAAAAGAGAATCTATCATACTAAGATGACTAAGTAGCCGAAAGAATGCAAAAGAAGCCACATGGCAGTAAAAGTCGTAAAAGTCAATATTATGAAATTCAAATGCAAAAGTATAAACAAGGAAAAGAGAAAATGTTGTTGCACTTCATTCACACGAATTGAAGAATTAATGTATTCATTGTTCAAATCCCATGTAACTAAAACAATATATTTTGAATTATCATTTCCAGTCTAATTACATTGCCTCCAAGCTATCAAGAGTATTGCGAATTTTGAGTTTAAGTGCAAACTGAAAATTCAAAACTTCATTGCAACTAGGAATTTACAAGCTTTTCATAGAGTAACGCATTTTCGACAACATCAATAGCTTCCTTGTCTCACATCCTAATCTCCTCTACATACTCAATTGTGGGACCAATCGAATACACATATACAACATTTGATTTGGAGGCATTGAAGCATGATTTCAAATACTATTCTTCTATTTGGGATATGGTTAATGTAGTCAAACCATACAAGGACGAGGACCAACTCTCTATTTTCACACAAAGGTACAAGGATGACCTCCTGGCCACCAAAGCAGTCGGCCTTCATAACACAACGACCAAGCTAGAGGTAATGCCTTGCATTGACCTACTATTTGATTTATTCAAGAATGACAAAGTTATTGGGAAGATATTACCCTTTAAGCTTAACAAGACACCGATTGCATATATCAATGGCAATGCCTTTGAGAGGTATTATAGGCTCCCCTTCCTGTGTATGTCATATAAGCAAGACATGGTGAATTCATGGCTTCAGAATAATAACGTCAGCAATAAGTTGTAAGAGTGGGTTGGCAACCTAAGCAGTTTTGTAGTTTAGGGCCCCACCTTGGCTATCCCCATTTCAGTCTTCAAACAAAAGGTGAGAATCTTAATGGCTCTACTAAACAGGATATATGGCTTTTCAACCATCACTTATGTCAATGAGGTATGGGTCCCTTTGCTAGATATGATTTTAACCTCCAACAAAATCATTGCATTATGGGAGATCATTAGTTCTAATTTGATTCTGAAACTCACAAATCCTGGAAGTTTTTTAGATGATATTTTTTACATGATGTCCTACATGGTGGATGCGATGACTACAAATGTGCATTCATCTTATGAACAGCCCTGGCAACCATCCCCTGATTACCCTAAAAACAAGATATGTGATGAAATTAATGTTCTTCTGTACTAGATTCAGGAAGAACATGAAAAGGATAACAAAGACCTTATATCCCATTGTCTATCAAGAAATTTATGGGAATAACATGCCCAGGCTTTCCGACCTTGTCAAGAAAACTATTTGAAAGATGGGTGATATTTGGCTGTACCCCAAGTGCATAATAATCAAATTTGAAGGCACAAAGACATGTCCTTTATACTTACCAAGGATTGTGCCTAACAAAGTAGCTAAATAAGAGATTGTTGCCCAACTGATGGATGATGTTGATGCTAACTTGAGGAAAGCCAAATAGGTGACCGTCCATCCAACTCCTCTTAACATCAGCTTGATGTGGTATATAATGTGGGAGAACCTTCAATTGGTTGGAAAGATTAGGGCACATAATGGGTTCAAACTAGGACCTTTCAGACACTGGGACCCCAGGAAGAATGTAAGAGAGCACCTCAAAAAATTAAAAAAAAAGTAAGGATCAATTATGGGCATTAGTCTTATGACCATGACAACATATTTATCAATGTTGAAGATGATTCTGAGGTGGCTATAAGGATGTGCAAGACCAACATGTCTATGATTTTGTCACAAAAAGATCTAGTATGATCCTACCATCACCAGGGAGGATTCCAAAAGGATTGAGAATTAAGAATGGATTTTCAACCCTGTCCATGAACCCCCTCCTCAAGCAGAAGAAATGCAGGAATAAGTTGGCCCATCTAGGGAAGCTTATATTGGAGAAGGAGATTCAACACCTGCAAACTCCTCTATACACACGACTGCTTCTACTTCTCCATAACACATTATGGCAGGACCTTAATGCATAACTAAGGAGAAAAGACCTACAAGTCCCAACACATTAGTTGGACTTTTCTCCATGCTTCCTTTGCCCCCACTAACTATTTCTCAACAAGTCTTCCTTTCTATCTCAATTTCATGTTGTTTTCTTCTTTTGTCTCCACCTGAAATAATGCTCTAGTCCTTTGGGTAGCCATTTTCATCACCATCTACCATGACATTCACACCACCAGTGGTGGCACCTCAATTCATTGGACTGCCATCTCCAACACCTATCATTCCTCTAGTGGTTACATATTGACATATACGAGGAAGCCCAAGACCCCTCCCATTTCACCTCAAAGTGTGGAAGTAGAGGAGAAGCAAGAAGTTTCTCCTAAGGAAAAGAAAATGAGAAGAAAGGATGATTTGGGGTCAGACCTTGTGCATATTTATGATAATGAGGAGGAAGATAAAAGATGGGGTGATGAAGAAGAGTGGGTCTCAAAGATTGAGACAAAAGAGACATAATCATTTGATGAGACCACTTAAACAAAAGAAGATGATGAATGGTTGATTGAGAGAAGCACCCAGTCCGGAAGGACAGAGTTATTGCAAGAATTTGAGACATGGTAATTCAGGGGATAGTGAACTATTGTCAGATGGAGAGGGAGATGTAGAAGGAGAGGCATAATCAAAGTTTTACATCACAACATAGGGGCCATCCCCAACTACACCTCCAAGCTCTCCAACTCAGACCACTACAATGGTAACTATAGTAACTAGTACCCCAAACATCTCTCCCTTGGCTATAAGTTACCCAAGTCGACATTCTTTAGCAACATCCTCAATTATTGTAACTACTAGTGATGTAGGGGATTGGTTACATTCTTTGCACTCTTTAAGCCAAATAAATCAGCCACAAGTAGTTGCAATGCCCATTTCAACTACCACAACCTAGCTTGCTATTATGGGCCATGTTGCCACTATTATGACCACTGGGGATGCATATGCTTCTGTTATTGACTATTTGCAAACCCTATTGAGCACCCCAGTAATTTACTCATTCTTTAGTGGAACTAGTTCTCAGTCCTTATAACCAAGCAAAAGGGTACATTTTGAAAACCTAGTGTCCACATCAATTTTTGCTACCCTAGCTACCCCTTCAAGGTTGACTATGTAATTAAATATGCCCATTGGCCCCGCACCCCAGGTAGACTCACCTACCATCTTAGTCCACAAAGCAGCAGGGAAGGCCAAATATGTTATTGACGCACTAGTCCAGAGGCAAGGTATTAGATGGAGGAAGACTATTCCTTCTTTTCCTACAATAGGGACATCTTCCCCAAGGGCCATGTTACCTAGAGGGAAATCCCCCTCAACAACTCCTGTAGCACAAAGAAAATAGAGTAACAAGTTTTACTAGACATTCCTTTGTGGATCCAACAGTTGTAACAGGAAGAAGCAGGGAGATAAGATTTGGGGATAACTGAGCAACCCAAATTAAAGTTGTATTTTGATAGACAAACAAACGCCTTGAAAAAGGTGAAGAGGAAAATTGTGGTTGTTGAAGGGCAATAGGTCAAGTTGGAACAAAGAGAAGACATATTTTCTTTAACAAAATGAAGAAAAATAAATCTCTCAGACCTAGAAAGATATAGGGAGGGCCTCTATATTTTTGTAGGTGTTGTTGGGGGAGTCATGAAAGAGATGTTCAAAAGTTATGATCAGTCTATAAAAAGGCAACCAAAAGTGAGTACTATCCGGGCTTCCAAAGAGATAGTGGATAATTTGCAAGGGATAGCTAGGAAATTATTTGACACTATTAGTTCAATAAGGTCCGCAAAGGACACCTCCCAACCCAAGTGGGGAGACATTATTCAATTATTTAACAAAATAAAATATATCGATGGCGAGTTCCATTTTATAAGCCAAGAAACTAGGAATAAGGCTTATGCCCACCTCATTTTATTAACATCCGAAGCTACTTGGGCACAAAATCATATTATTGTAAAAAGGGATAGTGTACTTGAATGGCATCAAGAGATGCAGGCTCTAGTCCAACAATTTACAAACCAGGAGAGGGAAGCTATTTCTATCTTGACTGACTTAAAGAGTTACTCAAGTAAGCACTCCATAGGGGAAATTGGTGCCCAGCTCTATTTTTGAGAACCTCCTGTGAGCAAAACTAGATAATTTTAGAGTAGAGATAGAAGGCACTATCTATAGAACTAGTGATGAAATAATGTAACTAGCCAATTTTGCAAGGGACAAAATTTTAGGGATTGAGGCACTGCATGTAGAGGTTAGAGTTTCATTGGGCACACACAAGAAACTGATGGACAAGTTTCCCCATTTATTCAAAAGGGCTTTGCTTGATTTTGATACCATTAATGTTGACTTCTAGGCAAGTCATGCACTTTATCTATAGATGGAAGCAGCTAAGAAAGCCACCTCAGTAGCATGGGTTATGCCTATTCCACCTCAGAGTGCTCCGCTTCCCAAATATGCATTAGTGCAAACTCAAACTGGGCATGCCTATATGCCACTTCCAGTGACCACAACCACAACTATATTGGCAACTACTTTGGGCTTATCTGCTGAAGTGTCTACTCTAGTTTCAATGCTAGTTATAACTTCAATTCCATCGACTTCGGCGTCTACTTTGGATGTCATGGTTTTTTTATTTTAACAATGTTGTATTAGCATTTTTTAAATATACATATATATTTGCATGTACTGATTGAAGATGGAATTGTTAGTGTTCCTAATTCATTTAGCTTGTATATATTGTATTTTAGATTAAGAATTCTATTCTGAACAATCATTATTGTACATGCGTACTTTGCATGAGATTAACATACAGTGCTATTTTCAAATATGTATTTTTAGACTTCATTTGAGAGATGAGGCCTTCCTCATCCCAAGCTTATTATACTTGTATCCTCCTATTCTAAATGGAGTAGAATTTTGGTTGTTAAGATTAACAGGAAATTCTGAGAAATTCTATAATTTTAGTCTTGATATGCAAAATTTTATTCTTCTCCAACTTGTGGATTGTGTAATAAGTTCTATCATTTCAATTTCTTAATCTTTTGGTTGTGTATGAGTTTTTTTTTTTGATACACCATGGTTCATATTGAGCAATTGCTGATCTGAATGTCTTTTGCATATAAATCATAATCCTCCCTTGTAGATATGTTATTGCAATTTAAAAAATGCGATAACCTTTGATTTTATGTGTTTAAGTATGTTGTATTTTGGTTCCATTTGACTCCTAACTATGTTTGATTGTTGGTGTGCTACAATAGCCTGCAACAAATATTGGTCTTTTATTCTTTGTCCAACCCTTAGTTCGAGTGCTGGTCTTGAAAAGTTTCATCTGGGGTGGTCCACAAGCCTCCTTTTTTGTCCTACCTTTCTTTCTTTTTGAGTTTCTTTTGAATTCCTACCCACCTTAGGTTAGAACTATCATCAGTCCACCCATCTCAATTAGATTTAGATTCACTCATAGCCGACCCATCCGTGGTAAACAAACTACCTTGCTCACTGCTATTTTACCAACAAATTGTTTACAAAATCAAATACGAAATAACTCGTGCCTTGGAGTGAATACTTTCACCAATCCTAAAACGTTAGAGACTACCTCGTAAAAGTTTGTGGGGTGTGCATAAAACCCACACCAATAAGTTGGTGAGTTCTATTAATAAAATCCATGCACATCCAAAATAAATAAATAAAATCTAAAAAATATCAAATCATCCACCTGCCTCATCAATCTATTATCACATCACCCAAAGCACAAGTCAAGTCATCTTATCACCCCGAATTCCAAGTCAAGATAAAAAATATTATCATGCCCATGCCCCTTCAAATAAATCCTTACATCTCCAACTCCTCACATTTAATTCCCAACTACTCTTATTTAATGAGGAGTTTGACGAGGATCTATCCATCCATTATGAATTGGATCCAACGGTCCATTTTCATCTAAAAAAACTATAAATAACTCTCTACTCCCTCACTTCTATCAAGCCATGGTAGCCTAACGAGACCATGCCAAATTAGCAATCAAGCCAAAAGAGCCTTGAGGAGATCATGCTAGTTTGAGAATCCATCATCAACATCATCCAAGTCATTGTCAACCAATCAAGGGGACATGCTGCCAAATTGCTTGTGTGCCACCAATTGAGCAACCACATCCAAGCTTCAAAACCGAGCTAAGTCTACGTCAAGAAGCGTTATCCCTCTTTAGCTCAAATGAAGGTGCTTTGTCTAATTAGAGTAGGAGTTTAAATGTTTGTTTGAATTTCTAACTTGTATTGCTCTAACTATTGCATTTGCACATTTTTTTATTAGGATTAATCAACTAACTAATATGCTTAATTAGTTGATTAATCCGGATTTATTTTGATTAGATTTAGATGGGATGATGGTGTGATAGGAAAATGTGATAATTTGTTAGGGGGGAGATAGTATTAGAATGGGTTGGCTAGGGATGTGTTGATTAGGGTTATGGATGTAACAACAATTGAATCAGGGTTGAAATGATGCAATGTTAGGATTAGGGATGTTAGGGCAGATTAACGGATTAAAAAAAACCAGATGAATAGTGATGTCAAGAGCACGGTGTCAAAATTATCGAAAGTGGGGGGTGTTGCAAGTGGTATGTCCAAATGGGACTGTCTACAAATGGAATTAAACAAAGTCAATATCATGGCATTACCCCATCCTTACCACTAAACCATGGCTCTGAATATGATTGTGGTGATCGTTTTTCTATTTGTTTGTTAAATTGGTCATCACTCAAACCCACCACCTAGGGAGTGATGATTGTTTTTGTTAACATTCCCAATCACCTTATGGGGGGTACACTATCAACTTTAGGATACCACTATGGTAAATAAGTAAGCACACACCCACCCTCTATGGACTACACTATCAAGTTTGGGATGCCATTCTACTAAGAAGCACCATACCGTAAAGGGTATGTATAACAACAAAATTAACCCAATACATGCACCTAGATAGAATAGAGCTAGGTGGGATTGATTCTGTATAGAGGGTAGATGTTCCCTTTTTATTTGATAGTGATAGAGGGGATCCCGTTCTTAACTTCTTATAGCTGGGTGGGCACTACCCTGTATAGAGGGGTTTTGCTCATCTATATGAAGTGGAGTTGGGTGTATTGATCCAGTATATACGGTAAGGGTTCTGCTTGTCTGATTTGGGTGAACACTATACTGTATAGAGTGAGCACTATCCTGTATGGGGGGCTCATCTATATGGAACCGGGTGTACCGATCCTGCATATAGGCTCTAGGGTAAGGGTCTTGCTCGTCTATATAGAGTTAGGTGAGCACTACCTGTATAGAGAAGCTCATCTATATAGACACGGGTGTACCGATTCTGTATATGGAGTAAGTACCCTGCTTGTTTATATGTAGCAAGGTGTCCTGACCCAGTTTTGTTTAGTGGGGTTTGACTCCAACCAGATAAGGGAACAAATAAAACACTTGGTGGGCGCTCGCCAGATAAAGACAGAGCAACCCATAGAGCATGTGCTCAGTGAGGCTTAAACCTGAGTCATTATCATGGCATTTCTCCACTTACAATGGCCTGCTGAGTAGAATTCTGCTTTTTTTGTTTTTGGTAAACTGTTAAATACTCAAAGCACCCTGTGGGGAGAACACTCTCTAGTTTAGGATACCATCTGCTAGGAAGCGCTGTACCCTCAGGGTTATGTATAACATCAAAAATCCTATGGGGAGAACACTCTAGTTTAGGATACCATCTGCTAGGAAGCGTTGTCCTCTCTGGGTTATGTATAACATAAAAAATCATCTGATAGACTGATTCTTGCACCCAGCCTCATTTATGGCATTGCTTCTCCCTTACGGTTTACCACAATACCATGGCTTGATTAATAGTATACTGCTCATTTTAGTTTTGTTTGGTAAAATGGTAAGCTTTCACCTCCATCCTTTGGAGAGTGCACCATCAAGTTTAGGATACCATTCTGCTAAGAAGCCACAAACCTTCAAGGGTATGTATACTGCCAATATTCACAAGACTTGCATCCAACCTCATTGACACAGAGCATGTGCCTAATGATGCATAAACCCAAATCATCATCGTGGCATTCCTCTGTCTTATCACTAGAGTATTGCCCACTGAACAGAATTCTGTTAATTATATTTTCAATATGCTTATCTGTATAAAATTTATATGATATATTATACAGGTTCAGAAATCATCTTCATCATTATCAATTGTTTCATAACTCATTTTTTCTGAAACACAAAGCAGGGTGGTGTTGAGGCCTATTTTAAGTGTCCCAAAGAGGGTACAGATGATCATAGTATCAAAGTGGTTCCCTGCAAACTTTTGATTGGGGCAGATGGGATATGGTCTGCTGTTCGAAAACAGATGGTTGGGGATGCTCCTAGATACCTGAAAATGCGAACATGGAGCGCATTGGTCCATGATCCACATCTCAAGTGAGTGAAAGTAACCCTTCTATATAATTGGACTTGGGTCAAGTTATGAAAGTCTATTGGCATATCATGATGCGGTTTCTGCTATGTAGGCTATTTGATGGCCTTGGAAAAGGAGATTTTATCATGCAATCAGAAAACAGCACCAAAACCACCAACATCATATCAAGTTCAGGTATATGTGAGCACCCTGTTATTTCATGAACATTAGACTGATGTGTTGTAAAGGCAAACTATGTTTGTCCCTAATGGCACTTATATGGTGAATGGGAAACTTCTTTCTCAGATACATTAACTGTAACTCTGTAACTAATGTATATCATAAAGCATATTTCCAGCATTCTCCCTATTCAGCATTATTCATTTTCTGACCAATGGTGGCAAAGTGATTTCTCAAGTAAAAAATACTCTAAAAAAAAATTACGAACAAAGCAATGAACAGTCCACAATTTTGGGTTTTAGTGAAATTTCATGTCTGCTTAAGAACACTATTTTCAGCAAATCATGAGGTATTACAATAATAACAAAGCTGTTTACCCCCAAAAATATTATTTTCAAATCCACATTACAATAAAACAAATTTAATTTCGAAAAGAAGGAAAGTCCATCACTCATGGGAAACTGTGAAGACAGCATCAATTTCTGTGTATATTCGACCTTTGTTGTTTCATAGCTATATAGTGTCCACTGTGTTAAAGTTCAAATTTACGTAAAAGGAACAGGGAGCTGATTAGACTATATTAGCATTATGCAGGAGACTATACTCTCTGGTCACTCCGAAAGACAGAAAAAACAGGGGATGTGGCAAATTCAGTCTTAGTAGAAAGAACAACCCGTGGAAGCCCTGGCTGTAAACATCGTGCTTTACAGAAGCTTGATGGGCTTGAGCTATGGGATGATCTACGGAGAGCTATCGAGTCAACTAGTGAAGATATCATAACAGAAAGGAAGATCATGGACAGGTTACCGCTCAATAAATGGAGTGATGCAGATGGACACGTCCTATTGATTGGTGATGGTATTCCCATTTCCTTGTAATCCTTTTTTTTTTTCATATATTAGTATACCTCAACAATTACAAAATCTGGGTATTGAATTATGTAAAGACAACGTGTTTATATCCATGGATAAGATATAATGCAGTGATTCGTTTTGGCTTGGCACGCAGCTGCACACGCACAGTTTGTTGGACCAGGGCAGGGAGCAGTGTCTGCATTTGAAGATGCACATCAACTCTCTCTTCTTCTTGAAGTGGCAAATGGGTCATCGTTTTCGGAGGAAAGCATTCAAGAGGTTGTTAAAAGGTTATATAGCACCCAAGTCTGACATCTGCATTTAAATCATCAAAATAGACTTTTTGAAGCGACTGTTTTTTTAGGGAATTTTTTCTAGATTTCTGGAAACCTGAGCTTTACCAAACTTGGTTAATAGTAATAGCACCCACCATCAATTGAGGCATTCATGATTTTTCGTCCAATAACAGAATTGAGGCATTTATCATTTTTCCACCCAGGTTTGAGGAGTTGAGAATTCCACGCGCAAAGAAGATGCAAGAGTATGCAGCCTCTTTATCCATGATTCCAGACTTCCAACCTGAGTGGTCTCTACATTTAACTGCAGAAGAAAGATTGAAAGTGACTAAGGAGTACAGGAAATGGATTGAAGCATATCCCAACAATCAACAGGGTGATCCTGATTCATTCTACTTCAAGTAAACAATCACAATCCTGACTGCATCATATATGGTTAGGACATCATCTACACGAGAGTAAATCAACACAAGTAAACTATAAGCAACCACAATAAAATAAACAAATTAATAAATAAATAAACTTAATATTATTTTACATGTTTTAATTTCAAATTAAAAAACATTTAATTTTTTAAAAATTTATTAATTTATTTACTATTTAATATTTCTTTATTGTGATTTAATAGTTGAATAATAATTATTATTATTAATTTTTACTCGTTTCTTTGTTTGAGAAATAAATTTTATTATGATGTTCACTTACTCTTCAATCTGATGTGCCACCTTGCATTTGAAAACCTTACGACTCCCCG
The DNA here is from genome assembly GCA_037957365.1 of Torreya grandis. Lineage (NCBI taxonomy): Eukaryota > Viridiplantae > Streptophyta > Pinopsida > Cupressales > Taxaceae > Torreya > Torreya grandis. Next base: position 1,758,141 of record JARHVA010002928.1, read on the forward strand.
CCACTGGATGTGCCATGTCTTTAGATGGGATTTCGTAACTTCTTTCATGCTTCTTGTGATAGTGTTTGTCAGTGCCTTTTGACCCCCAAGTAAGTGGGTGCATTTTTTTTTCTCCCTTATTTTTTTAAATTTTAAAGTGAATAAAAAGGCTTGGGGAGTTTTTATTAGCACTTGCATAATACTATAGCTTTCATCCAAGCCAATTAATTGCCATGGCCATTTCATATCTGCCAATAGAATTTGTAAACCATTACAATTTATTAAAGTTTGACAATAAATATAAATATTTATTTTTTAAAATAGTAATTATATATAACATGATGGTCGTTTGATAATTTTTCGATGATAATAACAAATTTTCAATGGATAACTATTAAATTTTGAAAGAGCCAATAAAAAAAATTGTGACAATTTTTACTAAGGTTAGAAAGCAACACATGATGCAACTACATACTTTGACAAATATGGGTTTTGGCCCCATACGGTGCTGCTTTTTAGTACCTGTGTAATAACATGTGTCGTAAGCCATGGCACTTATATATTAATTCATGTCCGCCTGCAATTCCGTTGACATAGACCAAAAAAAAAAGATTTGGATGCAATGTGATGCAGTCGGTTATGTTCTGAAACAATCCACAATTTTGAATTCTTTGCATTGGTTTTGCCACCGTGCCCTACATCACCATTACGGTTAAAAAGTTTTTTTTTACCTTTTTTGGTTATTGGCTATACTATTTATGACAAATACAATAAAAAAATATAAACTCTTTGGCCCTTACTTTATTGCCCCAGTAGCACTTATAGAGTGTCAACAATCCAAAGTAGTTGTCTATAGTCGAAACTATAAGGTTGGATTTCTGAAACAAGAAAAAACTCAATTCAGAAAGCATGCATACTTCTTTTCTTATGCTAATATTCTCATATTGGACTTTACCTAATCCTTTGGACTTCTGATTCATTCTGTCTATCTTAATCTCACATGTGAAAACACTTAACTTACCAACAATACACTCCATATACTCGCCCAGTTCCTTTGTGCTGACTGTCAATGGTATATTTGAAACTTGGATTGTGCAACCCTCCATGATTAAGCCAACCAACATGTTAGATGTGTGACAATAAAGTTAAATTTTGGATCTTTTTATGGCGTAGTTTATAGCCATTCCTTGACAGGAGTGTGTGGGGGTGCAACCTTCCTCCACTTTTGTCGAAGGGGGGTCCAAGAGTCAAACCCTTATTTCTAGGAAGACAAATTCCACCATATTCTATTTTTAAAAGGAAAGTCCTAATGGCATTTTCCACTCTATTTTTAGGAGGAATCCTAATGGTGTTTTGCCAATTAAGCGTATTTATCTTTGTGGAGTTGTATGTAATCTACACAGTGAGTTTGCATATAATCGGTTCATCTTGGAATTAATAAAGCTTGATATCTTGCACCATGGATGTTTATTTAGCTTTGCTAAGGCTTTACCACATAAATCATGTGTTTTGTTTATTTAATTATCTTTGTTATTGTATTATGTTATTCTTTTGTTGTTGTAGAGTGTGTGGTTTCCTAACAAGTGGTATCAAAGCGAGGTTACTCTTATTTTACATCAATTGTGTTCTGAATTTGGTGTTATTTTTTGTAGTATCACATGGTGAAAGTTATGAATGCAAAGTTTGAGGTGAAGTTTAATGGCAAGAACAACTTTGAGTTGTGGAAACTCAAAGCACATGATGTGTTGGTGCAATAGGGGTTGCACAAAGCCTTCGATGGAAAGAACTGGATACAAAAACTCTTAGTACAGTAAGATTTTGTTTAACATATGAGGTTCTTTTCAACATAGCTGGAGAAAAGACTTTGATAAGTTTATAAAATCTATAAAAAATCATATTTACTTGAAAATGCAACTGTATACATTACGAATAAAAGAAGGTATAAAAATTGTTGATCATTTAAATATTTTCAATACTCTGTTATGCCAGTTGACTAGTATTGGTGTGAATGTGGATGATGAAGACAAGGCAATCACTTTGTTATGCACTTTACTGGATTATTGGGATCATATAGTAACTTCCATTAGTTTCAGTGTTGTTGATGAGCTTCGCTACGATTCTATTATGGAAGCATTATTCGCTGAAGAAATGAGGAGAAAATCTAGTTTAGAGACTTCTACACCTGAAGTTATGGTTGTTAGAGAAAGATCTAGAAAAAGAGGGAAAAGATCAAGAGACATGTCTAGATTTAAGTCAGAAGGCAAAAAGAGTAAGGCAAAGTGTTGGCACAATGGTAAATGAGGACATCTTAAGAAAGATTGTTGGAAAAGAAAAAAAGGTGAAAAGAAGGAACAATCCACCAAGCGAATCAGATAGAAACAAGTGAAGGTATGAGTGATGAAGTTTTATTTGTTTGTAATATTTCCTCTTATCATCATGAATGGTTATTAGATTTGGGTGCTACACATCATATGTGTCTACATAAAATTTAGTTTTATTCTTACCAAACCCTTGAAGGAAGTTTTGTTCTTTTGGGAAATAATGGTTCTATTAAGACTAAAGGGATTGGTAGCATTAAGATAAAAATGTTTGATGGTATAGTAAGGACTCTTAACAAAAGTAAGACATGTACCCAAACTTAAACGAAATTTGATTTCTTTGAGTGAATAAGATTTTTGCAGTTATAAGTTCATAGGTCAAGGTGGAGCTCTTAAAGTGTTTAAGGTTGCCTCAATTGTAATGAACACTCTAAAAGTTGGGAACCTTTACATATTATAAGGGAGTGCAAATAGCAACCAAGCAATTGTGGTATCTAAAACAACAAAAGATATAACTCATCTATGGCATCTACGTTTGGGCCACATGAGGGAGAAAGGGTTAAAAGTACTAAAAATCATAAGTTACTTCCTGGTTAAAATCTTTAGATTTGGGTTTCTGTAAGCACTATGTTTTTGTGAAATAAAATAGACAAAAGTTTATTGTAGGAAGTCATGTAAGTAAAGGTATTCTTGACTATATTCATTCTGATGTGTGGGGTCTATCCTCTATAATTTTGTATGGAGGATCATTGTATTTTGTTACATTTATAGATGTTTACTCCAGAAAAATATGGGTGTATTGTCTGAAAAGTAAGTTTGATGTTTTTAGTGTATTTAAGTAATTTAAAGCTTTGGTTGAGAAGAAAACTGTCAGGTCAATCAAATGTTTAAGAATAAATAATGGAGGCGAGTTCACATCCTTGGAGTTTCATAACTATTGCAAGGAAACTAGGATTGAAAGGCATAAAATCACTAGCTACACACCACAAGAAAATGGGGTTGTTGAATGCAACAATGTGACTCTTCTAGAGAGATCAAGGAGCATGCTCAAAAATGCAAATTTGGATAAACATTTGTGGGTAGAAGCAATTTGTACAACTTACTATCTGATAAATCATTCACCATCAGTTACAATTAGACATACCATCCATGTGATTATTTAAATTTGATTTTTTGGTTGTGATGTTTATGCTCTTACTAATAAGAATCAACGTTCAAAGTTAGACCCAAGATCCAAGAATTATGTCTTTGTTGGGTATGGTGAAGGAGATGGTGTTAAGGGATACAAAGTGTGGGATCCTACTGCCCACAAGATCATCATTAGCAAAGATGTATAGTTTGATAAATCATCTTTTCTAAAATAAGATGTATAAATGAAAGAAAAATAAGAATGAAAACATCAACATGTCAAGGTTGAAATTGATCCATCTTAAGATTCTAAAAATGAGGAAATTCAGTCATTTTTTAATGGTGATGTTGAAGATGTTGAATATTTACAACTTGAAGAAACACCTCGGCAGTTAGAGTGGAGGTCAGAACATGAGGAAACACATTCACGACCAGTATGGAGATCTACACAGGTCAAGAATCTTCCTAGTAAGTACAATCCCAATATTTCAATTTCTTTGGTTTTTAATGATGGGGAACCTAGTTGTTATCAACAAACATTGAAAGATAAAGATAGTGCCAAATGGAAAAGGGCAATGTAGGTGGAAATGAGTGCTTTGGATAAGAACAAGTCATGGGAACTAGTAGAACTCCCAAAAGGCAAAAATCCAGTTGGTTGCAAATGGGTTTACAAATGAAAGATAGGTGTTGATGAAAATGTTGAAAGGTACATGGCTAGATTGGTGGAAAAAGGATTTTCACAGAAAGAAGGTATTGATTACTATGAAATATTTTCACTAGTTGTTAAACTTGTTTCAATTTGAGTTGTTTTAGCATTAGTGGCTTTACTTGATTTGGAGTTAGAGCAGTGAGATGTTAAAACAACATTCTTGCATATATATATATATATATATATATATATTTGAGTTGTTTTAGCATTAGTGGCTTTACTTGATTTGGAGTTAGAGCAGTTAGATGTTATAACAACATTCTTGCATATGTGTGTGTGTGTGTGTGTGTGTGTGTGTGTGTGGAACAATAGGAGGGTTTCGTATAAGATAGCAATAAATGATTTATTTTCAAGCTCAGGAAATCATTGTATGTCCTGAAACAGTCACCCAGGCAATGGTACAGAAAGTTTGATTCCTTCACAAGGAGCTAGAATTTTGTTAAGAGTAAGTATGATCATTGTGCTAACTTCAAGTTTTTGGACAGTTGATTATTCATTATATTGGCATTGTATGTTGATGATATGTTTTTAGTAAGCAAAAACATGGTAGGAATCAGTGGTGTAAAGGCTTCTCTAGCTAGGACATTTGATATGAAGGATCTAGGAGCAACAAAACAAATTTTAGACATGGAGATGCATAGAGACAAGAAAAATGGTAAGATTTGGTTATCACAACAAAGTGATTTAGAAAAGATACTAACCATATTTAGTATGAAGTATGTGAAACCAATTAGCTCATTTCAATCTTTCTTAAAGTTTATGTCCTAGTAGTGATAAAGAAAAAGCAATATATGTCTCATGTACCATATGCTAGTGCAATATGAAGTTTAATATATGCTATGGTATGTACAAGACCAAACATTTCACATGCAATTGGAGTTGTCAGTAGATATATGGCAAACCCATGTAAAGAACATTGGGAAGTAGTCAAGTAGGAGATTTGGAATAGAAAAGATCAACATCTGGTTACATTTTTACATATGTAGGTGGACCTATGAGTTGGATGTCGAAGCTTCAAAAGATTATTATTGCATCAAATACTGAGGCATAATATGTGGCTGCCTATCATGATTGTTAGGAGGCAATTTGGCTAAATAGCCTATTATGTGAGTTTGGAAGAGAGCAATACAAAATGAAGGTATTATGTGATAGTCAGAGTGCAATTTATTTGGCCAAGAATTCAAATTATCACATTAGGACAAAGCATATTGCGGTAAAGTACCTTCTTGTTCGGTGATTGATGAAGGAAAAGTAGCACTTGAAAATATTCACACAAAGGAAAATAGTGTTGATATATTTACAAAACCAGTTTTGTTAGACAAGTTAAAATGGTGTTCAGTTTTTCTTAGCTTGCAGAAAAGGTGATGAGTTGGTCAGAAAGATATCAGGCAAAAATTGTTGTCAAGGTGGAGACTATTAGATATGTGACAACAAAGTTAAATTTTGGTTCCTTTTGTGACGAGGTTTATGGCCACTCTTCGATAGGGTGTGTGGGAAGAACAACTCGCTCTGCCCCCCTCCCTCACACTATTGTTATAGGGGAGTCTGGAGGGGGCGGCGGTGATGACATCCTATAGAACCCCCCTTGGTGGGGGTTTGGGGGAAGTGTTCCCGAAGCAAAAAATTAAAGAGTCAAACCCCTGTTTCTAGGAAGACGAATTCCACTAATTTCTATTCTTAGAAGGAAAGTCTTAGTGGCATTTTTCCACTCTATTTTTAGGAGGAATCCTAATGATGTTTTTCCAATTAGACATATTTATCTTTATGGAGTTTCATGTAATCTACACAATGAGTTCACATGTAGGGTAAATACACAAAGTTGGAGGATAAAAAGTGGCCTACCCGTGGACATGATTTTCTTGAAATTTCAGATATCTAAACTACTAGAGATAATTTGAGATATCTACACTCTAAATTTAAAGATGGTGTAAGAACATGAAATGTATCATTTCGAGTCTAGTTTCTAAAACACTATTTTTTTTAAAAAATAGTTAAGTATAATTAGGTCAAACATCCAAATTTTGAAGAGGAACCTGTTTATTTAAGAAAATAGAGTAGATAGACGACCGTGCGCTACACCATTTTTTGAGCAACGTTTAATATTCTTTGAAACCCTTTGGGAAAAATTTAGATAAGTTATTCTAGTTTGTGACCTATATTTTTTTAATATTTTTTCAATGAATAATTATTTTTATGAATTTTGCAAGTAAATAGATCCGAAAAATTGACAAAAAAAGGATACTCGTCTGTGCAGCACGCCTAACTACCTCAAGAAAAAATGAAAATCAATTTGTTCTGGAATGTGTGTAGAATTAGGCATAGTTTGTGACCATATAACTTTTTTGGCACTTGGATCAACGCAAAACAAATTACATGAACATGTATAGGTATGTATATTTGTGTCATGTAGTGGCATAAAAAAGGTATAGTTAGAAATCAATATAGTTTAAAACCTTAAATTAGTCAAAATATTATAAAATCCATATTTCTGGAATGAGTAGAGCGTGATAGTCATGATGGTATTAAGTTTTTGTATTTTACCAGGGTAATTCATAGTGTATTTGATGATCAAAGTTGAATTTTGTTATTTTTTATCAAAATTTTTAGACTCGACTGTAGATTGACAGGCCCAAGCCTTTGGCTCAGGAATCCAAGCCATTATCAAGCCAAAAGGCATGGTTTATGAATTCAAATTCAAATAGTGTGATCACATTAATAACACAATTATAGTATTAACATGATCATGTTACTAACGTGATTACATTATATATTCATAACACCCAAAAACCCAAATTTGCTCTTTACCTCAAAATTTATATATGATCTTATATGTTCTTGATCTCCCTAATAGTGGTGTTATTTCATGTGATATGGGAAAGGTACCTAACCTTGGATAGTGAATTAAAGTGTTGTGGTATCACATTAGACTTCAAAAATTTTATGGGCATTTTAATATGTTGACTTGACTAATTATAATTTTAAGGTGTAACTCATTATACATTTTATGATATAACTTATTTTATCATGAGATGTCACAAAATAAAAATTTTAAACTTATGGCCAAAACTTAGCCTTTGGAGTACCAATCTAGCTATGCATCTGAAGTAAATTGGGGCTATTTCGAGCCCCTTCAATCTAGTTGCATGAATATAAAATGTGATTTGGGGGTTGATCAACTCTAATTTCATTAACTTGATTGAAACAAAGAAACTTTATTTATTTATATGCAAGTTTTACATGTATAGAATGTGGTTTTGAGTTCAATAAACTTGAAGTCATCAGCTAATGAACGCAAATGTTGATTAGTTCAATTGTCGAGGTAATTAGGGTCAAAATGAGCTACATGAACATATTTTAAATTGTATATTCAATGTGATTTGGAGTGAAATTAACCCTAATGTTATGTCATAAATAATTAACTAAAGAGTTAATTTATTTAATCGAGGAGGCACTTAAGGCCAATTCAAACCCCTTCAAGAGCAAGATATGATTTGGGGCAAGATTAAGTTCGATTCTATTATGAATTGAGCCAATTAGTCAATTTGTGAAATTAGGAGCCTAATTTGGGCAAAATTGAGCCACTAAACCAAATTTATGGCTCAATTGATTGTATAACATGTATGGCTTAACTAACCCTACTTTTATCAAAAATGCAAACATGAAGGTAATTATCATAAATAGGTGAACAAGTAGCTCAAATTTTCTTCAATTACCTTAGTGATTGGACCCTATATCTTATATATTAAACCCTAAACCCTGTATCATTTAACTTAAAACCTAAACTTTGTACCATTAACCTTAAACCCTAAGCCATAAGCCCTAAATCCCAAACCCTTTAAATTATAGACCCTAAACCCTAAACCAATAAATTTAGCCCCAATTAAAATCCTTTTTATATAGTAAGAATTAGGTTCACAGGAATTAACTTGGTCAAAATTGCATCACTCATTACCACAATTGACTTAATTGGCTTAATTTGTGATGATGTGGGGGCTAATTGAGCCTAAAATCACATTCTTTACTCATAAATATAGGTTCAATGAGCTCAAATTTGCCCCAATCACATCATGATTGTACCTTATATATCCTAAAACCTATACCCTAAGCACTAATCCCTAAAGTTCCTAATCCCTAAACTCTAAACCATAAATATAAACTCTTTAAACCCTGAACCAATCATTTTAGCCCAAATTAACATCATTTAAACTACGAATTAAGTTCACAGGGCTCAATTTGACCTAAATCACATGACTGATTGCCATATTTGTTTAATTCATTCAATATACACAATGACATGGGGTATAATGACAACCCAAAAACATATTCTATAGTCATAAATGGGTTCCAATGATTCAAATTGTCCTCAATTATCTTTGCAATTGACCCTATGTACCCTAAACCACACACATATATATATACACACACACACATAAGTCCTAAGCCATAAATCCTAAACACTATACCCTAAATTGTAAACCATAAACTTTCCTTATTTAGCAATCGATTTAGTCATAATTAACATATTTTGCAGTAAGAATTACGTTCACATGGCATAGAGCAATTAGACATTTTATACACCCTGAAACCTAAACCCTATGCATTAATCCCTAATCCTTAATCCCTAAAACATAAATTGTAAGCCCTATGCCCTAATTCCCATTACATGCCGCAAACATACATACTTTACGATATAACAATTTTTATCATGAGATGTCATAAAATGAATTTTTTAAACTTATGGCCAAAACTTAGCCTTTGGAGTACCAATCTAGCTTTACATCTAAAGTAAATTAGGTCTATTTCAAGCCCCTTCAAACTAATTGCATGACTATAAAATGTGATTTGGGGGTTGATCAACACCAATTTCATTAGCTCAATTGAAGCAAAGGAACATTATTTACTTATATGCAAGTTATACATGTATAGAATGTGGTTTTAAGCTCAATAAGCTTGAAGTCATAAACTAATGAATGCAAAATGTTGATTAGTTAAATTGTGGAAGTAATTAAGGTCAAAATGAACCACATGAACCTATTTTAAATTGTATATGATATGATTTGGAGTGAAATTAACCATAATGTCATGTCATATATAATTAACCAAAGAGTTGATTCATTTAATCGAGGAGGTATTTGAGACCAATTTGAACCCCTTAAAGAGTAAGAAATGATTTGGGGCAAAATTAAACGTTCGATTCTATCATGAATTGATCCAATTAGTTAATTTATGCAATTAGAGGTGTGATTTGGGCAAAATTGAGCCCCTAAATGAAATTTATGGCTCAATTGATATGATTGTATAATGTATGCAACATGTATGGCTAAATTGACCCTACGTTTATCAGAAATGCAAACATGAAGGTAATTATCATAAATAAGTGAACAAGAAGCTCAAATGTTCTTTAATTACCTTAGTGATTGGACTCTATATCCTATATCTTAAATCCTAAACCATGTACCATTTAAATTTAACCCTAACCCCTATACCATTTACCTTAAACCTTAAGCCATAAGCCCTAAACCCCAAACCCTTTAAATTATAAACTCTAAACCCTAAACCAATAAATTTAGCCCCAATTAAAATCCTTTATATATAGTAAGAATTAGGTTCATAGGGATGAACTTAGTCAAAATTTCATGACTCATTAAACCATAATTGACTTAATTGGCTTAATCTATGATGATCTAGAGGTTAATTGAGCCCAAAATCACATTCTATACTCATAGATCTAGGTTCAAGGGGCTCAAAATTTTCTTACTCACCTTCACGATTGTACCTTATATACCCTAAATCCCTAATCCTTAAAGTTCCTAATCCCTAAACTTTAAACCATAAATATAAATTCTTTAAACCCTGAACCAATTATTTTAGCCCAAATTAACATCATTTAGACTAAGAATTATCTTTGCAATTAACTCTATGTACTCTAAACCTAAGCTCTATATATTAAACCCTAAACACTATACTCTAAATTATAAACCATAAACTTTCCCTATTTACCAATCAATTTAATCCTAATTAACATCCTTTTTAGTAAGAATTAGGTTCACATGGCATAGAGTGATTAGACCTTATATACACCCTTAAACCTAAACCCTACATGCCCTAATCACTAATTCCTAAACCCTAAAATATAAATTATAATCCCTATGCCCTAATTCCCTAATGCCCTAATCCCTAAATGTTGGAAATATTGTCATTGATGTCAAAAGTTTAGTATTATTGGTGATAAAAGTCCCATTGCATTTAATGTTATTTATATGAGTTAATATTTATTTAATATTAACGAATATATTTTTGGTTGTATATGAGACAAAATAAGGGCCCATGGAGAAGTCGAAGAGTTACGGGATAAAGACAAAAGAATGATGGGACCCATTTTCCCATGAAGAGTCATTTTGGGGAATACCAAGAGTCACCAAGTGAAGACAAAAGAGTAAAGGGCGAATTTCTCATGAAGGGACACTTTGAAGAATACGAAAAGTCACCAAAGATAAGGACAAAAGTGGGAAAGACATTTTTGGTCATGAAGGGTCACCACATGACTTTTCAAATGCTTGGATATGAAGGGTCATACAAGATTGGTGCCATTTTCCATGAGGATTGAAGGGTCACAAAGGGGGAAGGCCAAAGGTCATTTGGAAAGCTATAAATAAAGGCTTGAGTAGCCATTTGTAGTGTGGATGAGAGGTTGATTTTGATATTGTAATATTTAGCTTAGAAGAGCAATTGTGAGAAATGAATATGATTTGTATTTGTTATATCTAGCTTAGAAGAGCAAAGGTGAGAGGAAGGAGATGTATTGATCTATCATTTGTTGAGATAACAACATTGAGAGATAGGTGTGTGGTATACACAAAGGGGTTGGTGCTCCTGTGGGTTGGTGCTTATAAATTATTACTGGGTTGGTGCTCGACAAAGGGGTTGGTGCTCCTGTGGGTTGGTGCTTATAAATAGGTGCTGGGTTAGTGCTCGGCAAAGGGGTTTGAAGCTCCTGTGGGTTGGTGCTCACAAATTGTAGCTGAGGTTTGTACTTGGCAAAGAGGTATGGTGTTCGTATGTGGTTGTTCTCACGCATATATTTGAGATTGATTTTCCATGGTTTTTTTCACATTGGGTTTCCATGTTATATCTAGTGTCTCTCTCTATCTTGTGTGGATGTTTATTGTTTGAGTTTTATTACATATCTTGAATGTTTGATTACGTGGAATTTGGTTAAAGGAAAGATTTATAAGATATATAATATACTGATTCACCCCCCCTCTCAGTATATTTTGTGCTTAACAATTGGTATCAGAGTAGGTTTTTTTTTGAAAAATTTTACAGCTTGAAGGTAGATCGAGAAAGGTATCAGAGTAGGTTTTTTTTTGAAAAGTTTTACAGCTTGAAGGTAGATCGAAAAAGCACGATGGCTGGGTCACAAGAAGGATTTTCTATGAATAAGACACCTTTGTTTGATGGGATGAATTATGATTTTTAGAGCATGAAAATGAAGGTTTATTTGATGGCCCTTGGATTCAACATATGTGTCGGGGAATCCAAGAACAACACACCTGTTTTGATCCCACTTGTTAGGATCTTGCTTTTCAGAAAGAGCACAATATGATTACCAAATACAAGCAATTAAATATGCAAAAATATCCAAAAGTACAAGTAACTAGAATTCACAAATAGCACAGAATATGAGAGACAATACACTATCTTGTATTAATACTCGTACAAAAAAGAATATAATAAAGAGACGCCACACTCTTCCACCTTACAGAGGCTTCCCACACCTCAAGTGTACAGTAATTCTTCTTCAAAAGTTCACTCTCCTACCAAAAATGGTCCCAACACACAACTCACACATAGAATTGGTGTTCACCTCTCCAACCAGTCAGTAATAACCCTGCCAGTACCAAGCACTCTAAAGAACTTCAAGTAGATCCCCCATGAACCTGCAACCTGCAATTCAACAGACCATACTTACACATGTAGATCTTCTATGAGCTTGCAACAACCTACAACTCAATGATCTTACAATGGAAGGATCTTCCTTGCCTTCCTTTCTAGCTCATAATTACAATACATGCCAATGGGTCTATAAATAGATCCCAAACTTAAACAATAACTTAGACTCTTAGTTTAATATAATTATCCACGCAGCTTAAGACTAAAAATAGCCTTTACATGCAAACACTCAGTTCAACAAACTAACTGTTCGTGCAATGAACAATTTTGGAACACATAGGCAATCGACGTCAATCCCTGTCTAACTGGTGCTGACCGACATCGGCCGACTCCCTACCGACGCCGATTGCCTTCTGCATTCATCATGACTAACATCAATCATACTGCCAATGCTGGTACTTCTAAAACTTTAGCATCCTCCTCTTCATCTGCATAGTTGAATTTTTTAGCTCTACAACCTAACAATCTCCCACTTGGAGATAAACAATTGCAATTATACCTGTACCTGTACATCATCTAGTTTGTTTCCTTGGCTTTGTATCCCTCTTCAAGATCACTCTTGAAGACCAACCACCACAAAACCTGTGGTGTAACACCTATCATCCAAATCACTTGCCACATCCACATCTACAAACCATGTAGAAAATAACTTGACCCTGCATAGCATGTGCACCTGTTGTTGGTCCCTCTAAGAATCCACTAAACTGCCCTCCAATGCTTCTTTCCTGGATTGGCTCCAAACTTGTGACAACTCCCACTACTTGGGAAAACTTAGGTCTAGTACATATCGTGCACTTAACCTCATTATGTGAATCAAGACACTATTTTGTGAAATGTCCAACCATCAGCGTGCTAATCGGTCTCACACAATCATACTAAAACAAAGTCAACATATGACCTTCCATGTCCCTAGAACACACTCATGCCAAAGAACCTTGCTACTCCCAGATTCCTCATGACACACCTCTGAACTAGCTTTACCTTTAGTTCAGCAACTCCCTGTATATGTAACTCTGCAACAAGCACATCATACAGTAATAGGATAATGTAGCTAATATTATCCAACTTGGTAAAGAGAAACACAATGATCAAACCTCCATTATCCTGCAGCTTATTCAAGACCATATACCCTGGCCTACTGTCTCACATGTCCATTTCTACTCTTCTTCATCTTGAACATCCATTCGTCTCTTAGTGCTTACTTCCAGCTGGCAACTCCTCTAAAAACTCCCATTTGGTTCTCCTCCAAGGAATCACATTCTTCATCCATGCCAAGCTCCCACTGTTTCCTCGATCTACCTGCTCTACTTCTTTAATAACTTTCTGGTTCCTTACCATTAGTGAGCAACAAGTAGTGTAAAAAAGGGAAATGATGAATTTGAGGCTTACATACCCTTTAAGTCCTCCATATGGGCACTTGAGACTCCTTGACAGCTTGTTGTCCACCCAAAATTTGTCTCAGTGACCAATGCCAATCACATCTTAGTCTACACCCAACTGACGTCAGTTCCATGTGACTGCCTCATCACCGACGTCGATTCCCCTGACGGATGTCAGTGTTTATCTGTCCTTGAGTCACCGACGTTGGGCTGCACATAATCGACATCGGTCCCTGTCTGGACACCGATGCCAGTTTTCTAACCGACGTAAGTCTATGTGTTTTTCTTGTGAGAACTGACTTCTACCTGTGAGTTCCTTTTGGCTCAAACCCTTGTCCAAATCAACCTTGCTCTGCTCAAAATTCTTTTGCCCCTTGTCCTAAACTCTGTCCATCACCTTCTCTTTGAAAACCAAGGCTTTCTTATTCTTGTCACTAACATCAGATTCCTCAAGAAATGTCACCTTCTTCTTTTGCATACAGAAATCTTGATCTATGCTCTTCAAATTTGAAAGCATACCCTTTAACTCAAGAACATGCATCTCCTTCTTATTCATGTGACCAAGCCTATTAAGCCACATCTTCAAATCTATAGCTGAAGTACATAACCCAAAAAGAGAATCAGTAATACAAATAGATAGATAAAGCATACCTACTTTCTTATCTCTTGCTACAACAAGTGCACCCTTGGTAACCTTCCAAGAGTCTACTATGAGAATTACTGTGCAACCCTCATCACCCAAACTTCTTACAAAAATTAGATTCCACTCCAGAATTGGGACATGCATGACCTCCTTCAACACCCATGTGTTACCTGTCTATAATTTTAGCTTCACTTTCCCTTTACCAACCATCTGACAAGGCTTACCATCCCCTAAACAAATTTCTCCAAAGTCTCCCTAGACATACTCATGAAAAAATTCCCTATTTGGGGATGCATAAAAAGAGGCACCAAAATCTAAAACCCAAGATTCTACTTTATCCAAAGAACATACCAGAGCATCCTGTGCAACAAAATCTGCAACATCTGCTTCTACTTCATGTCCTTCATGTTGATCTTCACCTAACCTGCAATCTCTCTTTAAGTGCCCTTGCTTTCCACATTTCCAGCAGGTTATTCTACCATACCTAGACGTGGATCTCCTACCTATCTTTGACCTTGATCTCCCACGCTCGATCTTCTCTCTTTGTCTTCCCCTGCTTTCCACACTCAAATCATTTCTTGATGATTCCCCTATGTTTTTCATGCGTATCTCTTCATTCAAGATTACACTCACAATATCATCCACTTTTAAGATTTTTGAAGCAGACACAGTATTAGAAACTGCCATTACCAAACTTTTCCAACTTTCAGGTAATGAGCATAAGATTAAGAAAGCCTTAATTTCATCATCAAAATCAATATTGACTAAACTTAACTAGTTTACCAAACCATGGAAATCACTAAGATGACTATGAACAGATCCACCTTCCAACATTTGCAAATTAAATAATTGCTTCATAAGAAATACCTTATTCAAAGCTCGAGGGTTTTTCATATAAATTTGTCAAAGATTCCATCAACTCTACCATTGTCTTTGCATGTGATAAGTTGGAAATCACAGACGATGCAAGAATCAACCTTATAGATCCCAGAGCCTTATGATCAAGAACCTCCCATTCTTCATCCTTCATATCCTCGGGGCTTGCAATCAACCCCACCCAACGATAAGTACAGATTTTTCTGATATAGATAATCTTCAATTTGCATCCTCCATAATTGATAATTCTTGCCATTAAACTTCTCCATTTGTAGCTTACTATTCTTCTGCCATTACTCTACTCCCACTCAAACAGAAACCCCTGTGAGTAACCTGTAATCAACACACACTAACCAGATTTGATACAACCTGTTAATATCCCAACCTAAAAGCTCTGATACCAGTTGTCGAGGGAATCAAAGAACAAACACACCTATTTTGATCCCACTTGTTAGGATCTTGCTCCTCATAAAGAACACAATATGATTACCAAATACAAGCAATTAAACATGCAGAAAATATCCAGAAGTACAAGTAACTAGAATTCACAAATGACACAAAATATGAGAGACAATATACAATCTTATATTAATACTCGTACAAAAAAGAATATAATAAAGAGACGCCACACTCTTCCACCTTACAGAGGCTTCCCACACCTCAAGTGTACAGTAATTCTTCTTTAAAAGTTCACTCTCCTACCAAAAATGGTCCCAACACACAACTCACACATAGAATTGGTGTTCACCTCTCCAACCAGTCAGTAATAACCCTGCCAGTACCAAGCACTCTAAAGAACTTCAAGTAGATCTCCCATGAACCTGCAACTTGCAATTCAACAGACCATACTTACACATGTAGATCTCTTATGAGGAACAACCTACAACTCAATGATCTTACAATGGAAGGATCTTCCTTGCCTTCCTTTCTAGCTCATAATTACAATACATGCAAATGGGTCTATAAATGGATCCCAAACTTAAACAATAACTTAGACTCTTAGTTTACTATAATTATCCATGTAGCTTAAGACTCGAAATTAGCTTTTACATGCAAACACTCAGTTTAATAAACTAACTGTTCATGCAACGAACAGTTTTGGAACACATAGGCGATCGACGTCAATCCCTGTCTAACTGGTGCTGACCGACATCGGCCGACTCCCTACCGATGCTGATTGCCTTCTACATTCATCATGACTGACATCAATCATACTACTGATGCCGGTGCTTCTAGAACTTCAGCATCCTCCTTCTTCATCTACATAGTTGAATCTTTTAGCTCTACAACATAACAATCTCCCACTTAGAGATAAATAGCTGCAACTATACCTGTACCTGTACATCATCTAGTTTGTTTCTCTTGGCTTTGTATCCCTCTTCAAGATCACTCTTGAAGACCAACCACCACAAAACCTGTGGTGCAACACCTATCATCCAAATCACCTGCCACATCCACATCTACAAACTCATGTAGAAAAGAACTT
The DNA here is from genome assembly GCA_037957365.1 of Torreya grandis. NCBI lineage: Eukaryota > Viridiplantae > Streptophyta > Pinopsida > Cupressales > Taxaceae > Torreya > Torreya grandis. Next base: position 1,774,612 of record JARHVA010002928.1, read on the forward strand.
GACCCTGCATAGCATGTGCACCTGCTGCTGGTCCCTCTAAGAATTCACTGAACTGCCCTCCAATGCTTCTTTTTTGGATTGGCTCCAAACTTTGTGACAACTCCCACTACTTTGAAAAAACTCAGGTCTAGTACATACCGTGCACTTAACCTCATTATGTGAATCAAGACACTGTTTTGTGAAATGTCTAACCATCAGACGTGCTAATCGGTCTCACACAATCATACTGAAACAAAGTCAATCATATGACCTTCCATGTCCCTAGAACACACTCATGCCAAAGAACCTTGCTACTCCCAAATTCCTCATGACACACCTTCTGAACTAGCTTTACCTTTAGTTCAACAACTCCTTGTATATGTAACCTTACAACAAGCACATCATACAGTAATAGGATAATGTAGCTAATATTATCCAACTTGGTAAAGAGAAACACAATGATCAAACCTCCATTGTCCTACAGCTTATTCAAGACCATATACCCTGGCCTACTCATCTCACATGTCCATTTCTCGCTCTTCTTCATCTTGAACATCCATTCGTCTCTCAGTGCTTCCTTCCAGCTGATAACTCTACCCAAAACTTTTGTTTGGTTCTCCTCCAAAGAATCACATCCTTCATCCATGCCAAGCTCTCACTGTTTCCTGGATCTACCTGCTCTGCTTCTTTAACAACTTCTTAGTTCCTTACCATTAGTGAACAACAAGTAGTGTAAAGAAGAGAAATGATGAATTTGAGGCTTACATACCCTTTAAGTCCTCCATATGGTGCTTGAGACTCCTTGACAGCTTGTTGTCCACCCAAAATTTGTCTTAGTGACCGATGCCGGTCACATCTCAGTCTGCACCCGACCGATGTCGGTTCCCTGTGACTACCTCATCGCCGACATCAATTCTCCCTGGTCGACGCTGGTGTTTATCTGTCCCTGAGTCACCGACGTCGGGCTTCACATAGCTGACATCAATCCCTGTCTAGATGCCAACATCAATTTTTTAGCCGACGTCGGTCTCTGTGTTTTACTTGTGAGAACTAACTTCTACCCGCGAGCTCCTTTTAGATCAAACCCTTGTCCAAATCAACCTTGCTCTGCTCAAAATTTTTTTGCCCCTTGTGCTGAACTTTGTTCGTCACCTTCTCTTTGAAAACCAAGGCTTTCCTATTCTTGTCACTAACATCGGATTTCTCAAGAAACATTACCTTCTTCTTCTGCGTACAGAAATTTTGATCTATGCTTTTCAAATCTGAAAGCATACCCTTTGACTCAAGAACATGCATCTCTTTTTTATTCATGTGACCAAGCCTATTAAGCCACATTTTCAAATCTACAGCTGAAATAGATAACCCAGAAAGAGAATCAGTAATACAAGTAGATAGATAAAGCGTACCTACTTTCTTACCTCTTGTTACAACAAGTGCACCTTTGGTAACCTTCCAAGAGTTTGCTGTGAGAATTACTGTGCAACCCTCATCACCCAAACTTCTTACAAAAATCAAATTTCACTCTAAAACTAGGACATGCATGACCTCCTTCAACTCCCATGTGTTATCTGTCTGCAATTTCAGCTTCACTTTCTCTTTGCCAACCATCTGACAAGGCTTACTATCCCCTAAACAAATTTCTCCAAAGTCACCCTGGACATACTCATGAAAAAATTTTCTATTTGGGGATGCATGAAAAGAGGCACCAGAATCTAAAATCTAAGATTCTACTTTATCCAAAGAACATACCAGAGCATCCTGTACAACGAACTCTGCAACATCTACTTCTTCTTCATGTCTTTCATGCTGATCTTCACCTGACCTGCAATCTCTCTTTAAGTGCCTTTGCTTTTCACACTTCTAACAGGTTATTCTGCCATACCTGGACTTGGATCTCTTGCCTATCTTTGACCTTGATCTCCCACGCTCGATCTTCTCTTTTTGCCTTCCTCTGCCTTCAACACTCAAAGCATTCCCTGATGAGTTACCTGTGTTTTTTCTGCGTATCTCTTCATTCAAGATCACACTCACAACATCATCCACTTTTAAGATTTTTAAGCAGACGTAGTATTGCTAACTGCCATTACCAAACTTTCCCAACTTTCAGGTAATGAGCATAAGATTAAGAGAGCCTTAATTTCATCATCAAAAATCAATATTGACTAAATTTAACTGGTTTACCAAACCATGGAAATCACTAAGATGACTATGAACAGATCCACCTTCCAACATTTGCAAATTAAATAATTGCTTCATAAGAAATACCTTATTCAAAGTTGAGGGTTTTTCATATAAATTTGTCAAAGATTCCATCAACTCTACCGTTGTCTTAGCGTGTGATAAGTTGAAAATCACAGACGATGCAAGACTCAACCTTATAGATCCCAGAGCCTTCTGATCAAGAACCTCCCATTCTTCATCCTTCATATCTCAGGGCTTGCAATCAACCCCACCCAACGGTAAGTACAAATCTTTTTGATACATATAATCTTCAATCTGTATCCTCTATGATTGATAGTTCTTGCCATTAAACTTCTCCATTCATAGTTTACTGTCTTCTGCCATTGCTCTACTCTCACTCAAACAAAAATCCCTGTGAGTTACCTGTAATCACCACACACTAACCAGATATGATACAACCTGTTAGTATCCTAACCTAAAAGCTCTGATACCAGTTGTTGGAAAATCCAAGAACAACACACCTGTTCTGATCCCACTTGTTAGGATCTTGCTCTTTAAAAAGAGCACAATATGATTACCAAATACAAGCAATTAAACATGCAAAAATATTCAAAAGTACAAGTAACTATAATTCACAAATAGCATAGAATATGAGAGACAATACACTATCTTATATTAATACTCGTATAGAAAAGAATACAATAAAGAGACGCCACACTCTTTCACCTTACAGAGGCTTGCCACACCTCAAGTGTACAATAATTCTTCTTCAAAAGTTCACTCTCCTACCAAAAACGGTCTCAACACACAACTCACACACAAAATTGGTGTTCACTTCTCCAACCAGTTAGTAATAATTCTGTCAGTACTAAGCACTCTAAAGTACTTCAAGTAGATCTCTCATGACCCTGCAACTTGCAATTCAATAGACCATACTTACAATAGAAGGATCTTTCTTGCCTTCCTTTTTAGGTCATAATTACAATACATGCCAATGGGTCTATAAATAGATCTCATACTTAAACAATAACTTAGACTCTTAGTTTACTAATAATAGACACGCAGCTCAAGACTTGAAATAGTTTTTACATGCAAACACTCAGTTCAACAAACTAACTGTTCGTGCAACGAACAGTTTTGAAACACACAGGTGACCGACATCGGTCTCTATCTAACTGGTGCTGACCGATGTCAGCTGACTCCCTATCGACGCCGGTTGCCTTTTGCATTCATCATGACCGATGTCGGTTATACGACCGACGCTGGTACTTTTGAAACTTCAGCAACCTCTCCTCTTTGTCTGCATAGTTGAAGCTTTTAGCTCCACAACCTAACAATATGGAATCAGTGGTAGAAGAATATGAAGAGCCACAGACATCTATAATTACTCCAGCAAAAAAAAGGCAAGTGAATGTAATGCTAAAGTTTTAAATGCTATTTTATGTGGTTTATGTGAATCTAAATTTGTTAAAGTTATGCAATGTAAATCTGCTCATGAAACTTAGGTAAAACTTGAGAATATTTACAAAGGTGATGGAAAGGTTCAACAAGCTAAGCTGCAGACTTTTAGAAGGCAGTTTGAAAGTTTGAAGATGGAAGAAGAAGAAGATATAACAAGTTATCTCTTGCGAGTTGATTAGATAGTAAATCAGATACAAGTTCTTAGAGAAATATTGGAAGAGTCAATGGTGGTGCAAAAGGTTTTGAGATCTCTACCAATGAGATATGATGTAAAGGTTTCGGTAATCGAGGAGATGAAAAATTTAGCCAACCTAAAGATAGATGAGCTTCATGGTATTCTCATGGCATATGAAATGCGGACAGAACAAGATAAACCTTCAAAGAGAGAAACGGCTTTCAAGACATCAAAAAAGGAGAAAGCTAAGATTCAAGAATCAAGTGATAGTTCCAGTGATGATGAAGATGATAACAAAGCACTTTTCATTTGCAGGCCAAAAAGAGGAACATGTAAATATCAAGAAAAATTACCTTTTAAATGTTTTAATTGTGGGAAGATTGGACATTTTTTAGCTAGATGCCCAGATAAAGTTAAAGATGATGAAGAAGAAAAGCCTACATATAAGAAGAATTTTAAAGGCAAATCTAAGAAGGGATTTGAGAAGAAGAGCCTGTATTCTAAAGATCCTAGCTCAGGCGAAGATAGTGGAGTCAGCGATTTATAAGAAGAAGAGATTCTATTCATGGCCATACATAATGATGATCAAGAAGAAGAAGAGGAGGAAGCTAAAGTAGATATGGAAGGAGAACTCAATTGTGCCCTAGAAGAGTTAGAAGCTGTTCAGAAAAAGAATCGAAGGTTAAAGCATCAGATCGAGAAAAATGAATAAGAGTCAAAGGAAATGATTGAAGATCTACAAGCACACTTTGAAGAAGCCAATAAGAATGAAGAATATCTCAAAGCACAGTTGGAAATAACAAGAAATAATTGTGAAAGGTATGTTATTGAAATTGCCTCTTTAAAAGAAGATATTAAAAAAGCAGTTAGTGATAAAGTAATCAGTGATTCAAAATTTGAAGATAGCACTAACATGCTAAATAAGATATTGGAAAGTCAAAAATCATATTCAGATAAGACAGGGATCGGTTTTGAAAAGAAAAAGAGCTATGTTGAAGCTCTGACACGAGGAAACAGAAAGGAGAGAAGTGAAGAATACAGAGGACATTCCAAATAGAGAAAGTTGGAAGGAACAAAGCTACAAAAGGCAATCAAGTCAGAGATATACAGACAGGTGTTATTTTTATGGCTATTATTTTTATTGTAATAGATATGGTCACAAGAAAGTAGAATGTAGAAAAAGAGCTAACAATTTCAGAAATAAGGAGAAGGAAAGTCAAGTAGAGTCAAGCAGAAGCCACAACTCTTTTGCTCCTCTATCAAGCTTTAATGAAGAGACCATAGTATGCTACAAGTGAAACAACTTCGGACACATAGCTTGATATTACAAAAGCGTGTTCGAGTCAGTCAAGAAGGATCAGAGGTTCAAAGCTCCATTCATCAAGAAGAAGGATCAAAGTTTCAAAGCTCCATTCATTAGGTAGAATGTTCAGACATATTCATGGCAGAAGAAACAACATGAAGATTCTATGATGGTGCAGACAGCTCTGCATGTGAGAGGTAAAGATCAGCCATGGTTAATTGATAGCAGATGTTTGAGGCATATGACAGGTGATAAAAGTAAGTTCATTTCTCTAAAGAAGATAAACGGTGGTACAGTGAGATTCAGAGACAAAACCACTACCAAGATAGCTGAAAAAAGTACTTTGAGTTTGGATTATGGTAGAACTAAAACTAAAAATGTTTTGTATGTAAAAGGTCTTCAGCATAATCTATTGAGTGTTAGTCAAATTTGTGATCAAGGATACACATTTATGTTTCATGCTAAAGGTTGTGAGATTAGAAGAAAAAATTCAAATGAGTTGATTTCAGATGCTCAAAGGACAGGGAACAATGTATATGTTTTGTCAGATATCTTTTCAAAGGCACGATCAAAGGATACATTCAAAGATCGGCGAGAGAAGTTGGGAGTGATTTCTATACTTTTTGCCATTGATGTTCAGCATCAAGTGAGGGGGAGCTAAGTGTTAGCTCTAGGTAGGCCCTTTGCCATTGATGTCAAAGGGGGAGAATAACAGGTACAGGTGCAAAAAATAGGTACAAAGAACAAGTATAGGTTGCTATAGTAAGGGGGAGTTACTGTATGTTTTCAGATGATGGTATGTGCAGGTGATAGGATGTGGCAGTTTCAGGATTGAGGTTGCCATCAATGACAAAGGGGGAGATTGTTGGAAATATTGTCATTGGTGTCAAAGGTTTAGTATTATTGGTGATAAAGGCCCCATTGCATTTAATGTTGTTTATATGAGTTCTATATTTATTTAATATTAATGAATATATTTTTAGTTGCATATGAGATAAAATAAGGACCCATAGAAAAGTTGAAGAGTCACGGGATAAAGACAAAAGAAGGATGGGACACATTTTCCCATGAAGAGTCATCTTGGGGAATACCAAGAGTCACCAAGTGAAGACAAAAGAGTAAAGGGGAATTTCTCATGAAGGGACACTTTGAGGAATACGAAAAGTCACCAAAGATAAGGACAAAAGTGGGAAAGACGTTTTTGGTCATGAAGGGTCTCCACATGACTTTTCAAATGCTTGGATATGAAGGGTCATCCAAGATTGGCAGCATTTTCCATGAGGATTGAAGGGTCACAAAAGGGGAAGGCCAAAGGTCATTTGGAAAGCTATAAATAAAGGCTTGAGTAGCCATTTGTAGTGTGGATGAGAGAGGTTGATTTTGATATTGTAATATCTAGCTTAGAAGAGTAATTGTGAGGGATGAATATGATTTATATTTGTTATATCTAGCTTAGAAGAGCAAAGGTGAGAGAGAAGAAGGAGATGTTGTATTGATCTATCATTTGTTGAGATAACAATATTGAGAGATAGGTGTGTGGTATACACAAAGGAGTTGGTGCTCCTATGGGTTGGTGCTCATGAATTGTTGCTGGGTTGGTGTTTGGCAAAGGGGTTGGTGCTCACGAATAGGTGCTGGGTTGGTGCTCAACAAAGGGGTTTGAAGCTCCTGTGGGTTGGTGCTCACAAATTGTAGCTGAGGTTTGTACTTGGAAAAGGGGTATGGTGCTCTTGTGGGGTTGTTCTCACGAATATATTTGATATTGATTCTCCATGGTTTTTCCCACATTGGATTTCCACGTTATATCTGGCGTCTCTCTCTATCTTGTGTGGATGTTTATTGTTTGAGTTTTATTACATATCTTGAATGTTTGATTAAGTGGAATTTGCTTAAAGGAAAGATTTATAAGATATATAATATATTGATTCACCCCCCTCTTACTATATTCCGTGCTTAACACTAAACCCTATGCACTAATGCCTTAATCCCTAATCCCTAATTTATATTAAGTATATCACAATCACATTATTAAATAATGTGATCGTATTATTCTTAATATATATAAAACTCACTTCTTAATGTCTATGTTTAATCCCAACCGAGTATAAATAATAATGTCTATATATGTTTTAACTGACCCTACTTTTATTATAAATGCAAACATAAAGGTAATTGTCACAAATAGGTGAACAAACAATTCAAATGTTCTTCAATTACTTTAGTTTGGTCCCTATATCTGATATCTTAAACCCTAAACCCTCCACCATTTAACTTAAACCCTAAACCCTAAGCCATTAGCCCTAAACCCCAAACCATAAGCCCTAAACCTCAAACCCTTTAAATTTTAGACCCTAAACCCTAAACCAATAAATTTAGCCCCAATTAACATCCTTTATATATAGTAAGAATTAGGTTCACAGGGATGAACTTGGCCAAAATCGCATCATTCGTTAAACCATAATTGACTTAATTGGCTCAATCTGTGATGATGTGGGGGCTAATTAAGCCCAAAATCATATTCTTTACTCATAAATTTGGGTTCAAGGAGCTCATATTTACCCCAATCACCTTCACGATTGTACCTTATATACTCTAAAACCTATACCCTAAGCTCTAATCCTTAAACTTATTAATCTCTAAACTCTAAACCATAAATAGAAACTCTTTAAACCCTGAACCAATCATTTTAGCCCAAATTAACATCATTTAGACTAAGAATTAATTTTTGTGATTGACCTTATGTACCTTAAACCTAAGCCCTATATCTCAAACCTAAACACTATACCCTAAATTGTAAACCATAAACTTCCCCTATCTACCAATTGATTTAGTCCCAAGTAACATCCTTTGTAGTAAGAATTAGGTTCATGGCATAGAGTGATTAGACCTTATATACACCCTTAAACCTAAACCCTACATGCCTTAATCCCTAATCCCTAAAACCTAAAACATAAATTGTAAGCCCTAATACCTAATACCTAATGCCCTAATCCCTAAACCCTATGCACTAGTGCCTTAATATCTAATCCCTAAACCCTATGCACTAATGCCTTAATCCCTAATCTATATTAAGTATAATGTGATCACGTTATTCTTAATATAGACAAAATTTGCTTCTTAATGTCTATGTATAACCTCAATTGAGTATTAAGAATAACACAATCATCTTATTCTTAATATAGACAAAAATCATTTCTTAATGTCTATGTTTAAGCAGAGCATAGTATTAAGAATAATTCGATCACATTATTTCTTAACATGATCATGTTATTCTTAATATAGATAAAAGTCACTTCTCAATGTTTATATTGAAATAAAACTTAGTATTAAGAATAATGTGATCATGTTATTTCATAATGCAATCATGTTACATAACATGATCACATTATTATTATAGACTAAGCTCATTTTTCAACATTTATTTTAAACCCAAATCGAGAATTCTGGCCCCACAAACATTCTCTGCTGGACCTATGGGACCTATGTACTTTTGATCCCACCTTTGAAAAGCTGTCAATTGCCCTTGATGGGTGACAAATCATGTTCGAAGAAGAGGAAGATGTTGAAGAACAAAACACTAGAGGAATTAGAAGATTTGAGAGAGAAACACAAGATACAAATGCAAAAAATTTGTGGTAGACAAGGTATAAACCCTAATCGTGATGAACCAAATGCCATAGATAATGAGCCAATTGACAACAATGAATTAAAAAATGATGAAATTGACCATAATGAATTGAATAATGATGAAATTGACCATAATGAAATGAATAATAATGAAGTTGACAATAATGAATTAGATCATGTTGGAAGTTTACATTCAAAGTTCCAAGTTTTTGATTTTGTTGATGATGAGCCTATGTATGATGCTTCACCCCCAATGAATGAAAAAAATTTGATGGAAACAAATAATGATGAAATTAACAATCAAAAAAATTACATGGAAACATATAATGAAGAAATAAACAATGAATAAAATGTCATCCCACCTCTAAACAATGAAAGTAATAATGATTTTGAAACACGCTTGTAACAAATTTCACCATTAACAACACCTCTAAAAATTGTGCATAAAAAAGACAAGTACTTAATTGAAGTTGATAAAAATATTTTAGAACCAATGTTTAACAAAATCTTTGATCGCCACTCAAGAAGATTGGCTCAATAAATTTGAGATAATTTTTTTCATAATTTGGATTATGATAGTCAAAGATGTCAATTATTTATTTCATTGATAAAATTAAGACAAGACCTATAATGTACACATTAGGACTAAGAACATCTAATATGGATGATGAAAACAATGAAACTATTAAAAATTTACATGATACATATCATAGTGTAGGCCCAAAATCATGCACCCAAGATTATAATGCTGCTTGGCGTAAACTTACAACTTGTGCAATAAGTGACCAAATAGGAAAAAAATGAATGGTTTCAAAAATAAGCTAATCAATTAATATAAACTAAAAAATATTAATGAAAGCAATTGAAAGACATAAAATACTTAATGAACTTAATACCAATGAGATCTGGGCATTTTTTGGTAGACTTCCACGAAAGGACAAGGCTATAGTTGATACTCTCAAAGAGTGACTTGCAAAATTTTGAAAAGACAATACAAGAGTTTCGCCCAATACAAGAGATGTAGTGAAAATAAGAATTGGTTCTCGTAACTGTGAACTACATACAAAACATTTATTGGAGATGACTCAAATACAATTGTAATCTAACTTTTTAGAAAAACATCCACAAATTTCTATTTGTTAAAGATATTTTGAGATGATCAAACCTTTTTATTTAAAAATAAATCACACATGCACTACTTGTTGTTGGTAACATGTTGAATTTTCAATGCATTATGATGTTTTTTGCCATATTCATTGTACTTTGCATACTAACAATTTTTTGCAAGAGTGTAGCATTGAATTGCCACCAAAATTAGTCAGGGAATTTATTCCAATTGTCTTTTGTAAAAGACTGGGTGGCTAATTATTTTATAATAAGAATAATAGAAGAGGTATTGATAGAGATTACTTGATAGGTGAGAGAAAATATAAAGAAACAAGAATTATAGAAGGCATAGAAGTAATAGACCTAGTTTCAAGAAAAGCTAGTCAAAAAGGCATTACAACCAAGTGAAGGTGAAAGATCAGGGAACTTGCAGGTATAGGTATTTGAGTGAGAAATTTGTAGGGATTTATAAATGATTTTATGTCTTTGCATTATACAAGTTTGAACATGATTGGGTTTTAAGTGAAATCAAGTTGTGTTAATGATCAATTTAAAAGTTGTAAAAGGGTGATGACAAATGCAAAATAGATAAGAGTGTTATTAGTCATTTCCACTACACAATCAAATAAAAACCTTAATTTAAAAAAACATGAGAGATCTGAGATTTATAGCATTGAAAATAACAAATTTTTAATCCTCATTTGTGTACAACATTAAATATGAGATTTGATAGATAATAGTTTGGAAGATCAAAACAACACTATACAATAACATTTTAAATTAAAATTGAATATAAATTAGATAGATTAAAATAATTCAGATGAAAACTCTAAATAAATCACATAGACATATGTGTACAATGTCAATAATATATAGATTATCATGATAGGCATACAAAAAATTATATCTACCAATATAGTATCTAATGTTGGGTGAATGTCATAAATAGATATACAATGCCAAAAATGCATAAATAACCATATAGGCATACAAAAAAGCACATCTCATGTAAGACATCCTATTCATCAAATAGTTTCCCTCTCTTTGCCTTTCTCGAAGAAGACTCTCTGGAATGCCTTGCTGGTAGATGGAGATCCTTCTAATGCTTTGGTTCCTCCAAGGTCCAACTGCATGGCCTACACTCATAGCTCGCTTTCAGTTGAACCTATTAAAATACAAGTATTATTAAAAAATTAAACTAAAATACATTCAATCAATTGTTAATAGATTAATTTTAAACCATAATAAAAAATCATTTAAACATACACTTACTAAAATCTCGTAGTCATGCTCAATTTGTTTTTGACGCTCAAACAAGTCAATGGTAGGCTCAACTGTTTGAATAGGCATCTAAAATAAGGAAGAAACATGAGAAGTTGCCATATTAATCATCTGACTGGGACTATCAGATGTCACAGGATAAACCTGCATACACAATACATTCACATAAGTTATATTTTCCCCAAGTATGTAGTAAAATTATTAAAATAAGTCTATTTTTACAGTTCAAAATCAGAAGTTAATATATACCTCTGTTAGCGTCTGTGCAAATGACATTTCAACAACAATACCTATGTCTATCTCAACTCGTAGTGATGGAGGAGTGTCTACTTGAGCCGTCAATTTTTCATGTAAACAAGGTCTCACTTACTTTTTTATAAATTATCAAAGATATATATGGCAAGTTTTTCTCCTTTATTAAACTAAAAGTGTATTTAATAATACTATACTTGAATTTTTAAATTTGATGTAGGGAATCTTTAGTTGTCCCAATTTTGTATTGATTAAGGTGACAAAGGTCTTATAAGAAGTGTCTACAGTGGTTATAAGTCATATAAGTTATTAAAATTTGAATTTGAAGTCATATTATGTTTTCCCATCAAATGTGGGATTTGAATTTGTAATTAGTGCTCGTGTGGGTTGATGAGATATGTAAATGATGATAAATGTTTGTAAAAGGGCTTATATATGAGTCCTATATGTGTGTGTAGTGGTATTTCAATGTGCATATCATGAAAATACAATGTAAACCAAGAATCATAAAAGTGTAATTGCAATGCAACATGCAATGGCCAAGAGTAACAATATTTTGCATGTTGGAGGTAATATAAAAATTGTAATACATGTAGGAAGTGTGAGTGGAAGAAGAGGAGGTGGAAAGAATAGTAGCACTTAAAAAACGTAGAGTTAGGGAGAGAAAATGAATAAGAGACATATCAAGAACTTTGCCCTTACTTGTGGAGAATGAATGTAATGTGAGATTTGATCTATGCATGCATATAAAGTGAGTTTATCTGTTATTGTCTGAAAATATTGAGTCTCCATTATAGGAATGAATGATTGTTACCATCCTTCTCTATTGGCATATTGTATGATCTTACTCCTTCTGGAGTTCGTGAGTTGTTATGCACAATGTGTAGGAAAGTAGAAGTAACTCTACTAACATATAACCAGAGTGGAGGTTGGTGAAGCTTCTTTGGATATAGTAAAATTTAAATAAGTATCTATAAGTTTATGATCAATCATGTGGTGTTCATATCTCTATTCAGATAATATTCAAGTCAATATTGTATAGGTTCAAAGTGGTGAAACCCAAGTTTCAATATTCTATCTTCAAACACAATCAGAAAGAGAACATATTCAATTTAAAGTGTCATTATAAATGGTTAAAAGATGAATAAGGGATAGAGGAGCTCTATGAAATGAATGTAAACACATTGAAAGTATCAATACTATTGATAAAATGTAAAACACATGGGAAGACTATATACAATCCAACTAGTAATAATTTTGAGTTTGCATAGTCATAAAGAAAGACCATATAGAGTTCTTGGAAATAGAGTTGAGAATTTAAGGTATTGTGAATGTTGTGGGATATTTTTTTTCCATGTGTGTGATTATTTTAATCTCTCTCAAATGAAGGTAAATGGTTGTTTTATTATTTTTGGGAAATTAGGGTCTAGTTTCTAAACAATGAAGGGTCTAGAGTAAGGGGAAAATTCAATCAAATATAGCAAAAATATAGGTATTTATCAAATTAATTAAATTAATTGCATATAGAAAGAAATAAACTTATCTGGAAAAATAGATTGAACTGAATGATATAGGGGTTGAAATATGTTGCACATGATTGAGAAGATGTCAGGAACTTGGATATGACTTTCATTCGATGAAAACACATGAGTGCTGATATAAGACACCTTAGGGTCTGAGCTATAATATTTTTATGCCGCTGTTGTCCTTGAGATCTGAGTTTTTTGGGTTTTGTCTACTATCTTTGTGTGAGCTTGTATATGAAATTTCAAAGGCAAACTATTGATAGATATTGTTGTAGGTCTGTTTTAATCTTCAAATGTTGGGTCTATCTAAACATATAAAATAATAAATACATCAAAATTAAAAGGAGGAAAAACTAGGTTAGGGGAAGTATGATTGCATGATCTAGAACCTCTACTATCCTGATTGTTACCTACATTAACCCTTAAGCTAAGGTCTCAGATCAAATATAGTTCTCCTTTAGGGAACATGCATAATCAATGTGCACGGTAGATATAAGAATGAACTTTCCCCTAAACCCTTCCTTGATCAAGCATGTAAGTCTATGTGTGATGTAGAATGCTGAGCTATACTATTAACTTATTTTAATTATGTAATGTGCAAAATTAGTAAATGCTAGATATAAAATTCCTGGTGGAGTCCTTTATATAGGAGACTCTTTATTTTGAATTTAAAAAATTTATTTGTATTTGGTTGACATTGAAAAACTTAAGGACAAAGTTAAAAAAAGGGTTGGGACTAATTAAGTGAGGGAAACTAATTGTTGGAGCTCAAAATGACATTAGACAGGAGTGCTAGAAATAGACACCCTAGGGTCCAGTACTGTAGTCCCATCCCATCACTCTTGTCCTACAGGATCGAGACCTAGGGGATAGAATTAGTACGGAAAAATCTAACTTGACTGAGGTAGAATGAGGTTTTGTAAGTCTACAGATGATTATAAATAAGTAAAATGGTGACTCAAACATGAAACAAGACCCAAATGAATAAAAAAATCTATGGCTAAATGTGAACAAGACTCATATTCTCCAGTCAGAGTTTCCTGTGAAAGAATTGTGAAAAGACATGATATGTGTGGTTGCTTGACCAATTTAGGATGTATACATTTGTTTCCCTTTTAATCTAGTGATGTAATGAAATGAAATAATAGAGTTAAATAAATAAAAAAATGCATACCTGAACTTGCGTGCATGAAAATGTATGTGCTACAAAAGGGTCTAATTCACATTCTGACTAGGGAAGTGGACGGAGAGCTGAATAGTGCTTGGAAAAAGAAGGAATCCCTAAAATGGATTCATCCTGTACTGAATTTAAATGTGAAATCCATGTAACATGGAGAAGAGGGGAAATGCTTACCCCCTGTGTTGAATCTGACTAAAAATGAGAAATGCTCAGAGGCCCAAAATCAATGTTTTTCCTTTATCCCACATAAACTCATGTGATTTGGAATGTGTGTATAGAATATGTATACTATGCAGAGCAAAATTTATCATACCCCTACTCTGAATATCTGAACTAAAATTGAGAAATTCTCAAAGTCTCAAAACCAATGTCTATCCTCTATCTTGCACAAACTTGTGTAGTCTGGATCTAAGTAATGTAATGAACCAACTATGACAAACGACTATATGGTCCACCTCGGTGACAACCTAGGTACTACTGGGTGTAATCTAAAAATCTGGGTAATGTGTAAGAAGAGAATGGCATGTCTTGTCATTCTATATATAATCTTGGATGATGAAGAACATGAACATCTATTCCATGCCCCCAAATCTGGTATGTGAGTGATACTTATTTATAGTTTGATAATTTATATAACCACATATGGAATGACATATCATGCCATGCCCCATGTGCAAAATTGGAGATCAAAAGACTGTGCTTTACTCTATGTCTATAATCTGCTATCTAGTTTTGGAACTGTGTTATGCTATATGAAGCTATGTGTGCAACATGTAGTATGTACATGCCCCCAAATTTGATATTTGAGTCTGAATCTATATCAAAATCATTGTGGATCTATATAATCTGAACCACTATTTCTAAATAGTCTGTGTATTTATAATAAAAAATCACTGTGAATCTATATGGTCAAAACACTATATCAAAATAGTCTATATGCCTATAAGCTGAAGGTATATTCCTCTGAGTGTTATGATTGAAGCCGAGTGACTCATATAATCTGAATCACTATATATCTCAACCAATCTACACTGAATCTAATAATCTGAATACTGGATGTGTGCGAACCATGATATATCCACCTATGAGAGTAGATGGGTCATGATGGGTAAGTGTAGGAATAGGAATAGTAGGAATGACGCCCCCCTTTTGGGGATAGGGATGAGATCTTGAGATAGAAGAGTTTGAGCCAAAAGTGATGACTAGTGATGTAGGAATAGATGCAAGGTTGGTATGTGTTGAATTGATTGAGAGGTTAGTTGATTGATTAGATTGAGTTGTTGAGAGTGGAACAAGTTTTGATTGATGAGGACGAAGGTGTGTTATCTGAGTATAAGAGAGGTGTATATATGTATGTGCCATAGTAGGTAGATGAGGTAGTAAGAGAGAAAATCTTGTGTGGTGTCAAATGTATTATTGTCATGATTTTGTGAAGTAAAATAGTTTGCAAAATGGAGTTACAAGGTTCTAGTTTTGGGCAAAAATGATATTTTGCTTTGAATAAAAAAGTTGTTTAATATAGGAAAATTGGATTGATTCTTGATTCATTTGGCATTTGACTAGATTGAGATCCTGAGCTCTAGGGTGAGAGATACGTTTAGAAGACGAGCACCTGTCATGACCCGATTTAAGCAGTTGGCAGCCCAGGTGGATATTAGTGGTAATGTTACCCTGGTGAGTAAGCTTAATGCTTATTTTTTTGTCTATTTTGAAGCCTATTTTGGTGTTTTTTGAGCTATTTAAAGTAATCTAGGAAAATTTTGACTAGTTCCAACACTCTTGTTCAATGATGTTATCCAGGTTCTAATGCTCCTGTCTAGTACTGGTGTCTTTTTGTAGCACTGTTTTCCTGTGGGCAAGATTTTTTGAGATATTACTTGGTTGTGTGCTATTGTTTAGCTTGGTTATTTACTTGGTATGGTTATCTAATTAGTGTCTTATGTAAGAGGTGAAATGAATATACATATACTTTTTAGCTTCTTACATGGGAGATTACTGTGACATTGAAGGATGTGTACCACATTTTGCATTTATCAGTTAGTGAATGATGGGTGACATTGTAGGATGACATGGGTGTTGATGTCATTGATTGTGAATCCTTCTATTTTATTGGTGTGCCCTTAGGAATACATTAGAGAGGGAGTGATAGTGATGTATTGCTATTAGTTATAGTACAATCTAGTGTTCTACATCTATAGAAGTGGTTGGTCTTGTTGTTGGCTTTATTTATTACTATGGACGAGAGTGAGGTGTCGATTGTATATAGAATGTATATGATCATTCATAGTGTGTAGGTGTATAATATTGTGTTCTCGTGGGGTAGGACTATGATTGCCCACCTATATAGGGATCTTTATAAGTTTACATAGGAGGCATTCAGTGGCGGTGTGAGTGAAACTACTTTATTGCATTGTTGGGCTTATGAGCACATTGTAGTTGTGCATCCAATTGGGTTACCTATGATAGATTAGGCACATCCACAACCATTTAGGGAGTGGTGAATGAGTACATTGGCTATCCTGTCTCCTGAAATAGATCACTATAGATGAGTTTTAGATAGAATGGTGGCTCATGATATCATATGGAGGCCCTATAGATGATTTCTCGGGTGGATTGAGGATGGAGTGTAGTTTTTGTATCTGAGGGTTAGTTGTTGGATACATGATCACTAGATTGGAGTGTATGAGTGATTTCAATATGAGTGCATGACTAGATAGTTTCGGGTACCGCAAGATGTGCCCTCAGTAGCATGGGTGTGGGTGAGGAGTGCACGGGCACTAGTGAGGGTAAGAACTTGTGTGAGACCTACTGAGGCTAATTTAGCATCATTATCATTGGATGCATGGGACATAGCTTATTCCTAATGTGGATGATTTTGAACACACAAATGTGTATACTGCATGGTGGGCTAGGCATCAGTGGAATCCATTGTATCCTATTGATCAAGTGGATTTTCTCGAGTATGAGGATCCTACATTGATCCAGATGATGGGAGGTAAGCAAAAATTATATTTGAATTATGTATAAGTTTTTGCTTGTTTAGTTTGATTTCAACATATATAGCTAATTTAATGTCATCCTTTGTGTGCAAGTGGAGTGGAAGGTGCTCAAGATGAAGCACAATCTAGTGTAGGGAGTGGAGATGATGAGTACTGGGAGACCATCATTGATTCGACACTCTAAGAGCTCATACAACATGTACCTGATGATCTTGTGGAGGAGGGTTTGATAGAGCAAGTGACAATTACATATGATGTTTATGCTCATTTATTTGATAGGGTTGTTATAACGATAACTGCATATGTTAGGGTAGCAGGTGAGAGAGATGAGCTGAGGGTCAAGATATATAGGCATAGGATGCCTCCACCTGATTATGGTTCTATTAGCATGAGGATAATGAATGAGTATACTAAGCTTAAGATATGGTATGTAGACTTACTTGAAGAGCATGGTTGGTTATTGGAGTGAGAGAGTCATTACAAGAGGCATTCAAAGCTCAAGGAGGTGCGTAGTCATCGAGTGTTAGAGTTGATTATGGGACTAATACTGGTGGGGAGAGTGAGATTGAGAGTGAGGGTAGGATGCCCATTCATGATTGATTATATCTTGATATGATGTATGTGTTTTAAAAAGTCATTATATATATGGATAGTTTGTTTTTGGATCATGTGTATTTGTGTTATGGATGTTGGAATACACTGGTATGTTTGTCATAAATGGTTGATTAGAAATAATTGATTTGGTATTGATTTTGAAATTGCATATGCTTGGTAAGATAGCATCTTTGGTTGTGAATTTATTGTTTATGATATGTTTGAGTGTGATGTTAGGTTTGATTTGTAATCATATGTGAGAAAAACATCCATTGGCTATGTAGTTGGTAAATTGTTTTGATAAAGCAAATTGGTTTAAGATTGAAAAAATATGGTATTGGTAAGATCGGGATTTTGATAAGCTGGGTTGGCTAGGGATGGTTATTTAGAACTAAGAATGTTAGTTTTTAGTAGAAGTGGATGTAAGACAACATTATGGGCTTAATTCTTCGAGAGTGGTTTAAAAATATAAAGGTTGGTCCTTTGGCTCCTTCGTTGCCTTACTAAGTGAAGCTCTAAACTAATATTGATATGAATGTGTGTTGTATCACTCTATATTGCATCACTATTTGAACCTTGATGGCCAAATGAACAAGTACCTATACTGCTCATGTTGTGTACGAATACACTTTGTATTTTATATTATTTATTATGCACTAACTCTATCTATGCATGGAGACTTTACCAAATGTAACCTCACTGGATGTACAACTAAAACTACGCTGTGAAGAAGGCTCATCTATCTGCAATCATAGTGGATTGCTACATAAAATAGTACCTTGTGGCCTCTATTGTGATGTATATAACTGAGCAATAGATTGAGATAGAGTTAAAATTTGTGATGGTGGCTTGTCTAATCTCAATCGTGTGATCTAAAAATTTGACTCAAGAGAGGATGGTTAGTATGGTGTTAGTTCCAAAATGAAAACAAAATAAAATAAACACATAAATAACATAACATCTTTAGGCCTAGACACTAGGGAGGGCTTAGTTAACAAAAACAAATGACAAACACAACTAAAAAATAAAGAATAAAATGCAAGAATTCCTTCACCTTCCTTGGATGTTCCAAATGCCTTTGTAGTAGTGGCTTGCTTGGTTTTGTGCTCATGAAGTCCTTGGCAATGGAAGCTTAGCTACCTCCATCTCTCCTTGACACCTTTGGCTTAGCTTGGAATCAATTTGACATGGTAACACTAGTTTCTTGAAGATTTTGGAACCAATCCTGCATTATAACTTTGCATTCTCAACTCTTAGAAATGATGTTCATGGCCTCTTTATTTATAGATTATTGGATTTGATCAGAATCAACCTCAACCGTCCATCTAAAGATTGAGATGTGTGGTTGATGATTAATTCAATTTTTGGAATTAAGTTTGTAATTATCCTCATCATGACATTGGAAGAAGGAGAAATTAAGAGGCGTGGAGGGCATCATCGAAGGCATTAATGAGGCATGGAGGGCATGAATCCTGATATTTGTGGCATTTATAGCATAGGGATATCTTCCTAAGAAATGAGGTCACTTGATGATGCATATATTTAATATTCATTTCCAAAACAAATTATTCAACAAGTTTTCATGAAATTTTTGATTAGGCCTTGATTTGGGTTAATTAACTCTTAAACATGATTAAACACTTTGTGCACAAATTACCCAAATTGATCAGAATGCCTTGTTATTGGTTCTAAATTTGATTGGATTGGAAGTGGAAGTCTACATTAGATGCATTGGAATCATATTCTCATTTAGAATGTTTTTGACAAAAAATAACCAAGGCACGCATCTTGTGCAAGAGATTGATAGGAAAGAGCAATCCAGAGCCTGTGGGTACAAAATTAACATTTTGATTTGAAATGATCTAATCAAAGTTAGTTGTCCCATAAATTATATTACCCCATTTAGTGATACCCTGGTTAAAATTGGTACTTGAATATGTCAGTTTCACATCATTTAGCGTGTTTTAGGCCAAATTGTGCATTTTGAATGAAAATTGCTAGATTTAAGTGTCTACAGTTTGCCCCTATTTGGGAAGACATTACAATCTATAAGCATAGTAACATCTTCTAAAAGAATGAAAAGGTCCTGTATGCCTATAACTATAATGATGATAAACTAACTGTATGATGCCTCCTCGAGGGAAGGATTGGCACAAGTAAGTTGGCAAACGGTCCCTCGAAAAGAAAGAGGCAAAATGAGGAGACCAAAGAAAGGAAAGATGATGGGGTTAAAACACAATGATAGTGAAAAAGTAGTCAAAATCATTGAGAATGCAAGTGGGATGGTGTGCAATGATTTTCCCAAAGGTGGTTATAAACATTGTACCTTGATAATGGCAACATAGTATGATAACACAATGATTTGCCCAAAAATGATTATAATCATTGAGAAGATGGAGTTACCCCAGTTAGGACAAACAAACAAGATAATAACATGCCCCTATATAGGCAGAAAAAGTAAAGTGGTGATAACACAATGATTTGCTCAAATGCAGCGATAATCATTGAGAAATGTAGGTGGGATGATATACAATGATTTTCCCAAAGACAATTATAAACATTGTAATCCTATAGTGAAAATGTGGTATGATAACATAATGATTTGTCCAAATGTGGTTATAATCATTGAGAATATGGAAATGTCCCAGTTAGGATAGATAAACAAGATAATAACATGCCCCTGTATGGACAAAAAAAGTAAAGTGGTGACAACACAATGATTTGCCCAAAGGTGGTTATAATCATTAAAAAATGTAGGTGGGATGGTGTACAATGATTTACCCATAGGTGGTTATATTAATTGGACCCTGATTATGACAAACATGATAAAATTGGCCGAGGATGATGATAACTTAACATAGAGGGTAATGATGAATTGGAATAACCTACTAATAGGGAGATGCTCGTCTGAACCAATAAAGGTTGAAATTCTTTCATGGTTAATTATTTTGTTTGGGATATGATTGGGATTGAATCAGGATGTTGGTGTCGATGAGATGCCATCATTGCTGAATAGACTTTTTGAAGTTGATTTTTGTTATGGCATGTGTTGGTAGGCATCATGGTATAACATCATGAGGAGTTCACTAAAATATGCATAAATACTGACTCCTGAAATCCAATATTCAAAAGAACACAATGCACTAATGATAAAAACCATGATGACAATGTAAACATATGAATATGGATGAATTCAAATGTAAGTGTGGGAAAGGAATCATCCAATGAATACACATAAAATGAATCAATGCAATAGTGCTAAAAGCAAACAAACACGCAGACACAAATAAAACAAAAAAGAAGCAAACAAAGAAACACTCAACAAAAACCCTACAAACATTGCCCTTAGAAAATAGGCGATAACTTAAGAAATGAACAAAATGGAAGATTAAAAGAAAAAAAAGGGGGTGATCAAGCTGTCTCCATATGCACTAGGCAAATGGACATTGCCTACATAGTTCTATTGATGCAATATCTAATATAAAACTTTAGGCCAAGTGTAATTTTCCCAGAGAATGGGAAGAATGTAATAACTGGGGAAAACAAATAGAATGAATGTAATAGAAGAATATGAATAGTCTTGAAAAATGACAAGTGCATGAGAGAAAAAAGTCAAAAAAGATGAGAAAACTAAATGACAAGTTATTTGCTTGTAACTTAGTAAGGGTTCCCAGAATCTTTAAGGCAAAGAAGTGGTCAATGTTTTTGTTTTTTTTTTAACAAAATTTCAAATATTTTTGGAATTGTTTTGGAGTGTCTCAACTCAATCGAGAATGATGAGACACTAAATAGTTCAAGCTCATAAAATGGCGAGAACATTTAAACTAAGGTTGCTCATAAAATGACAAGAGCGTTGTGGAGAAAGGTGACTGAGATGACCTCAACAAGTATCGAACACTGCTTACATAGTCCCATAGTAGGACCTCAAGTCATTGTAGTTCCATCCTTACAGCGGAGAAATTTGATTAGTATAGCAACCAATTCAAACAAAACAAGCACAATTGGTAAAAAGACATAGTGTGGCATAGGAAGTGGCAAGTTGGTACGTCAAAGCTTAATGTTTCCCCTAGTTTGCCTATAGACAATTATAACTAGGACACAATGGCATAGATCAATGGTACTAATTTGTTCAAAGATGATTATAATTAGTAGCAAGATCAGTGGTAAGAAAGGAATAACAAAAGAAGGATGCAACTACCAAAACTTTTGTCACACTATCCTAAAATATGATCTCTATCTGAAGTACTTGAATGAACTGATGAACTGATCAGATACCTCAATGCTAAAACTACATAATGAATGACCAAAACCAAGGTCAAATGGGTTAGGCTTTAAAATACACTGAGCTTATAGAATGGAAGCAAAAAGTGGATATGGTGAAGAGATGGATAAGGATGATATTTATATAAAAAAGAATAGTGATAAAATGGCATAATTGAAATGGCCCTTACAAACAATACGCCTTAGCGCTCAAGCATAGTACCGTTTGAGATGAATAATATTTATCGGCTCTGAAAGTTCCTCTCTATCTAGTGTGATGAGCCTGTATGCCCCTGATCCATAATCTACAGTGATGATGAAAGGCCCTATCCAGTTGGGTTTGAACTTCCATTTATGTTTCTTCTTAGCCGTGGTATTATTTTGGTTTTATTTAAAAACAAGATCACCAAGTTCAAATGTTCTATACTTAACCTTCTGATTATAGTGACCTTTGAGTCAATTTTGATATGTTTGAAGATTATTGAGCACAACCATGTGTTTCTCATCAAGTAGGTCTATATCTTGCAGATGAGATACTTGATAGTCATGATCATCCAGGACATGCTTGAAAAAGATGCGTAGTGAAGACAATTCGACCTCAATGGGAAGGATGGCTTCAGTACCATAAATAAGTATGGAGTGGATCCTATCGGGGTATGATGATTGGTACGGTATGCCCAAAGGGTAAGGAATATCTGGAGGTGCCAATCATGATCGACATCATTGACAATCTTTTTTAGAATGTTGACAATGGTTTTATTGGATGCCTTGGGTTGGCCATTACCTTGAGGGTAATATGCTATATAAAAATGTTGGGTGATGTTGTATTTAGTACATAACTGGTCTACATATTTGTTCTTGAATGATCATCTATTATTAGATATAATGTCAGAGGGGATATCATAATGGCAGATGAGATGATTGAAGATGAATTTACAAGTTTACTTTTCAGTCACGTAAGTGAGGGGTATAACTTCAACCCACTTAGTGAAATACTCAGTGGTAGTAAGGATATGTTTATCATCGTCAGATAAAGTGGGGTTAATCTTTACAATGAGGTCAAGTCCTCATGTGGAAAATGGGCATGGTGTCAACATCAGTGTTAGAGTTTTTACTGGGGCATGAATCAGATTAGCATGTCATTGACATTTATCACACTTCTTTACATATGTAGTGGCATCTACGTCTATTGTGGGCCAATAATAACTAGTACACAAAACCTTTTTGGATAGGACTTTGCCGCTAGAATGAGCTCCACATACTCCATGAAGTTATCTTAATGCTAATATAGACTTTACCAAAGTTAAATAATGAAGCAGAGTTCCATCAAAATTGTGACGGTAAAGGGTAGATCCAAGTAGAGTATAATGAGCGAAATGATGAATGAAGGCTTTGGTTTGTTTTCAAGATAGGTGAGGTGGTAGAAATTGGCCATGAAGGTAGTTGTAAAGGTCTAAGTACTAGATAGAATTAAGACCAACAATATCACAAATCATGGAAATGATTGAAGGTTCATGAGTTGGTGCTGACAAATTCTTGACAAGGAATTGATACTTTCTAACTTTATATGTTTATGGAATTGGAGAGCCAATAGTAGCCATGGCATATGTAGTTCTTTTACTAGCCCTTGGTATGTGCTCAAATTGAATACTGGCAATTTGTTATTTAAGAGTGTCTACCATGGCTTTATAGAGAATCAGTTTGTCATCTTTGGTCTAAAAATGATCTATAATCTGATTGATGATTAACTAAGAATCACCATAAACTTAGAGATGAGATATATTCCAATTCACTACTTGTCGAAGTCCTGCAATAAGTGCTTCATACTCGGCCATGTTGTTTATACAAATAGAGTTGATTCTGAATGATTTAGGGATTAGATCCCCATGTGGCATAATAAAAAATAGGCCTACCCCTGATCCATGTGTAGTAAATGAACCATCAAAATACAACTTCCAAGGCTACTCCTCAAGGGGTGTGTTTATGATGGTCATGATAGATCCATAAAGAAATTGAAATGTGAGTGGCTATGTCTGTGAGAGGTGCTTCAACAAGGTGATTTACAAGAACTTGTCCTTTGAATTCCTTTTGATTGACATACTCTATGTCAAATTCAATGAGAAGCATGATTCAGTTAACCATTATACCTTGAAAAGTTGTTTTAGATAGTAGGTATTTGAGTAGACATACATTTGAAATGAACATGGTCTTATTATTCAACATGTAATGATGTAGTTTCTGAGCTAGAAAAACCATGACTAGACAAGATTTTTCAATAGGTGCATAGTTATGTTTATATGTAACCAAGGTATGACTTAGGTAATATACAAAATGCTCCTTTCTTTTATCATCATGTTGAGCTAAGAGTGTCCTCAGGACATGATCGATAACTGATAGGTATAATAAGAATGGCTTTCCTGGCATATGAGGTAATAAAATAGGGAGATTGACAAGATAATCTTTGAGCTGTTGAAAAGCTATTTGGCAGTGATCATCTTAGTGAAATGCAACTCCTTTTTTTAGAAGGTGTGTAAATGGATGTCACATATCTTCTAACTAAGAGATGAAGCATCGGATGGACTAGATCTTACCCTACAAACTATGGAGTTGCTTCAAATTAGTTGGTGGTGACATCTTGCTTATAGAATAGACTTTACCCAGATTGACTTCAATACCTCTATGAGACACAATGAAGCCAACTAGTTTGCCTAAAGTTACATTGAACACACATTTATTTGGATTTAGTCTGATGTTGTACTCTCATAGTCTTTCAAATATCTTATGTAGCACTACTGGATGGTCAGCGCTGGTCTTGGATTTTTTTAATGTCATCGACAGAGTCTTAAACAATATCATGCATCATATCATGGAATATGATAGTCATGGCCTTTTGATATGTAGCTACAATATTCTTAAGGCCAAATGACATCACTTGATAATAAAATGTTCCCCATGGATTGATGAATACTATTTTATGCTGATCTTTTGGTGCTATTATGATCTGGTTCTATCTTGAAAAGCCATCTATGAGTGAAAGCATTTCATAACCAATCATGGAATCGATGATCATGTCGATATTAGGTAAGGGAAAATCATATTTAGAACAAGCTTTGTTGATGTATCAAAAATTAGTATAAATTCTTATCCCTTCAGGGCTTTTACTAATAGGCACAACATTAGAGATCCATTTAGAGTAGTCAATGGATCAGATACATCTCGATTCTAAGAGTTTTTCAACTCTTTCTTTACTAATATAACAATGAGAATATGCATCTTATGTAACTTTTATTTCATCAATTTGACATTAGGATTAACCACAAGGTGGTGCAAAATCAAGGTAGGATCTAACCCTGACATGTCAGAATAGGCCCATGCAAAAATATCCATAAACTCTCTCAACAAAGCTGCAAAGACGTTGTGTTCCTCCTTAGTGAGGGACACACCTAATTTTAATCATTTCAAGTCCGATGGAGTCTTGATATTTACCTCTATTTTATCTTTTGACTAGAAGGGTCGAACCATATTCTAGGATAGTAGGGAATGACTTGAACTGTTGGATTATGTCAAGGTCCTCTGTGAGGACTTGCTCTTCAACTTTTCCTAAGCATGATGAATTTGAGTCCCCTAATGGGAGATCTGGCCATGTAACAAAAATAGTCAAATTTTTTGAAGAATTTGATCAAATATTTATTGCTCAAAGCTGAACTCATATCCACAGGAAAGTTTGTCATTGGTAGTCTCCTAGTCTAAATTGGAATAAAAATGAACACCCCCATCTAATGGTGCCTGAAACAGGTTTTCACCACTAGACTAGCCTTTATCTTTACTTTTTCCTTGGTCAAAAAGTGCCTCAAAGAGGTTTTGACTTTGGGACCTCAATGTTTTACTTATTTGTTTTTGGCTAAGGGTGTTCACTTGATCTCCAAAATAGACTGCAGGATCTAATGTGATTGAGAACCCTAATTTGTGATCTCCCAATGGAACATTGTCTCTAAGGCCTAAGAATCACAGAATGCCTCATCATTCTAGAACTCATCAATCAACATATTGGATTCTTGTTGGTCCCAATCTATCAGTTCAAGATAATATAATGGAAAATGGTTGCGATGAATGCCCAAGGTAAGGGTACAAATGACATTATTATCAAATATGTTGGTTTCAACTAGGTTATCAAAGGTGAGACTATGATCAGACTCTACTTCATTTTCAGCATTATCATCACTAGTCACTAGTGATGGAGTTTGAATAAGATATGTGAGGTCACCCCCAGGCAGTTTAAATCCAAGTCCATAAGGTCTTTCATACTTAGTCATAGAAATTGGCTCGATGGTTCTTTGTTGATTTGGTTCGAGGCCTCTTCATAATTATGACACTCCATGATCATATTGAGAATATGATACTTTGCATTTTTATAAAAATCAACTTGGTCATCATTGTATAACCATGAGACATCCCCTTCAGGAGGGTCAGGTCATAGGCTAGATGCTGGTATAAATGTGACAGGTCCCTTATCTTTGTTCTTTTGTTGCTAATGCATATGTGGGATGACTTTAGATTGCCCAAAGGTTTTTAGATTCTAAGAAAGATTGGCAATGTGAAACATATCATGAGTCACATATTCTCCCACTCCATTATCTAAAATGGTGAAATCATTAAAATCTTCAGGTTGCGGTATGTGGGAAATAGAATCCAAGCTATTAGGATCTATGCAATTATCTAGTGATCAATAAGTATATCATTTCCTTTATCCTGCTTGGAACTTGGATTCATACCATATTGATAATTATAGCTCTGAAACTCAGCCTCAAGATGCTTTAGTGTTTATATGGGTGTACATCTCCTAGAATATTCACTTCCATCCCTGAGTGGAAAAACTTGTTACACTGGTATAGTGTTGATGGGATTGCATGAATCTCATGTAACCAAGGTCTACCTAAAAGCATTTTGTATGATAACTCAAGATCAAGCACATGGCAAAGTGTATCATGGGTTAAAGGCCCAATGATAACTGACAAACTAATGATGCCCTGTGACTCTCTTTCCTGATTATCATAAGTTTTGATGGTTATTGTTTTTGGTTGGATATCTACCATTGTGTACCGAAGAAGCTTGATGAGATTTAAAGACACTATGTTGAGGCTAGATCCATTGTCGATAAGGACACATTTCAATTTATGCCATCTGATACAAACTTATATGTATAATGGGTTATTATGGAGCGGGCCAAGAGAAGACATATCGCTTTGGTTGAATTTGATTTGTTGGACTAGAGCTAGGTGTCCAACCAAAGCTTGAAATTTATCAGGGCATATGTCACTAGAAATAATGGATTGGGTCAAAAACTCATTCAAGATGTTCTTATGGACTATTGACGTTTGGAAAATCTAAAATAGAAATTCATGCTGGTGTATTTTGCAATTGTTCCACAATATCAAACTTCTTGTCTTGGTCAGTAGTGAATGGTTTATTTTGAGGCTGAATGGTTGGTTGGATGACAAACAAAGTGATGGATGGTTGTGGACTTGAGATAGTAATATTTTACCTCTGCGTTGTGATTACAAAATCAAGATTAAATACTAGACCATTATTGCTAAATATTGTTGAAAATGGTGTGAGACTAGGCATGACAAGTCTTGATTGCCATTGCATTTGCATGTGGTCACATGTCAAGAACAAGTTATCACTATAAGATCTAAAAGGAGAAGTCTTAATATGCTAGTTTGCCTATATGCACTCCTAGATCAAAGAAGGATTATCCATATGATTTGACTGAATATTATTGTTTAGCAATGGTCTACGTTGATTAGTATTTGGTCTAGGATTAATGGAGATGGTATTAACACTACTCCGTGCAATATGACCTACAACTCTATTGTAGTCATGTGAAACTACATGGTATGTTTGTTGGTGGTTACTATTCTGACCTTGGTTTTGTCTGTTATTCTGTCATTGTGGGTTCTGTTACTGATTTTGTCGATTCTATTGGTTTGACCTTTGATGTTGATTTTACTACTGCACTGGCCATTGTTGTTATTGCTGATTATTCTATTGTCGTTGATTGTTATGTCAGGGAAAAGGGTTTTGATAAATCTCAAGCATTTGATTAAAACTAGAAGCACCATTATCCAATTTTATCTATCCATTCTCTAACATATTCTCAATTAAATATTTGATTTGCACACATCTTCGTAGATTATGCCTGTTGACCCGATGATAATCATAGAATTCATTTTCACGATACCAATCAGGCTAATGAATGTCTTATGGATAATGCTTTGGTATGGGCTAACTAATTAGATTATCGGCTGTAAGATTGAAAAATATAGACTAAATAGGTTCTTCTAGGTCACTAAAGACACAACGTGTAGGCACGGTTCTCCTAAGAAGAAGGGTTTGTAATGATAAAAACTATTATATTTATTTTGCAGGTTTTAGTTGTGCTTGCAGCATTGGTTGGAGAGGTTTCTACATAGGAGTAAGCTAAAAAGGTGGTGCAAATGATGTTTGAACCATTTTCATGTGATAGGATTTGGTTACTCCATTTACCACAACATTCCTATTGCGATTGAATTGCTTTGGTCTTTCATGGTTATTGGCCTGTACCAATTGCAATGCTGGTGCTTGAATGGGATGTTGGTCATTTTCCTAATTTATACCTTGATTTTGATTAGTTGAATTAAGATTGATGACTCCTTTATTGATAAGTGCCCTCTCGATCAACAAACCTTTATAAATGATCTCTTTGAATGTATGTGCACATTATAGTTCCAAGTGATAAGCTATCTCACTATGCAAATTTTTGGTAAACACAATGGTTAATTGTTTATCTGGTAAACTATGGGTGAAATGGATTGCAAGGGCTCTCCACCACTATAAATAACTTGCAAAATTCTCACCAATTTTTTATTTTCTTGTGTTAAATCCACCAATGAAATCGCATGTTTGAGATTATAGAAAAAGTGTTGCACAAACTTATCAGAAAGATCATCAAAATTGGTTATTGAATTTTTGAGCAACTTAAAAAACTACTCCAAGGATTGTCCAGCCAAGATCCTTGGAAACAACAACAAAAGGTATATGTCACTATATGCCACTTGTTGACATGCGATGAAGAATTCAATCAAATGAGCTTTAGGGTCACCTTTCTCTTTATATTTATCAAATTTTAGTGGTTCATATCTTGGAAGAAATGGTATCTACAAATACTCCATGTTGAATGGATAGGAACATACATCATCCAATTTGAACTTTTTAATTTGTTTTCTAGCTTGAATGGCAACAATTGCATCCTCCATCTATTGTAATTCTTGGGAGGTCACAAGTGAAACACTTTCA
Source organism: Torreya grandis (assembly GCA_037957365.1). NCBI lineage: Eukaryota > Viridiplantae > Streptophyta > Pinopsida > Cupressales > Taxaceae > Torreya > Torreya grandis. The sequence goes on from JARHVA010002928.1 coordinate 1,803,872, forward strand.
TCAGGGTATGATGGAGATACCTGTTGGGGTATATTGGCTTGGTTTGGGAATGGACTAGGAATACACATATGTGGATTAGGATGTATATGAAATTACACATTTGGTTGTGGGATATTTTGGTTTGGGTTGTTGATAAATGTCTAAATTTAAGGATTTTGTGGTTGGGATGGAGGGATATAACTATATTGTCCTTGTTATGATTGAAAAGGGACACGATATCGACTAATCGAACCTTGCTATTGGATGAGAACTTGTGGGCCAAGACCTTGTCTCTATATTTGTGTTACATTTTGAACCAACGGTTATCTAGTTAGTACTTGAGAAACATGGGGACCTCCTTGTTGCATGATTCCCTATGAGAAAATGAAAGCAGGTTGCAGATTTGGAATTTACCATTGACCAATATTTGCACATTATTGACTAGTCATTGCTTGGTTTTAGATCAATATATTAGTCTGTGACGGAAGAGGTATGTTCATCATTACCTAGAAAGGTGGAACATTCATTTCCCCTAATTGAGGTGGAATTTTATTTGTCCTTTGTTACATTGATACACTAGACTGTGTCTGTTGTTGTGGAATATTACTTGCTACCTGTTGAGGGGGAGTAGGATTCATCACATTTTGTCATTGAGGTGTGACATTGGCCATTGTTTGATTACCTAACCCCATAGGTTGTACACTTGAGGAAGCAATTGATTGAGGTTAGGCTATATAAACTCTTATTCCTTAGTATGATGATTTGCTCATGGAATTAACTACAGGTGCATTTTGTTGGCTAGTTGTTTGTGCATTAGTACCACTTTGATCTAGGTTAGACACTATTTACACATTATCTACTACATTTGGCTCCTTATTCTATGTAGAGGCTAAATACACTTCTTCACTAACATGTATATGCATCAAGTTATATATCAAATCATTTTTTATTAATGGGTTAGAGCTCAAATTCTCTTGTCCAGTTAATTCTATCAACACTCCTGTTGAAGGTACTAGATCAATGAGAGTCTTACTTACCACATTCATCTAATTGAAATCCCCTGATAAATTTAGGTAGGTTTGATATGCTATTCGCATTTGGTTAAAGTGATTTTCCATGATGTTTTTACCTCAATCATATATATTAAGATCTTGGTATGTTGTTTGGACTAGAGCCATAAGATTGATAGAAGAAGCCTGTTGATTGTAAATGATATTGTGAGGCACTCTTACTAAACTTGGTAAATTTGGGGTAAGTCTACTGGAAACTTGGCCCCTACCTTGATGGATCTAACCAAAATATCATCTTTTTTCTCTAACAAATATTACTCAAATAAAAATGGATCATATGTAGAAGCCATATTAGTAGAATATGACTGTTGAGGAACTAGCTCATCCACTATGGGTATTGTATCTAGGTATTGCACAATTTACTCTTGGTCCTATTCTAAATAAGGTGGTGTGTTAACCAGATAGTTGGCTAATGGATCTTGGCTTTGTGACCCTAATTGAGTATTATAAGAGGGATAATAATACATCTCATAAGCAATATTATTTGTATAGGGGTCTTGCACCATTTCTTCCTGTGTAACTACATTAATAATCCATGGATTGTACATGAGTCCACTACACATGTAAGAATACATGTTGGGATCCTTAGTCAATGCTTTATAATAAATGATCAAAGATTTATACAATCTATAAAAAAGGATAATGTCTAAATCAGACGATGTTCCAACTTGGTCTAGATTTGTCAAAATGATCAACATATTTATGCAAAGGTTTGCGAGGAAACAAGCTAGCATAAAGTATCTAACTTTTCACTATTCACACAAAGATAAGCAAGTAAATGGTCCTAAAAAATCAAAATACCAATATCAAGGGTTGAAGTGTTTCAAATTAGTTTAATCTATGAATTTAAAAGTTGCTAGGTCTTTTGGCCAAATGTGGCGTCAAAAACTAGGCTCAAGCAAGGCATGTGATAGGACTCTTGGCCAAATGGTGTCAAAAGCTAGACTTTGAAAAAGATAAAAGTTTTAATTTAATGGATTTGAAACACTTCTAACAAACACTAGGAATTTGATTTTTGGACATGAACTTGATCATCTAGGTATAAGGTATGAAACAAAAGACAATTTAGCAATAGTTTATTTTCCCACAAAAAATGGTATAAAACTTAGCTCTTTTAACAAATAAGATAGACAAAAGTGAACAGTATAACTGTTTTAGACAAAAGATCACAAAAGTACACTTGGATTGGTCTAAAAATGTAGAAACAGATTTAGAACTCTATGCAAGAGGATCTATGAAATAATATTTGAAATGCTTTGGGCAGCGTAACGACACTATACTACCTAAAAGGTATGAAAAAAAGGTTTGTTTCAAAAAAAATATCTAAGGCAAAGATGTTTTCCTTACAATTTTGACAGCATAACATTACTTTTCTTGACTCAAAATGTTGTGGTGCATAGACCCAAAGTGCAGGTGTTTAGCACAAAATGGCTTAAGTCTATCAAGTGAAAACAATGATTTATGAGTCTTAAATAACCTTCAACTTAATTTAGAAATTAAACCTAAGTTCTCTCAAGTTTAGTGCAAATGGTGAACACACTTAAGACATCAACCATATGAACTTGTAAATATGTAATTTTTAATTTAAATTATAAGTGAAGGATTTAAACAACTTTGGTAAAGGTCTAGACTCAATTGGGTAGCGTAACTACGCCAAAGTAGAAGATATGACTCTCAAGCTTTTGATAAACTTTTGAACAAGGCAAATTGATGATCTCACATGGACAACATAACACCTCTTTATTCAAAGAAAAATTTGGACTATGTGTTTGGTTTGGATTGTTTGTTTACACCAAGTTTTGACTTCAAAAAAGTTTTTTGTCTAGGATAAGACCAACTAATTAATCACCCTTAGATCCTAAACTGACAAGGTTGCTTGGTATTGTTGGAATCCATCAATATACGCCATTTGAGAGGATTTTAAGTATTCATCCAAAAGTAAATGCATATTATATATAGGGTTTTTACACCCCCACTTCTCTCAAATGATAGTACTATAACATAAACCTTGAGGTGCACTTTGCACCAACAATAATTCCATGACAAGTGGGGATTTGTCTAAGATCTAACAAGTTTTCGAATGATCTAGGGAATCAATTGTACAATGACTTTCACGCCAAACAATGCAAAAAAAATTATGGATTTTGGGTCCATATCACTTAGCTTTTTGCAAAAAGGTCTAGTGCTTTTTGTAGCCACTATATTCTACTATTTGCTTAGTGTAGTGCGATGTCCAAAGTGCCACTATATTCTGTTTGTAACTTCAAATAAGCCAAATGAAGTCAATGCTAGGAGATGAAACCCTAGGTCAAATCTTCCCTAAAGAATTTGTGGGAGGTGATGAAGTCCTCCTCACAAGCCAAGATGCATAAAAACAAAAAAAACATGAAAATATAAAGACTTTAGGGTCATTTTCAAGGTCACCCAAACTTTGACAAGTTGTTGGAGAGTGCTTTAGATGACTTTATTTCTAAGCCTTGGACTAGGCTATTTACAATAAGAATGGCACTTTTGATTCAAGGGTTCCTTATAGGAGACAAATGGAAGAACATACATGCAAAATTCCTCTTTTTGCCAAACAAAAAGTTGATTAAACAACTATTGCAAACAAAAATTGATAAGTGTGTTCAATTTTAAACGCAAAAATAAAAGATTTGGTGGTGTTCATTTGACCCCTTGGTCTTAGTTGTAAACTTTGAAAACATTTAAAAAAACATCTAATTTCTTTGTTAAACACCAAAACAAGGTTCCTAATTGATTTTTAAGCATGAAAACATGATTTAAACAAATATCAAGCTTGGTTCTACAACAAAATTGTTATCATGTCCTTTAGCTTTGAAGTTTTTTTTAGCTTGAAACAGTGAACTTTGAAAAACTAGCTTTTGGGTCTGTGTTTTTGAAAAAACATGACTGATGTTAGTTATTACCACCGACGTTGGTTACTCTAGCTAACTAAGATCTAATTGATGTCATTTTTGCTAATCAACATCAATTTAGGTAATTGATGTCGATATTGCTTGTCGATGTCAGTTACTGTGTAAAATCATGGCAAATAAAAATGGAAAAATAAAGTTAGAAAATAAATTTGCAAGCATTTTAAGGGCTCAAATAAATATTTTAGAGTTTCAAAATGATCTCCTTCAGGTGTGAGATGCATCTAGTCCCACCGGATGTGCCATTATGTGATCTAATAATTTGACTCAAGAGAGGATGGTTAGTATGGTGTTAGTTCTAAAATGAAAACAAAATGAAATAAACACACAAATAACATAACATCTCTAGGCCTAGACACTAGGGAGAGCTTAGTTAACAAAAAAAATAACAAACACAACTAAAAAATAAAGAATAAAATACAAGAATTCCTTCATCTTCCTTGGATGCTCCAAATGCCTTTGTAGTAGTGGCTTACTTGGTTTTTTGCTCATGAAGTCCTTGGTAATGGAAGCTTTGCTACCTCTATCTCTCCTTGACACCTTTGGCTTGTGGCTTGGCTTGGCTTGGAATCAAATTGACATGGTAACACTATTTTATTGAAGCTTTTGGAACCAATACTACATTATAACTTTTCATTCTCAAGTCTTAGAAATGATGTTCATGGCCTCTCTATTTATAGATTGTTGGATTTGATCAGAACCAACCTCAACCATCCATCTAAATATTGAGATGTGTGATTGATGATTAATTTAAATTTTGGAATTAAGTTTGTAATTATCTTCATCATGACATTGGAAGAAGGGAAAGTTAAGAGGCATGGAGGGCATTAATCTTGATATTTGTGGTATTTATGGCATCATAATATCTTCTCCAGAAATGAGGTCACTTGATGATGCATATATTCAATATTCATTTCCAAAAAAAATTATTCAACAAATTTCCATGAAATTTTTGATTAAGTCTTGATTTGGGTTAATAAGATCTTAAACATGATTAAGCACTTTGTGCACAAATTATCCAAATTGATCAGAATGCCTTGTTATTGGTCCTAAATTTGACTAGATTGGAATTAAAAGTCCACGTCAGATGCATTAGAACTGTATTCCCATTTAGAATGTTTCTAACAACAAATAACCAAGGCACATATAGAGCAATCTAGAGCACATGGGTACAAAATTAACATTTTGACTCAGAATGATCTGATCAAAGTTAGCTGTGCCATAAATTGCATTACCCCATTTAGTGATACCTTGGGTACAATTGGCACTTAAATATGTCAGTTTCACATCACTTAGTGTGTTTTAGGCCAAATTGTGCATTTTGGATAGAAATTGGCTGAAAGCCTAATTAGAGGTTATTAGTGGCCAGATTTAGGTGTCTACAAATCATAGCAAGGTGCTACATGAATTAGGTCCCTAAAAACTCAACTGTAATGAATATATCTCAGGAGCAATACTTTATTATGTGGGTTTGTTTAATCTTAATCGTAGCAAGTTGCTACGTGAGACAGGATCCAAAAAACTCGACTGTAATGAATATTTCTCTAGAGCGGTACTCTATTGTGGTGCCTGTGATTGTGATTGATATGTATATAGAACTGTAATATGTACTCGAATTACAGTGATATGTGTAGGCTATTCTCGATGTACAGGTTTCCAAACTTTTTGAATAGGTGGAATAAGATATTTCTTGTGAGGCTCTGTCTTAGAACCCACATTACTCTCATGATGAGTGACTGATGATTCCTATAAGGGAATATCCTAGGATGACTTAATCATGGAGGAATGAGGTCTAAGGTTTCATGATGGAGTAGATCTCAGTGCCCCTTGTGTAAATTTTATGATGCCATTTTCAACACATCTATTAATGCAATCTTTGAGTCCATAACAATCATTATCTCTATGTCCATGGAGACAATGATAGTTACAAAGCACTGATGTGTCTATTTCTATAAGAGATGTGGATCTCATCGATGAGTAGAAGGCAATGTGATTAACCTCATATATAGTAATGTTGATAATATGACACATGGGCTATTCCATTTTGAATCAAACTATAGTGGTGCCTTGATTCTATTCTATGTAGTGCATACCATAAGTTTTACTCTAGAGACTAGCTCTTTTTTCTTCACTAGATATTTTTCTAGTTATGGTCTCCTATCTTGTTTAGGACATGGTGGATGATGAGTACTAAGAGCTGTAGATGAAGGTGCTACTGTGAAATCTAGAATAATTCGATCAAATGAATCTATCTCAATCGATCCCAATTTATTTTCCAAAGCTAGAATTGTATAGCATAAGTCTTTGAAAGAAGACTCTATCTGATATAATAGATACTCAAGGAGAGGTTGACAAAGCCTCTTAATAAAAATATGCTAAATCTCTAAATCTGCTAGTTTGTATATCAATCTTTACATGTGAGTCTTGAATCATAAGATATAATCATTGATTGACTTTGAAGTATTCTGATGTAATGTTGTAAGTTTCTCATATGTAATAGAAAGGCCCATGTTTCCTATGTAATATTTGAGAAATGCCTCCTCTAAGTCATTATATGTGTGCAATGAGCCAACAGGGAGTAGATTAAAGAACCAATTCTATGTCTCCCCAACTAATGTCTGCTGGAACAACTTTAGTAGAATCAAAGGATTTTCATGAGATGACAAAGCCTTTTGAAAGGCTTGAAGGTGCACGAATAGATCTCTAGTTCTGTCAAAGTGAGGCAATGATGGTATCTAAAAATGCTTAAGCAATAAAGCTTTTACAAATGCATTCGGAAGAGGGTTACCATGTAAATCATTGGCATCCATCCAAGACTTTTAAACCTTATTTTTCAAGTTAAGGAGATGTACTTGGTGTTGTAATTCACCAACTACATGCATTAAAGAAATAATCCCTTGAGATGGTATATTACCATCTTGAAGTGGTTCATTTAATTGTTGAATTTGATCATTAATTTTAGCCACGAGAATGCTACATTTATAAATTAGATCATAAAGAGGGGGTGTGCTCACTTGAACCTTACTAGAGAGATGTGGGCTACCATTCTCTTTAGGTGAAGAGTGAAAACTAGGTTCTACTGTACAAAAAGGTGGCTTGGGAGATTCATTGGTATCTTTATGTTTTAGTGAATCACATGATAATTGAGTAGAAGATGTGATGTTATCATTAACATGTGCATTATTTGAAATATAATCACGCATAGAAGTAGAAACAACATTTGGCAGTGCATTATATTTGAGAGAATTGAGAGAAGAGTTAGAAACATGAGATGCATTTTCTTCTTCACTATGTGCATAATAATCATCATTGTTCCATGAATTATCATAATTGAGATATTTTTCATAATCAATCTCATTTTCATATTCATTTACATGTTCACTATCATACTCATTATCACTTTCATTGTAACTAGGGAGGTGTAAGAGAGGAATTTAATTCTTTTGTGCGTTTATATCATTGTATTTTGAACATAGAAGTATAAAGAGAGAGAGAGAGAGAGAGAGAGAGAGAGAGAGAGAGAGAGAGAGAGAGAGAGAGAGAGAGATATTCGGTTCATATGGAAGTAAATTATCACTAATAAGAGGTTCACTTAGAAGTGCATGACTAATTTGTTCATTTGATGCATTGTGCAAAGAAGAATGAGGTGAAAAATATATTTCCCATTTATTAAAATAATTTTATCTGGAAGAGGGAATAAAAGAGATAGGTTTGAGAGAAGAAGATGCATCTACTTTTGCTTCACCATCACTTTCACATATATCATCATATTCCTCATTACAACAATAGTAATTATCTTCATTGTAAATGAAATCATTTTCCATATTTTTAGCTAATGTGAAATTTTGTAAATTTGTCCATTCATTGTGATAATTATGACAAAAATTTAGAAATTGATCTATGAGATGAGAATGAAGAATGCCTTAGTAGTCATTTTATTTCTTTCAACAAAGATAATATTGAAAAGTACTGTTAAGTAAATAAATGCAAAAGTAACTACTAACATAGAGATTTTGAAAATATTTTTGACAATCTAAACAATTTGCAAAAATTCCAAAATATTTTTCTAAAAATTTCAAGGTAGGAAAGCTTGGGGTTTGAATACCTAGTTTAGAAATATAGGGTTTTGGGCTAGGGTTTTAGAATTTTTTAAAATTATTGCAATAATTTAAATTCTAAAAATAATTTTAAATAGGATAAATGCACAAAAAATTTATACCACATTTAGAAATTTAAAATTGAATTTTTGCACAAAATAACTATGAATATAGAGAATTAATTTTTTTTTGACACTCCAAACAAATTGCAAAAATTCTAGAATATTTTTCTAAAAATTGTAAGGAAGGTTTGAATTGTGAGGACCTAGTTTGGAAATCTAGGGTTTTGGATTAAGGTTTTAGAAGTTTTGAAAATTATGGCTACAATTTAAATTTTAAAATAAATTTGAACAAGATAAATGCACAAAAGTTTATACAAAAATCAAAATTTTGAAATTTAATTTTTGTACAAAATATAAAGAAAAAACCCTAAAAGTACCTAGGGTTTTAAATTTATTAAAAATAAGTAAGGTTCATCAAATGTTATATTATTTAACCTACTACTATAGTTGATGAGACTCCCATATCATAGTTACCCCTTGTGGTAAATTTTGAGTTACCATATGTACATGATGTTGATATAAATTCCCAGACTACTTTAGATGATGATACAACACCCACACTCACAGATGACTATTTGTGTGGATTGAGAATTACAGTAGTTAGTCCAAGGGAGTATTGAAATGAATATAGAGCTATCATTACACATCTTACACCAATCTTATCATTTCATACTACTCTAAGGATATATTCCACATTCACGATCACATACATCACTTGACACATACAATTCACATGGTTATCTTTAATGGATATAGAGTTGGTCATTTAGATTCAAGCAGACAACACATCATCAACCACATGTTATGTTACATATATTACTTGATCATGGATTAATTACACTACTTACAATATGACATAAATTTATTAATAGATTATCACAACAAGATGGTCGCCCATTTTATCTTTTTCACAAGATCACAAGTCATGATATAAACTCATATACAACTTTATAAAAAAGATTGGATAAACTATAGGTTCATGGTATTATTAAAATTACATCATCATCAACACTAGCTTCACCACTTCCATTAAGGCCATCTATTATCAGAGCTAAACATCCTAGAGGAGAGTCATCATCTTCACCATCAGATCTACCTTCAGTTCACCTTAGGTAAGATGACACCATGTATACAAAGTTGACGACATATGATGATGATCTTGAGGCATTTGATGATGACCGTCATCCCTTCCTCCATCTCCGTCCCTAGTGGGCTCCATCCTTTAACCCTTTACCCCCTCCAACCTCATATTTTATGTCATTTTGTACATATTGCTTTATTCATATGTTTGTATATAGCCTCTTTTCAATTATTTGTAAATAATTTTTTTGCTTACTTGTACATAGTTTCTCAGTATTTTTTGTACATAATTTTCTTATGATTAATTGTACATAATTCAAAATATCAAAAATACAAAAACATTCAAATATTTCAAAATCTAAAAACATCAAATAATTCAAAAACATAAAAATATTTTGATTGTATGAATTATCCATGATTTACATATCTACTACCATGCTAGACTTATATTTTGTTGTTCTATGTTATTGTTTATCGATTTATCTACATTACCATTCTTCACTTGATCTTCTTTGAGAGTGTGTAATGCCTTTCAGATCCTTGATTGTTTCACTCTACCCATTGAGGGGAGATCTTACTTCTACATTCAAGACATACATCGATATACTTACCTATTGGGGGCATCTTCTACATGACTACACCATCCAAATTATGTCATTCTTGTACCACACACTCTAGTTATCATATTGATGTACATTATTTACTAGCTTACACAAATTATTATATCGACACTCACTAGTAAATATCACTTATGTATTTCTTAACATATACTTAATCTTTTACTATATATATTGCATACTATCACTTCTTGCTTTGATTAGTTAGATGTGATTGTATTCTCAGTATATTACATGCTTTTCTCTCTTGCTTTGCATAGCTAGATGTGTTTGCATTTCTCAGTTATTGTTTGTCTCCTATATTTGCCTTAAGACATTTGCCAATGTCCTTTGCTTCTATGTCTTGTGTGTGCCTTAGGACATTTACCAATGTCCTTTGCTTGTACTCTTCTATGTGATTATGGCTTTCACACCAATCTTGCTTATTCCCAATTATATGTGTATGTGGCATTTGAACATGTCTTGTATGCTTGTTTTTTAGTTTGAGTGACATGTGTTCATGTCCCTTATTTGATTGGCCCCTTGGCCACTCTTGTATGTTTCTTGCTTCTTGTCTTGTGTGTTTGTTGCTTGATTATTTTTCAATTGTTTGCAATACCATGATCCAAATCATGCATTATCTTGTTTTTTTGGATTCCATGATGGACATCATGCTCCATCCCTCCTTAACAACTAACAACTAACTAGACTTACATTTCAATTCAATACATTGCACAAACTATTACATTGTTATATATATCTAGGCATACTCCTATTGATCTAAAAATATTCATTACAAATCATGCTATATCTTGAGATATATTGTCGATTATCATTGCTATATCAAAGCATTTTGCAGTAGAACACATTTGTAGAGCTTTTTTTTTAAGGAAAATCATTGCAGGGTCTTCATTCATACTCTCAGAAGAGGGGACAACAAATAAAGGTTTTATCACAAAGATCAGAGTTCCTAATAGTCAAAAAAATGAATTTTTAGAACATTTAGAATGACCAAATATTAAACCAAGTAGAATAGACCAGGGAAATAGTGGCAATTTTAGAACAATCATTAGATATAACGTATCTAGTTAGAATTGATCTACTCTTTATTTTCTCTTATAGATTTACACTTCATAACGTGTTCTTTCTAGGCACATTCAACATCACACTTCATTAGCTTTACCCTTACAAGTAAGTTTAGGTATGTTTTCTATTTTTTATTTATTGTAATATTTTTATTTGCTGCGTCACTAGAATAAAAGCGGAGACAAATGTAGTCATATAAAATATAAAAATTGGTATATTGAGTGTGACTTGTGACATCCAACCCATATAACCCTCTTGTTTGCTCTCGTGACCCTCAAAGACATCTTTTCATTGATTTTCAATCATTCATAGCCTTCCAAACAGTGTTTCCACCTCTTTCAGGAAGCATTTCTAGTGATAATTCCATCTCCTAGGTCTTGTTCCTTCAAGATAATAGTTCTTAACTTGGACTATAGCAGTGGACCCTAGGGTGTCCATTTTTGATGCTCTTATTTAAGTGCATTTTTACTATCAATGATCATTTTCATCTGGTTCCTATCCTCCTTGTTGGTCTAACTTGAATACATCTGACCCATAATCAATAGATCTCTATAAAAGCCCATTCAAAGTTTATTTAGAATGGGTTGACAATTATTACAAAATAAGCAAGAGTACAAGCAATATCATTAAAACAAACTTCCTTATTTTCTACATATAGCCATCCAATATAATTACAAGCACATGCAAATATTTACATCAATCCTTAGCCATTTCAAACACATCTAGTTTAGCATTTTTCATCTTCATATACACTATTACATAAAGCACATCAAGTGGGAGAATTACATATGACTTGATCTCTCTTCAGAGTATTGGTATGTAGGTAACATGCCAACATAAGGGGTGTGGATACACATTCAGTACATCTTACACACACTAACGCCCTCTCTCTGTCTCGAAGTTGGTTAAAGCATAATGGAGTCTAGGGTTTAAAGATAAAATTAGCTCTATAGGGAGTTCTGTAAACATCCAACATCTAAAATTTCTTAAGTAGGCTCACACAGGGACAACGAACAAAACCTAAAAATTTTAGGTCTCTTGGATAGAGGTAGAAGAGGATTATAGTGTCATACCCTAGGATGTCCTATTTTTACGCTCTTATCCTTTCACAAAATAAAATTCAGATCTTGATTTATGACACTATCTCAATCCTGCACAATGAATTCTAGAATCCGTCTCAATCGTCTCAATCTATTTCCAACTAAGTCTAATTTGCTTCATATTTATTGTTATTTATAGAAAGGTTAAAAATATAATTTAATTATACAAATCAGTAACTTAATTTTTCATATTATTTACTGATTTAATTAATTCAGATCCTTAACTAATTTAGGAATAATACTCTAATATTTACAAATTTTTTAAATGACTTACCATACTTATTTTCAAAATATCCGTCCCTAACCAAACCAAATTATCCAACTCCGAACCTTACCAATATCCTATTTTTTTCAATCTTAAACCAATTCACTTTATCAAAATAATTTACCAATTACAAAATCAATAATTTTTTTGCTCACGGATGATTACAAACCAAACATAACATCACACTTGAACATATCATAAACAAAAAAATCACATCCCAAATAATATTTTACCAAAACATAGACAACCTTAACATCAATATCAAATCAATTACTTCTAAATCAACCATTTACAATTAATATACCAATATATTCCAAAATTCATAACACAAATACAAATGATTCAAAATCAAACTATATATATATATATATATATATATATATATATATATATATATATATATATATATATATATATATATAAAACAAGTTTTTAAAATATATACATCATATCAAGATACAATAAATCATGAATGGGCATCCTACCCTTACTCTCCCCACCAGTACTAGTCCCATAATCCACTCTAGCACTCAATGACCCCACACCTCCTCGAGCTCTCGAATGCCTCTTGTGATGACTCTCTCTCTCTCTCTTTAATATCCTATTGTGCTCCTCACGTAAGTCTGCATATCTCCATTGAAGATCTATGTACTCATCCATGATCTTTGTGCTAACAAAAACATAATCCGATGGAGGTATTCTATGCCTATCTAACTTAGCCTTCACCTCATCTCTTTCTCACTACCCTAATGTATGCCACTGTCATTATAACAATTCTATCAAACAAATGAGGCTAATAACACAACCAACCACTTTTATAGACATAAAACACTAGATTGTACTATAATTGACAATAATACATCACTATCACTCCCTCTTCGATGCATACCTAAGGGCACACCAGAAAAATACAATAATGCAAAATCAATAACATCATCACCCATATCATCCTACAATATCACACACCATCCACTAACTGGTAAATGAAAAATGTGATACACATCCTCTAGAGTCACATAAATCTCCCCTATAGGAAGCTAGAAAATACATGTATCTACATTCCACCCCTCACATAATGTAATAATAAGATACATGTCCCACTGCTTTGTGCCTCGTCACACACATAACCCAACCTTGCCCTATCTATGACAACTCTCTCATTAGCAGATAATGATAATGGCCTCAATATCTCCATCACTTGACTTCTACAGAACTTCCTCATGCGTATCTCACCATGAAAAACACTAGAAATAACATATATATATATATATATAAGTCCAAAATGCCATATCACTAACAAAGCAAAAATATTAACACCTAACCAAACAACATCTCAAAAAATTAAGCCTTTAAGACAACAACATTACATACACGATAACAACACTGTAACCTACGCAACAATGTTGGATGTAGGACATGAACATTAGAACTAGTGAAAATTGTCTTATGCACTTTAAAAGGCCTTAAAATATTAAAAATAGGCTTCTAAATAGTCAAAAATCAAGCATTTCAACTACTTATCAAGGGAACATCATCACCACCCTGAACTTGGACTACCAACTGCTCAAACTGGGTTATAGTAGGTGATCATCTCTTCGACATATCTCTTACTCCAAAACTCCAAATCTCAACCTGTCAATATGCAAATGAATCGAGAATTAAACCAATTTTTTATATTACTTAGCTTTCTCAATTAAAGCAAAATACCATTTTGCCTATAACTTGAACTCTGTAACATCATTTTCCAAACCATTTTGTTCCATGGAATTCTGACAATGATACCTAGTCATCACTCAAACTTCACTTTCTTACTACCTCATCTACCTACTACAACTTGAGTATCTCTATATTTATTTTATACTCAAACACACACCTTGGTCCTCAACAATCAAAACTTGTTCCACTTTCAACAACTCAATCCACTTAATCGAACAACCTCTCAAGCTATTCACAACAAGCAAACCTTGTTTCTACTTATGTCACTAGTCATTACTTTTGGATCGACTTCCTCTATCAAAATTTTTATCCCTCTCCCCAAAAGGGGGGCATCATTCCCACTATCCTTATTTCTTCACCTACCCAACATACCCATCCACTTTCATAGGGAGATACACCATGGTTCGTACGCATCTAATAGTCATATTATTAGATTCATCTTAGATTGGTCAAAATATATAGTGATTGCGATTACATGGGTCACTCAACATTACTCAAGGAATTTAGAGGGACATACCTTCAGTTTACAAATACATAGACCATTTAGATACAGTGGTTCAAATTATATGAATTCACATTAACTTCGATATAGATTCATACTCATATATCAAATTTGGGAGCATGTACATACTACACGTCTCACACATGTAGCTTCATACATCATAACATAGTTACAGGACCAAATAGTAGATTATAGGCATAGTGTTTAATATTTAGTTTGCACATCAGGCATGGCATGATAAGTTATATCATATGTGGTTATATAGATAATCATATTTGGGGCATGACAATTGATCATATTCTTCATCATTCAGGATTATACAGATGAAATGTAAAGACATGTCATTATATTTTTACATATTGATTAGATTTTTAGATTACACCCAACAGTATCTAGGTTGTCACTAGATTGGACCATACGACTATCTACAGTGGTTGGTCCATAACATTACCTAGACCTAGACTACATGAGTTTGTTAGGATAAAGGATAGACATTGGTTTTGGGCATTCAAGCATTTTTTAGTTCTAGTTCAGATATTCAAAGTGAGGGTATGACACATTTTTATCTTCACAAGATACATATTTTATACAAATTATGGATTATATGAGTTTATGTGGGACAAAGGGTAGACATTGGTTTTGGATCTTTGAACACTTTTCATTTTCAGCTAGATTCAACATAGGTGGCTAGCATTGCCTTCCTTCTCCATGATTATACAGATTTCATATTCAGATTCAGTACATGGGACATCCATTTTAGGGATTCTTTCTTTTTTCAAACACTATTCAAATCTCCATCTACTTCTCTGATTATAAAGTGAGTTAGACCCTTTTGCAACACATTCATTTCCATGCATGTAAGTTTAGGTACATATTTTGTTTTCTTTATTTTACTCTAGTACTTCATTTCATTACATCACTAGATTAAAAGGGGGGAAAATGTATACACCATAAATTGTTTAAGCAACCACACATATCATATCTTTTTATAGTCCTTTCAAAAGATATTTTGATTGGAGAGTATGAGTCTTGTTCACATTTAACCATGTCTTTTATTTTACTCATTTGGGTCTTGTTTCATTTTTGAATTACTTTTTTGCTTATTATCAATCATCTATACAATTTTAGAACCTCATTCCACCTCAATCAGGTCAAATTTTCCATGTTAATTCCATCCCCCAGGTTCTGACCATGTTGGATAGGAGTGTTGGGATATGACTATAGCACTGGACTCTAGGGTGTCTATTTCAACACTTCTGTCGCATGTCATTTTGAGCTCCAAAGATCAATTTTTCTCACTTAATGAGTCCTAACCCCTTTCTTAGCTTCATCCATAAGTTTTCCAATGTTGATCAAATGCGAATAAAGTTCCCAAATTAAAAACAAAGATTCTCTTATATAAATGACTTCACAGGGCATTTTATATGTGACACTTACTACTTTGACACTTTATATAACTAAAATCAGTTAATAGTATAGATTAACTTTTTGCATCACACAGATTTGTATGCTTGATCAAGGTAAAATTTTATTCTTGCATCTACCATGCACATTGATTATGTACGTTTCATAAAGGAGAATTACATTTAAATTGAGACCCTAGTTTAAGGGTTAATGTAGACAATGATCAAGATAATAGGGGTTATAGATCATGTGATCAAACTTTTCCTAACTCATTTTTTCTCTTTTATACTTTTAATGTATTTATTGTTTCATGTGTGTAGATAAACCCATGGTTTAAAGATTGAAACTGATCTACAGTGAGATTTATCAACATTCAACACTCAAAATTTCATATACAGGCTCACATAGAAACAACGAAGAAAACCTAGAAAACTCAGATCTTTAGGATAATAGAAATAAGAAAAAACTATAGTTCTGGACCCTAGGGTGTCCTATTTTGATGCCCCTATCCTTTCACAAAATGAACGCTAGATCCGAGTCCCTGATATCTTCCCAATTTTGTGTAACAGAGTTCAACCCTTAAATCATTCATTTCAGCTTATTTTTTTAGATAAATTTATTTCTCTCCCTATGTAATTGATGTAATTAATTTTGATCAAAATTGTATTTTATCATATTAGATTATATTTTTTTTCTTTACTTCAGACCTTTTATTATTTAAGAACTAAACACTATTTTTTCAAAAATT
Organism: Torreya grandis; assembly: GCA_037957365.1. NCBI lineage: Eukaryota > Viridiplantae > Streptophyta > Pinopsida > Cupressales > Taxaceae > Torreya > Torreya grandis. Next base: position 1,820,510 of record JARHVA010002928.1, read on the forward strand.
ATAAAATATTTTGGAAAACCAGGGCCTAGTTCCTAAATAATAAAGGGTCTAAAGTAAGGAATTTTTTAAATTAAATATAACAAAAATATAGATATTTATCAAATTAATTGCATATAAAAAGAAATAAACTTATTTGAAAAAGCAAGATGAAACAAATGATTCAGGGGTTAAAATCTATTTTATAGGACTAGGAAAATGTTAAGAACCTAGATCTGACTTTCATTCCGTGAAAGGATAAGAGCTTTGAAATAGGATACCCTGGGGTTCAACACTATAGTCATTTTGTGTCTCTATTATCTTTGAGATTTTAGTTTTTTGGGTTTTATCTGTGGTCTCTGTGTGACCCTATATATGAAATTTCAAAGATACATTGTCGATACAACTCACTGTAGGTCTATTTTAATCTCTAATCCTTGGGTTTATCTACACACATGAAATAACAAATACATCAAAAATAAAAAGAAGAAAAACTGGATTAGGGTAAGTATGATCACATGATCTAGAACCCCTATTGTTCTAATCATTACCTACATTAACCCTCAAACAAGGGTCTTAGATCAAATGTAGTTCTCCTTTAGGGAACATGCATAATCAACGTGCACAGTAGATGTAAGAATAAACTTTTACCTAGGTCATTTTTTGATCAAACGTGCAAGTCTATGTGTGATGCAGAATGCTTAACTATAATATTGACTAATTTTAATTATGTAATGTGCCAAAGTAGTAAGTGCTAGATATAAAATATCTTGTGAAGTCTTTTATATAGGAGACTCTTTGTTTTGAATTTGAGAACTTTATTTGTATTTAGCCAACATTTTAAAACTTAATGAAGTTAAGAAAGGGGTTGGGACTCATTAAATGAGGGAAATTGATCATTGGAGATCAAAATAATATTGGACCTGAGCCGTAAAAATGAAACACCCTAGGGTCCAACATTGTAGTCCAATCCCAGTGCTCATGTCCTACATGCTCGAGACCTAGAAGAGTGGAATTAGCACAAGAAATTTGACTTGATTGAGGTGGAATGAGGTTCTAGAAGTCTACAGATGACTAGAAATAAGCAAAAAGATGACTCAAGCATGAAACAAGACCCAGATGAGTAAACTAAAAGATGACTAAATGTGAACAAGCCTCATATTCTCCTATCGGAGTCTCCTATGAAAGTGTTGGTGTAGTATTGTTATCCATTAGATTTTTCCTACACGACCTTATGAGTATTCTATGTCAATTAAGCTTTGAGTTATAAAAGGGTCACATAGGCTAATTATATTTTAATGTAATTATCTAATTAGAAAAATTAGAGGATTCCTCATCTTGTTCTAATGTTCCTTATATGTACCCCACTTTTTTTTTGAAAGGTTAGATAGGTTGATGCAATTTTATACATGCAGCCATATTTTGCAATATTGTCGTGTGAAGACAAGTTTCTTCCTCATTTGAAATTTATTTGTGATTTCATTTTTACATACATAAATTTGTCAATCTTCTGTGTAAGGATCGAAGATCATGGCCAATTTGACATGGTATCAAATTTATCTTTGCTAGTATTACAGTAATATTTATGGTGAAATCTTGTTACATTCGGTATATAAATAAAAATAAGGGTTTAGTGAAATTTCTTGTAGAATCTATACATAAATTTCTATTAGAGCTTAAAATCTTCAAATCGACTGTGCCATTGGTTTTAAAAGTGCCAAAATCTTAGGTTCGATTGTAAACATGACCTTATTTTGGAATAGTCAATTCTCTTCTCTTTTTAGCATCCCAAGGCCCTATTTTTTTATTTTTTGCATAGAGCTTAAAATCTTCAAATCGACTGTGCCATTGGTTTTAAAAGTGCCAAAATCTTAGGTTCGATTGTAAACATGACCTTATTTTGGAATAGTCAATTCTCTTCTCTTTTTAGCATCCCAAGGCCCTATTTTTTTATTTTTTGCAAAAATCCATACTCTTATGTTGTTGTACAAAAATGCCTTCTAGATTTTCTTAATTGGGTTGCAATCTCAAATGGGTCTCTTTCAAAATTTTCATAGCTAAAATATTTTGGATGTTTTTAGCTTGCATCGGTTTACATGCCATCAAACCTTTGCGCCACTTGAATATGTAGGTGGTCATTACTTCGACTCAATAGTTGAATAACTTTGTGTTGCATGCATTGGAGAGTCCGTAGACCAATTTTAGCTTTCAAAGAGATATTACTTGCCCGTAGACCAACTCAGAGTTATGGAGTTACTTTACTTGCAAATCTTTGAAGTTAGGTAAAGCAGGTCTAAAAACTTAGTTTACACTACTGTAGACCAACTCAAGTTTTAGAAGGATCATTACTATTTTATTTAGGTTTACAAAGGGTAACTAATTCTAGAAGTAATACAATTAAAAAAATTGAATTACATTCTTTCTAGACTAACTCAGGGTTTTGAAGGGTCATTACTGTGACTCGAGTTTTAGAAGGGTGATTACTGCTACAAATTAGAAGTAAAGTAGTCTAAGAAACGAGACCAACTTGGGTCTTTGAAGTGTTTTTATTGACTTGAGATTTTTTAAAGTGTCTTTACTGGCTTACTCAGGTTTCAAAGGTCGATTACTTTTAGAAGTAAAGTAGTCTAAGAAACTTAGTTTATACTATTGTAGACCAACTCAGGTTTATGAAGGGAAATTACTTGTCTATTAAATTTGTCTGAGAAACCTGGATTAATCTTTCAAGATTGATTCATATTTTAAAATGGTCATTACTGATTAGTGTCATAAATAAATCAGTCTGATAAGTTCGAGTAAAGCTATCTCAAAAACCCAAATTACTCTTTGTAGACCAACTCAGGGTTCTGAAAGAACTCTACTCCGGTTCTTGATGGTCGATTAATTATGTCAATATAGTAGTCTTAAAACTTTCGATTAATTTTTGTGGATCAACTTAGACTTTTGAAAGGTCTTTACTGCTCGGGTTTATGGGGTAACATTACTTGAGTTTTTTGCCATTTTTGGAAAGGGTTTAGGAATATGTGGGAGTGAGAACTTGTAAGTGTCATAACTTTCAATCTGTAGCTTTTTTTTTGAAAATGCATATTTTTTCAAGATCTAAGCATTGGTGATTTTTTTTTAACACATTTTTAACAACCATTTTTCTATGGTATAATGGTTTAAAACTCATTTCAAACCTTTTATACCTTTCTTCTTAGATGCATTATCGACTGAGCTTGATGTCCCTCTCATACTCTTTCACACTAATTGATCATAAAAGTATTCTTAGTGGTATTTGACATCCAACATTGAGCATGTGTTGCATTATAACTTAAAAGGGGGTCTTATTGATAGTTCAAGGGGGTACTTGTACTATGTGTAATCTATTCTTTACTTTCATCTCGATTTTATAAATTATCTCAATCTAATCTGCACTAATGGAGCTAACCATTGAAATACTGACACCATTTAACTATCTCGAATGGAAGTCTAAAATGCAGCTCACCTTGAGAGGTAAAAGACTATCGGATCACTATGGGTGAGGACACTGAGTCATCTATAGATACAAAAAAGGTTAAGTGATACAACAGATGTGATGAGGCTTATGGGTTTTTGTCCCTATCAAAGTCTCCTGACCTCTTGTTCTATCTTAAATCTATAAAAACTCCCAACGAAGTCTAGACCATCCTAGACAAGCTTTTTGGAGTGTAGGACATCATGAGAGGTCATGAGCTAGAGAATGAACTCATCACATTGAGCCCAGGTGACTATGACACCCTACAAGACTTATTTACAAATATTAAATCATTGAGACTGCAGTTAAAATAATGTGAGAAAATAGATGACTCGTTGATTCTATTCTGTGCTTGCAAAACTAGGTCATGATTATTCAATTTTTGTCTCTACATTTCATGCTACCAAACATGCACTTAAATTTACTTAGAAAATGCCATCATTTGATGAGTTTGTTTTCGATCTAACTTGGGAGCAAGATAAGTTGATTCAAATGGGTGCACTAAAGTCTTCAAAATCAAATGCCTTGATTGTCAATCAGGACAAAAAGAAGCCTTCTAGTAGTGGCGAACAGGAGAAAAAATAGTCTAAACTAGGTCATGAGTATAAAAAGAATCACAAATTAGATGCCAATCCTAAGGCATCGTTAAATGAGTCCTCTTCAAGTGGGAAACTTAAAAAGGAAAAACTCAAAAGCAAATTTTGTAAAACCCTTGGGGATGATGAATCTCAGTGCACGAAAAAGAAGATTGACACCTTGAATAAGATGTTTGAGAAGAATAACATCAGTGTTATTGAGTTCTCAACTCAGAACATGTCTGCCTAAGATTTTTTAAAGAGGCTAAAGACAAAAGAAAAAGTAAAAATAAGGGCAAGGCACTGGTTGTAGTAGCTTCTTAGAATTTGACTTGGGTTATTGACTCAGGTGATTCCTATCACTTGGCTTCCTCAGAGGATCTATTTTTAGAAATAGAGCCATGTTCTATGTCTTTAATTCTCATGGGTGATGACACTTCGGTAGAAGTCAGTGGTAAAAGATCAATTAAAGTAATGGGACCTTCAATGATTTTCTGTGTGTTCTTTCACTATCCACCAATCTTCTGTTAGTGTACTAAATCACTCACATAGGTACAGGGAAGTGAGTTGAGTTCACAACTGATTAAGTGGTTATCAAGAATCTTTACAATGTGCAACAACCCGCCTAATTGCACTTAGAAAAAAAACCATAAGTTTTTTTAACTAAACATTGGTCATAGAATCAACCACTTACTTGGATTGCTATGCAATCAAGTCTACCCTATTGTAGCCTAAGGATCTAGACCTGATGCCCACACCACACTTAGCCTATATATTTTCTCCTCAAAATCAGGGTTTGATGTAGTTCTCCTTTCAAATGTGATGGTCTCCTCCATGAGATGTCACCAATGAAGGGGTTGGCACTCTAAGCCAAACAAGAAATAAACTAATCATGACATAGACAAGCTTCTAAAGCTCTAGTCTACAATCCCCTAGCTAAATTCCACACTCAAATATAACACCTTATTGTCTAGGGTTGTGTGCTTACCCAAGCACTCGAATAAAAACCTAGATAATAACAATGATGAAGGAATCTGCATTCCTAGTTCCATAGAGAATCACATGTTAGGTATAAAATTAAGCTAAGTAAACAAAAAAAATCAAGTCATACAGTACATAACAATCAAACCTAAAATTCATTATACTTGCAAGATTATACGCATGCATACATGTTGTCTTACTAGATGATAAAAACATACTACTCAAGTAATAACCAATAACATCATCTAAATAGTCAATTTAGGTAAGAATATATATACAACTAAAGTATGTACCACCCAGGTATATACATCTAAGCTAAAGTATCCTATGATATCCCATACTATCATAGTTCAAAATCACTCTACCGAATAGTAACAACCTTAACATCTATATTTATTTAGATATGGGTCAAGATATAATAATTACAATATATATCATTTTGATATTCTCTACGCTGTAAAATATTATGACATCCCATACTATCATAGGTCTTTGTGTTTGAGTATTTGACTCAACACAAACAATAATCTTTGTTCAACCATAATAAATAAAACAAGTTAGGATTATACTATTAGAGTATAAATTCAACATCCAATGAGAATATAATCTCAACGCACACCTCACGAAGCACTATGCTATTATATAAATGTCTAATCACTTGCATAATTAATTTCCTCACAAAATATACTGCATACAGTGTTCATCTTACAAGACACGACATACTTGATCCTGTCGATAAGTTTGCATAATAATGTTATGCTACATAAAAGCTATTTTCTTTCACTAGCATTTATAATAGATGTCACAATAAGGAATACCTATCAAGGTTAGATCTTATTCCCACACTCACTTCCTAAGCTATCATACATATCTGCGATGTTAGTGACATACACAGAATTAGGGTTAAATGTAGTTCTACCTAACTACTAAAGGTATAAATATTTACTCAATCATTTTCTCATACGAACATCAACAAGGAAAAGGTATAAATATATTCTTTTATTATAGAGAGAAGACTCAAGGGTCCTTACAATTCTATCACTTACATAAAATAGGTATAAGGGTCTAACATCATTCTCGTGTCCTCCTATACTATCACACTATGAGTTTTAACTCTCATACAGAAGGGTATCAATTAGTTTGTATACCACTATTCAATTCCAAATCATAATATTATCCTCTCATGTATAATATCTACATATAGATGGGTTACATAACCATAGAGTAAGTATGTTGTGGTTCTTGATTTGAAAGTCCTTACATAACCATATCGATCGGGTATACGTATCAAATGACTTTAACATCATGCATGTAATATCAAATATCAATAAATATTGCTCGATATGTTAGTATACCCATGTGTTTTAAGATTCTACTACATAATGTGTATCATAAAGAAAAATATGTTTCAACTATGATATCACACAATATGCAAACCATACCTATGAATTGACAATGTTAATATAATATTACTTTGATCTACGTTTTTAAATAACATATAATTATTTGGATTAGTGCAATTCATAACACATCACTTGATCGGGTTATCATACCCATCCAAGCTTGAGAAATTGTCTCATTACTTGATCGTATCATTAATGCAGCCCCATAATTTACATATCAGATAAATAATTCAAAGCATAGGCTCATTGTTTGAATAAACTAATCTAAGGATCAAGATCACATACATGCAATATCTAATATAATTAAGTATACATTGACAAAACCATGCCAATCAAACATGACATCAAAAATCTATATTAACTTATCTATAACAAATAATTCAAGCATAATTCCATTATTTATATAGAAGTAGAGAAGAAGCACATTTAAGAAACAAATATCTTTTTGGCATTTCTCAGATTGGTTAAATTTGATTTTCCCATTTCTCCTAAAACCAATAAAATTAAGGAAAAGCTTTAATTACCCATTTTTCATAAATTTAAAATAACACAAAATATCCACAATCATAAACTTTATAATGTTTTCATTGCATATACCAAAAAAATTCTTTATATTGGGAACCTGCCCTTAGACAGTTTACTTAGTAGGTTTAAAATAATGACGACAACCAATTTTCATGTCATAGGGCAATTGATTTATATTTATCTCAACAAATTTCACAAATTTCATTAAAATATATGTTTTTAAATGGAAAAGCTTGTTTTAATAAACATGGGTTTCTTTTTTTTAATTTCTTCTTGTCAACTCATAACAATCTATAAAAATAAAATATAATCTTGTCAATGGATTTAATAAACCACTTAAAATATTATAAAAATTAGGGCAATCAACAAGAGATTTACCGAAATGAATAAACATTAAATTATGCTAAGCCTCTAACCTAATCTCTAACCTTATTAATATATATTTAACCATATATCATGTGTATTTTATATTTATACAATTAAATTTAAAACAAGGTCTCCCACTACCCTTCCCGTCAACTCACAACAACGTATAAAATAAATAGCCATCGGTCAACAAAGAAGTCTTGACATAATGAAGGAAAGTGCCTTTCACGATAATTTTTTTAAATGCAGGTAAAGATGTGGAGTGGTTGGCCCAAAAAAGAAATGCGACCACATTACATATACATTATATATATCATGTTCAAACATGGAGATAAATGCATATTCGTGGTCTATTGAAAAGTGCAAAGGGCTTTATCATTCCATTGAAATCTTTGACTGAAATGTAATGCATTTTTGTTTGAGTCAAAATAGATAAGATAAAAAGAATGGCGATGGTTTTGCTCTTGGGTTGAGTTAAAGAAAAGAAAGGAACATAATTTGATATGGCCTCATGGGAATAAAAGGTAGCTCTAATAGGGATTTTGATGGTCCAATTTAGAAACCATCAATAGAAACCAAAACTGAAGTAGCATGCGATGGCTAATCCAATAGTTTTTGGAGAACAACTCCAGCAAGAATAAAAAAAGCCAAAATAAGTGCCATCAAGTCTATTGAAAAACTTCACTGAAATGAAACACGATTGTACCTAGGTTAAGACGATTGAGGCAAGAATAGAAGTGGTATTGTAATCCTTGGCAGAGATGGAATGTGGTTCCACTTGTATTAGAACCACTGGGGTAATGGAAGGGTGATGACGTTACATCTGGATAAGTTCAAAAATGGAAAGAATAGAACTTGATAAGAAACTAGGTAAATTGATTTTAATCTACTCATTTAAATTATCAAATGCATGGCATATATGTAAAGTGGCCAATACTCATAGGGAGAAACACTACCCAAACTCATATTCATAATATATACGCTTTACTCAGGCATGGAGATAAAAGCATATAGAAGTCTGAAAATATCACAAAGAGGCTACAAAGGTTCACTGAAATATTTATTTTTGGATGGAATGTGGTTCCGTTTGAGTTGAAAACAACTGAGATGAAAAAAATATGGGGCATTTTGTTCTTTAGTTGGTAAATAAAATGAATAGAAAGCATGTTGCTTTTGGGTGAGTTAAAAAAAAATAACAAAACTTTTTATGCTAACTAGTTAATGTTGTTATATGTATATTAACTTCAGGAGGGAATATCATTCAATATACAATCCACTAAAAGTCAAATGTTAAATAAAATAAACCATAAGTTTTATTCACATAAACACAGTTAATAGAATATAATGCATGGGGTAATAATTAAAACAAAGCTAAATAATTCAACTCCAGGGTCTTTAAATTTTGGATGCATTTAAACCAACACCCATTCCAGAAAAAGGAAACACAAAAACTATAATATAAAGTTCTTTCAATATAACACTATACTATTAAATTAGTTACAGTACCTAGCTGGTACATTTTTCTCCTTGTTGAAGGATAAAACTTTCCTTTTTGCTTTCAATTTTTTTTCCCACTTTCAACATCCCTTTTTCCATAAATCTTTCATGTATTCTCGTGTGTCTAAATCCTTCTCTTTTTCTCTCATTAATACCCTTTTTATCATTTTCCATCATTTGTATGCCATTTGAAACCAAAGCTGTAGGCTTTATTCCAAATAATTAACTGAGAGTCTCATATGTAGTTATCAGATAAATTTAAAATTTATCTTTCTTAATTTTCCAATTAATATTAATAACTCAACTTCATTTTCCAAGTAAAGTCATCATAAAATTTTATGTATTACAAATTAATAATCAATTCTGGATAAGTCTTTTAAAGTATATGTTCATCCTAGTGTTTACTTAGGATTTATATTCCTAATTAATATGTTGAATATCATAAATTAATAATTGTCTAATACAATAATTAAACAATTTAAGATTATAATAAATATTTATTTTGACAAAATAAATATAGTATTACTACTATTTTAATTTTTTATGGAAAGATGCATTAATGACACAATTAATAGAGTACAATATAAAGCATCTCACAACACAATAATCATTATAACCAATTTTAAAACCATGGATTTAAAAGTAAAAACATAACATCCCCCCTAAAATTGGTCATCGTCACAATGACACAAAAGTTGTGAATGACATCAAAATTTATCAGCATATAAACATAGTATCTATTATCATAGTATGTAAATAATGGCACATTTTACTTTAAAAATTCATCATAGTAGATTCATTTAATATTATTCATAGAGTATTGATCCTACAAGACTCTACTTGGTGACATATTTCATTATGTAATAATGTTTTTCGAATGTCACTTATGCTAATTGGTTTAACATGCCCACCTCTAGGTCCAACAACTTAGAAAAAAATCTTACTGACTTTATAAATACACATGAGATCATCACATAAGTCAAAACAAATAACCAAAAAGAGTTCAACAAAATCTTTCAGTCCCTTTGCACATCTTTCTAATCTAGAGAGTGTATTTTTCAAACCAGATAAAAGTATTATGGGCACCTGATAAGAATAATGTGTATATGTTAATACTATCTCTCCTTCACGTAGTCTCAGATAGGTATAACATATCAACACCGTGATCTAATAATTTGACTCAAGAGAGGATGGTTAGTATGGTGTTAGTTCTAAAATGAAAACAAAATAAAATAAACATACTAATAATATAACATCTCTAGGCCTAGACACTAAGGAGAGCTTAGTTAACAAAAACAAATGAAAAACATAACTAAAAAGTAAGGAAGAAAACACAAGAATTCTTTCACTTTCTTTGGATGCTTCAAATGCCTTTGCAGTAGTGGCTTGCTCGGCTTGTGCTCATGAAATCCTTGGCAATAGAAGCTTGGCTACCTCCATCTCTCCTTAACACCTTTGGGTTGTGTCTTGGCTTCGCTTAGAATCAATTTGGCATGGTAAACTAGTTGATTAAAGATTTTGAAACCAATCATGTATTATAACTTGGCACAATCATGTGCTAAAAATGATGTGGTAAGGCCTCTTATTTATAGATTTTTGAGATTGATAAGAATCGACCTGAACCGTCCATCTCAAGATTGATATGTGTAGTTGAAGATTAATTCAATTTTTGAAATTAAGTTTGTAATTATCCTCATCATGACATTGGAATAAGAGACAATTAAGAGGCATAGAGGGCATCATGGAAGGAATTGATGAGGCATAGAGGGCATGAATCTTGATATTTATGGCATTTATGACCTAGGGATGTCTTCTCAATAAATGAGGTTACTTGATGATGTAGATATTCAATATTTATTTTTAAAAATAAGTACTCAACAAGTTTCAATATAATTCTTAATTAGACCTTGATTTGGGTTAACTATCTCTTAAGCATGTTTAAGCACTTTGTGCACAAATTACTCAAATTAATCAAAATGTCTTGTTATTGGTAAAAAATTGACTAGATAAGAATTAGAAGTCACTATCAGATGCGTTGGAACCATAATCTCATTTAGGATGTTACCAACAACAAATAACAAAGGCACACATCTTGTGTAAGAGATTTGATAGGAAAGATCAATCCAAAGCACCTAAGTACACAATTGACATTTTGACTCGAAATATCTGATCAAAGTTAGCTAGCCTATAAATTGCATTGCCCCATTTAGGGATACCTTGACCAAAATTGGCATTTAAATATATTAGTTTCACATCATTTAGTGTGTTTTAGTGTTTTTAAGCCAAATTGTGTATTTTAGGTGAAAATTAGTCAAAACCCTAATTAAAGGTTATCGATGACCAAATTTAGGTGTCTATAGTTTGCCCCTATTTGTGAAGGCATTGCAAGTTATAAGTATAGTAACATCTTTTCAAAGAATAAAAAGGTCTTGTATGCCTATAACTGCAACGATGATAAACTAATTGTATGATGCCTCCTCGAGGGAATGGTTGGCACAAGTAGGTTGATAAACGGTCCTTCAAAAAGAAATAAGTGAAGCAAAGGGACCAAAGAAATGAAAAATGATGGGGTGAAAAACATAATGATATTGAAAAAATAGTCAAAATCATTGAGAATGCAAGTGAAATGGTGTACAATGGTTTACCCAAAGGCAATTATAAGCATTGTACCCCGATAGTTGCAACATGATATGATAACACAATGATTTTCCTAAAGGTGGTTATAATCATTAAGAAGATGGAGATAACCTAGTTATGATAGATAAACAAGATAACATGCCCCTGTATAGGTAGAAAAAGTAAAGTGATGACAACACAATGATTTACTCAAAGGTGGTTATAATCATTGAGAAATGTAGGTGGGACGGTGTACAATGATTTTCCTAAAGGCAGTTATAATCATTATACCTTGATTATGGAAAACATGATAAACTTAGTCAAAGATGATGATAACTTAGCATAGAGGGTAATGATGAATTGGAATAACCTACTAGTAGGGAGATGCTCGTCTGCACTAATAAAGATTGAAATTCTTTCGTATTTAATTACGCTATTTGGGATATGATTGGGATGTCGATGCTAAAGAGATGTTGATGCCACCATTGCTAAATAGACTTATTAAAGCTGAGGTTTGTTATAACATGTGTCGGTAGGCATCATGATATAACATCATAAGGACTTAGCTAAAATATGCATGAGGACTGACTCCCATAATTCAATACTCAATAAAAAATAATGCATCAATGATAGCAACCATGATGACAATGTAAACATATGAATATGGATGGACTCAAGTGTAAGTATGGGCAAGGAATCACTCAATAAACACACATAAATTGAATCAAGGCAATAGTGATAAAAGCCAACAAACAAATAGACAAATAAACAAAAAAGAAACACTCAATAGAAACCCTACAAACATTGCCTCTAAAAAATAGATGACAACTTAACAAATGAAAAAAAATGAGAGAATAGAAGAAAAGGAAGGGGGTGGCCGAGATGTCTCCATATGCACTAGGCAAGTGGACGCTGCCTACATAGCTCCATGGATGTAATATCTAATAAAAAACTTTAGGTCAAATGTAGTTCTCCCAGGGAATGGGAAAAATGTGATAACTGAAGAAAATAAATAGAATAGATGTGATAGAAAAATAAGAATGGTCTTGTAAAATGATAAATGTGTGAGAGAAAAGGGGTCAAAAAGGATGGGGAAACTAAGTGACAAGTGATTTACTGGAAACTTAGTAAGGGTTCCCATAATCCTTAAGGCAAAGAAGTGATCAATGTTTTTACTCTTTTCTAACGATTTTTCAAATGTTTTTAGAAATGTTTGAAGTATCTCAACTCAATTAAGAATGATGAGACATTAAATGGTTCCAGCTGATAAAATGATGAGAGCATTCAAATTGAGGTTACTCACAAAAAGGTGATAGCATGGTTTAGGTTACTCATAAAATGACAAAAGCATGGTGGATAAGGATGATTGAGTTGACCTCAACAAGTATCAAGCACTGCCTACATAGTCCCAGAGTAGGACCTCAAATCGCTATAGTTCCACCCTTACAGTGGAGGAATTTGACTATTGTAGAAGTCAATTCAAATAAAATAAGTACAGTAAAAAAAAGGCATAGTATGACATGAGAAGTGGCAAGTTAGTATATCAAGGCTTAATGTTGCCCCTAATTTTCCCATAGGCAGTTATAACTAGGACATAATGGCATAGAGTGATGGTACCAATTTTCCCAAAAATAGTTATAATTAGTAGCAAGACTGGTGATAAGAAATGAATAAGAAACGAAGGATGTAACTACCAAATGTTTTGTCACACTGTCCCATAATATGATCTTTATTTGAAGTACTTGAACTAACTGATGAACTGATCAGATACTTCGATGCTGAAAATGCGTAATAAATGGAAAAAGTCAAGGTCAAATGAGATAGGATTTAGAACACACTAGGTTGATAGAATGAAAGTGGAAAGGGGATATGATGAAGAGGACTAATAAGGATGGTAGTTTATATAAATAAAATTAGTGATAAAATGACATAACTGAAATGGCTCTTACATACAATACACCATAGCACTCAAGCATAGTACTACTTGAGATGAATAATATTCATCAGCTCAAGAAGTTCATCATCATTTGATGTAGTGAGCCTGTATGCCCCTGATCTATAATTTTTAGTGATAATGAAAGGCCCTATCCAGTTTGGTTTGAATTTTCTTTTATGTTTCTTCTCAACTGTGGTATTATTTTGGTTTTCTTTAGAAACAAGATCACCAAGTTCAAATGTTCGATACTTAACACATTGATTATAGTGGTCTTTGAGTTAGTTCTAATATGCATAAAGATTGTTGAGTGCAGTTATGCGTTTCTCATTAAGTAGGTCTAGCTCTTGTAGGTAGGGTACTCAATAGTCATGATCATCTAGGACATGCTTGAAAGAGATGCATAGCGAAGGTAATTCAACCTCAATGGGAAGGATGGTTTCAGTACCATAAACAAGTGAATATAGAGTGGATTTTGTGGGAGTATGATGATTGGTATGGTATGTCTAAAGGGCAAGGAATATTTACAAATGTTAATCATGACTAGCATCATTGACAATCTTTTTGAGAATGTTAACAATTATTTTATTGGATGCCTCAGCTTGGCCATTACCTTAAGGGTAATATGCTACAGAAAAAAGTTTTATGATGTGGTATTTAGTACATAACTGGTTTACATCCTTGTTCTTGAATGATCTTCCATTATCAGATATAATGTTAGAGTGGATATTGTAGTCACAAATAAGATGGTTAAAAATGAATTTGGAAATTTGCTTTCTAGTGACGTAAGTGAGGGGTATAACTTTAACCCACTTAGTGAAATACTCGGTGGTGGTATGGATATGTTTATGGCTGCCAGATGAAGTGGGGTTAATCTTCTCAATGAGGTTAAGTACCCATGTAAAAAATGGTCATGGTGTCAACATCAGTTTTAGAGCTTTTTCTAGGGCATGAATCAAATTAGTATGCCATTGACATTTATCACACTTCTTTACATATATAGTGGAATTTGCGTCTATTATGGGCCAATAATAACCAATACACAAATTTTTTTTGGATAGGACTACCTCATTAGAATTATCTCCACATACTCCTTTGTGAAATTCTCTTAACGCTAGTGTAGACTTTGCCCAAGTTAAACAACAAGGCAGAGTTCCATCAAAACTATGATGGTAAAGGGTGGATCCAAGTAGAGTATAACAAGTGGAATGATGAATGAAGGTTTTGATTTATTTTTGAGATAGGTTAGGTGGTAGAATTTGGTCATGAAGGTAGTTGTAAAGTTCTGAGTATCAGATAGAATTAGGATCAATAATATCGCAAATCATGACAATGATTGAAGGTTCATGAGCTAGTACTGAAAAATTCTTGATGAAGAACTGATACTCTCTAACTTTATTTGTTTATCGAATCAGAGAGATAATAGTAGCCATGGCATCTCCAATTCTATTATTAACCCTTGGTATGTGCTCAAACTGAATGTTGAGAATTTATTGCTTATGAGTGTCGACCATGGCTTTATATGGAATCAACTTGTTATGTTTAGTCTGAAAAAGATCTATGACTTGATTGATGATTAAATGAGAATCAACATAAACATGAAGATGAGATATGTTTCAATGCACCACTTATCGAAGTCCTGCAACAAGTGCTTCATACTCAGTCATGTTGTTTGTACAAGGAAAGCTGATTCTGAATGATTTAGGGATTAGATCCCCCTATGGTGTAATAAATAATAGCCCTACCTCCAATCCATGTATAGTAAATGAACTATAAAAATATATTTTCCAAGGCTACTCCTTAAGGGGTGTGTCAATGACAGTCATGATAGATCAGGAAATTGAAACGTGACTGTGTCTATGAGAAGTGCTCTAGCAAATTGATCTGTAAGAACTTGTCTCTTGATTGCCTTATGATTGATATACTCTATGTCAAACTCACTGAAAAACATGATCTATTTAGCCATTCTACCTTACAAAGCTATTTTATGTAGTAGATACTTGAGGGGATCTACTTTTGAAATAACCATGGTCTTATTATTTAACATATAATGGTGTAATTTCTAAGCTACAAAAACCATGGCCAAATAAGCTTTTTCAATAGGTGCATAGTTATGTTCATATGTAACCAAGGTACGACTTAGATAATATATAATATGCTCTTTTTCATTGTCATCATGTTGAGCCAAGAGTGCCCCCAGAGCATGGTTGTTAGCTGATAGGTATAACAAGAATGGATTTTTTGACATAAGAGGTAATAAAATAGGCAGATTAATAAGATAGTCTTTGAGTTGTTGAAAAATTGTTTGGTAGTGATCATCTCAGTGAAATGTAACTCCCTTCTTCAAAAGGTGTGGAAATGGATGGCACTTGTTTGATAACTGAGAGATGAAGCATCAGATTGACTAGATCTTACCCTACAAACTATGGAGTTCCTTTAAATTGGTTGGTAGTGATATTTCAATTATTGCATGGATTTTAGTCAGATCGACTTCAATACCTCTACGAGACATGATAAAGTCAAGTAGTTTGCTTAAAGTTATACCAAACACATTTTTTAAGATTAAGTCTGACTTTATTCTCCTGTAAGCTTTCAAATATCTTACGCAACACTGCTGGATGGTCGGCCCTGGTTTTGGATTTTATTAATATGTCATCAACATAGTCTTCAACAATATCATGCATCATGCATGGAATATGACAGTCATGGCCCTTTGATATGTAGCTCTAGTATTCTTAAGGAAAAATGACATTATCTGATAACAAAATGTTCTCCATGGAGTGGTGAATGCTATTTTATGTTGGTCTTCTAGTGCTATTCTAATTTGGTTATATCCTGAAAGCCATCCATGAGTGAAAGAATTTCATAACCGATCATAGAGTCAATGATCATGTCGATATTAGACAATAAAAAATCATCTTTAAGACAAGATTTATTGATGTCACAAAAATTAGTACAAATTCTAATCCCTTCAAGCTTTTTACTAATAGGGACCACATTAGAGATCTATTCTGAGTAGTCAATGGATCAGATACATCCTGCTTTTAATATTTTTTCCAACTCTTTCTTTACCAATACAAGAATTCAAGGATGCATCTTACGTAAGGTTTTTTTACCAATTTGATGTCAAGATTAACTACAAAGTGGTGTAGAACCAAGGTGGGGTCTAAACATGGCATGTCAAAATAGGTCCATGCAAAGATATCTACCAATTATCTCAATAAAGCTATAAAAATTTCATGTTCCTCCTTAGTGAGGGATGCTCCTAATTTTATCTATTTCAGGTTAGATGGAGTTTCAATATTTACCTCTATTGTAGCTTTGACTAAAAGGGTCGAACCATCTTCTAGGATAGTAGGTAGTGACTTGAACTATTGAATTATGTCAGGGTCCTCCGTTAGAACTTGCTCTTCAACTTCTCCTAGGCATGATTAATCTGAGTCCCCTAATAGGAGATCTAGCCATGTAACAAAAAACAATCAATTTTTTTGGAGAATTTGATCAAATGCTTTTTATTGCTCAAAGATGAAGTCGGATCCATAGGGAAGTTCATCATTGGTAGTCTCCTGATCTAAATTAAAAAAAAACATCCCCATCTAATGGTGCTTGAAACAAGTTTTCACTACTAGACTGGCCTTTATCTTTACTTTTTCCCTAGTCAAAAAGTTCCTCAAAGAGGTTTTCACTTTGGGACCTCAATGTTTTACTTATTTGTTTCTGACTAAGGGTGTTCACTCGCTCTCCAAAATAAGCTATAGGATCCAATGTGATTGACAATCTTGATTTGTGATCTCCCAACAAAACATTGTCTCTAAGGCCTAAAAAGTCACATAATACTTCATCATTCTAGAACTCATCAATCGATAGACTAAATTCTTGTTGGTCCCAATCTATCAATTGGGGATAATATAATTGTAATGGGTTGTGATGAATGGGTTGTGATGAATGGCCAAGGTAAGAGTACAAATGGAATTGTTATCAAACATGGTGGTTTCAACTAAGTTATCAAAGGTGTAGCTATGATTGGACTCTATTTCACTATCAACATCATTATCACTAGTTGTTGGTGATGGAGTTTGAATAAGATATGTGGGATCACCTCTAAGCAGTTTAAATCTCAGTCCATAAGGTCTTTCATACTTAGTCATAAAAATTGGCTTGATGGTTCCTTACTGATTTGGTCTGAAGTCTCTTCCTTCATAATTGTGACGCTCCATCATCCTATTGAGAATATGATACTTTGTATTCTTATAACAATCAACTTGGTGTTTGTTGTATAACCATGATTCATCCCCTTTAAGAGGGTCAGGTCCTAGGCCAGATGCTGTACAAATGTGATAGGTCTGTTATCTTTGTTTTGTTGTTGCCAATGCATATGTGAGATGACTTTAGGTCATCCAAAGGTTTTTGGATTCTAAGAAAGATTGGAAATATGAAATGTATCATGGGTCATGTGCTCTCCTGATCTATTATCTGAAATGGTGAAATGATTAGAAGCTTCATGAGATGACATGTGGGAAAGGGAATCCAAGGTATTAAGATCTATGAAATTATTTGGTGAAGGATTGATAATTATAGCCTTTCCTTTGTTCTACTTGGAACTTAGATTCATATTGTACTAATAATTATAGCTTTGAAATTTGGCCGTAAAATGCTTGTAGTGTTCATATGGGTGTAAATCTCCTAGAATATTCACTTCCATCCCTGAGTGAAAAAACTTGATATATTGGTGTAGCATTGATGGGACTGAATGAATCTTATGTAACCAATGCCTTCCTAGAAGCATATTATATAATAACTCAAGATCAAACACATGACAAAGTGTATCATGGGTCAAAGGTCCAATGATAACTGGCAAACTAATGGTGCCTTATGATTCATTTTTTTAATTATCATAAGTTTTAATGGTTATTATTTCTAGCTGGAGATTTGTCATTGTGTATCCAAGAAGCCTGATGAGCTTTAGAGACACTATGTTGAGGTCAGATCCATTATCTATAAGGACACGTTTCACTTTATGTCATCTTATATAAACTTCTATATATAATAGATTATTATGGAGCGAGCCAAGGGAAGACATATCACTTTGGTTGAATGTGACTTATTGGGCTGGAGCTAGGTGTCCAAACAAAGCTTGAAATTTATCAGGGGATATGTCACTAGCAATAATGGATTGGGTTAAAAACTCATTCAAGATGTTCTTATATATTAATGATGTTTGAAGTAAATCAAAAATAATTTTATTTACTAGTGTCTTCTATAATTGTTCCATAATATCAAACTTCTTATCGTAGTTAGTAGTGAATGGTTTATATTGAGACTAAACGGTTGGTTGGATGACAGGCAAAGTAGTGGATGGTTGTGGGCTTGGGATAGTAATCTACGACCGTTGATTTGTGATTGTATAATTGGGATTAAATACTAGACCATTATTGTTAATTGATGTTGGAAATGGTGTGGGACTAGACATGATAAGTCTTGGTTGCTGGTGCACTTGCATGTGGTCACATGGCAAGAATGAGTTATGGATATAAGGTCCAAAAGGGGAAGTCCTAGTTTACTAGTTTCCTTGTATGCATTCCTAGATCAAAGAAAGTTTATCCATGTAATTTGGTTGAATGGGGTTGTTTAGTAATGGTTTAGGCTGATTAGTGCTTGGTTTAGGATTAATGAAGATGGTATTAATGCTACCCCTTGTAATATGACCTACAACCCTATTGTAGTCATGTGCAACTACATAGTAGGTTTATTGGTTTTTACTGTTCTGACCCTAATTTTGTCCATTTTTCTATCATTATGGGTTTTGTTGTTGATTTTGTTGATTCGGCCTTTAATTTTGATTTTATTGCTATCCTAATCATTGTTGTTGTTGTCACTGATTATTTTGTTGTTGTTCATTATTATGTCAAAAAAAGGGATTTTGATAAATCCCAAGAGTTTGATTGGAAGTAGAAGCACCATTATCTAATATTATCTCCCCATTCTCTAACATATTCTTAATTAAATGCTTGATTTAGACACATCTTCATAGATTATGCCCATTGACTTGATGATAGTCAGAGAATTCATTTTCATGGTACCAATTATGATAAGAAATGCCTTGAAAATAATGCTTTGGTATGGGCCAACTAATCAGATTAGTGACAAGCTTGCAAAATATAGACTCAATAGGTTCTCCTAGGTCACTAAAGACATGATGTGCAGGTATGGTTCTTTTAAGAGGAGGGGTTTGTAATGGTAAATGTTGTATTTATTGTGTATGTTTTGGTTGTGCTTATGGAATTTGTTGAGTAGGACTAAGCTAAAAAGGCAATGCAAATGATGTTTACACCATTTGGACATGATGGGACTCGATTACTCCATTTCCTACAACATTCTTATTGTGGTTGAATTACTTCGATCTTTCTTGGTTATTGGCCTGTGCCGATTGCGATGCTGACGTTTGAATGGGATGTTAATGTTGGTCATTTCATTGATTGGTGCTTTGATTTTGATTAGTTGAATTAAGCTTGATAACTCTTTTATTGATGAGTGCCCACTCAATAAACAAAGCCTTTGCCGATGATTTCTTTGAAAGTATGCGCACATTGTAGTTCCAAATGATAAGCTATCTCACTGTGCGAATTTTTGGTAAACACAGTGACTAATTATTTATCTAGTAAACTATGAGTGAAATGGATTCCAAGGGCTCTCCATCATTGTAAATAACTTACAAAACTCTCACCAATTTTTTGCTTTGCTTGCATTAAGTCTACTAATGAAATCTCATGCTTGAGATTATAGGAAAGATATTGCACAAACTTATAAGAAAGCTCATCAAAATTCATTATTGAATTTTTGGGCAACTTCAAAAACCACTCCAAAGCTTATCTAACCAAGCTCCTTGGAAATAACAACAAAAAATATGTTGTTATATGCCACTGATTGACATACGACAAAGAATTCAGTCAAATAAACCTTAGGGTCACATTTTCTTTTATATTTATCAAATTTTGGTGGTTCATATCTTGGAAGAAATGGTATCTATAAATAATCCATGTTGAATGGATAGAAACATACGTCATTTAATTTAAACTTTTTAGTTTTTTACCAGCTTGAATGGCAGTAATTGCATCCTTCATCTATTGCAATTCTTGAGATAGGAAACTGGAAGGAATATTGGTTTGAGGGAGAATATTAGTTTGGGTAGATGGTTGGGAGGTAAAAAATAGGAAACTTTAACCAGGGTATGATGGAGATACTTGTTGAGGTACATTAGTTTGGTTGGAAAATGGACCAAGAATACTCATACATAGATTGTGATGTAATTGAAATTGCACACTTGGTTGTGTGATATTATGGTTCAAGTTGGGGATGAAGGTTTGACTTGGAAGATTTTGTGGTTGGACTAAAGGGATATAACTATATTGTGCCTACTATGGTTGAAAAGGGACATGCTACCAACTAATCAAACCTTGCCGTTGAGTGGGAACTTGTGAACCAATACACTGTCTCTAGATTTATAACATATTTTGAACCAATAGTTGTCTAGTAGGTACCTGAGAAACATGGGGACCTCCTTGTTTCATGAATCCCTATGAGGAAGTGAAATTAGGTTGCATATTTGGTATCTGTCTCTGAACCATATGTGCACATTGTTGACTAGTTATTGCTTGGTTTTGGATTGGCATATTAGTCTATGAGTGAAGATGTACATTCGTTGTTACCTAACGAGGTGGAATATTAGTTTCCCCTGATTGATGTGGTAATGAATTTGTCTTATGTTGTGTTGATACACTATATTATGCCTATTTTTGTGGAATACTACTTGTTACATATTGAGGAGTAGGGTTCATCATATTCTATCATTGAGATGTGACATTACCTATTGTTTGATTACCTAATCCCATAGGTTGTACACTTGAAGAAGTAGCCGATTGAGGTGGGGGTGTAGAAAATATTACTCCCTAGTATTATGATCAACTCATGGGATGAACTACAGACACATGTTGTTGACTTATTGTTTGTGCATTAGTACCACTTTGATTAGGATTGGATGTTATTTGCATATTGTCTACTACATTTGACTCACTAATCCATTTATAGATTGAAGACACTTCTTCAATAACGGGCATATGCATCAATTTATCTATCAAAGTAGTTTGTATGAAAGGGTCAAAATTTGGATTCTATTATCTAGTTAATTCTATCAACACTCCCATTGAAGGAACCAGGTCAATAAGAGGCTTACTTACCATGTTCATCTAATTGAAATCACGTGCTAGATTCAGGTAGGTTTGATATGCTATCTTAATTTGGTTAAAGTGATATTCTATGATTTTTTTGCCTCGATTAGATATATTAGGATCTTGGTACGTTGTTTGGACTAGATCCATAATATAGCTAGAAGAACCCTATTGATCGTAAATGATATTATGGGGCACTCTTATTAGACTTGGTAAATTTTTATGGAGAAATTCTGATGGAAACTTGGCCCCTACCTCTATGGCTCTAACCAAAATCTCATCTTTGTTCTCTAAAAAATGTCACTCAAACAAAAATGGATCATATGTGGAAGTTGTATTAGTAGAATATGAATATTGAAGTACTGGCTCATCCACTACATGTATTGTAGCTAGGTATTATGCTGTTTGCTCTTGGTCTTATTCTAAATAAATTGGTGTGCTAACTAGATAGTTAGCCAACGGATCTTGGCTTTGTGCCCTTGATTGAGTATTATAAGAGGGATAATAATTCATCTCATAAGCAATATTATCCTCATAGGGGTCTTGCACCATTTCTTCTTGTGCAACTACATTACTAATCCTTGGATTGTACATGAGTCCACTACGAGTGTATGAGTACATGTTGGGATCCATAGTCAATGCTTTGCGATACAAGGTCAAAGATTTATTCAAACTCTAAAAAAGGACAATGTCTAAAATCGATGATGTTCCAACTTGGTCTAAATTTATCAAAAAATCAAAAGATTTATGCAAATATTTTTGAAGAAACAAGCTAGCGTGAAGTATCTAATGTTTCATTTTTCACACAAAGATAAACAAGTAAATGGTCCTAAAATCAAAATGAAAAACTCTAAAGTCAAAGTGTTTTAAATCAGTATAATCTATAAATTTAAAAGTTGCCAGGTCTTTTGGCCAAACATGGCATCAAAATCTAGGTTCAAACAAGGCATGTGCTAGGACTCTTAGCCAAATGATGTCAGAAGCTAGACTTTAAAATAGATGAAATTTTGAATTTAACAGATTAGAAACACTTCTAACAAACACTAGGCATTTGATTCTTGGACATGAACTTGATCAACTAGGTATAAGGTATGAAACAAAAGACACTTTAGAAATAGTTTATTTTTTCATAAAAAATGGAATAAAACTTGGTTATTTTAACAAACAAGCTAGACAAAAGTGAATGGTATAACTGTTTTAGACAAAATATCACAAAAGTATAGTTGGATTGGTCTGAAAATGTAGGATCAAGTTTGAAACTCTATGCAAGAAGGTCTATGAAATAATTTTTGAAATGTTTTGGGCAGCATAATGATGCTATACTACCAAAAAAGTATGATAAAAAAGGTTTGTTTCAAAACTCTCTAAGGCAAAGATGTTTTCCCACAATTTTGATAGCATAACACTACTTTTATTGACTCAAAAATGTTGTGGTGTATAGACTCAAAGTGTAAGTGTTTAGTACAAAATGGCTTAAGTCTATCAAATGATGATAATGATTATGAGTCTTTAAATGATCTTCAACTTAAATTGAAAATCAAACCTAAGTTCCCTCAAGTTTAGTACAAATGATGAACCCACTTAACGCATTGACCCTATGAACTTGTAAAGGTGTAATTTTAAATTTAGATTATAAGTGAAGGACTTAAACAACTTTGGTAAAGGTCTAGATTCAATTGGGCAGCATACTATGCCAAAGTGGATGATATGACTTTCAAGCTTTTGATGAACTTTGAACAAGGAAAATTGATGATCTCATATGGATAACATAACGCCTCTTTTTTCAAAAGAAAATTTGAACTATGTGTTTGATTTGGATTGTTTGTTTACACCAAGTTTTGACTCAAAACAAGACTTTATACTAAGATAAAACCAACTAATTAATCATTTCTAGATCCTAAACTGACAAGGTTGCTTGGTATTATTGGAATCCATATATATATATATATATATATATATATATCATTTGAGAGGATTTTTTATTGGAATCCGTTAATATATATATCATTTGAGAGGATTTTAAGTGTTCATCCAAAAGTAAATGCACATTATATAGTAGGGTTTTTACACCTCCTTTTATCTCAAATGATAGTACTGTGACCTAGACCTTGAGGTGCACCTTACACCAACAATACTTCCATGGCAAGTGGAGATTTGTATAAGATCTAACAAGTTTTTGAATGATCTAGGAGAATCAATTGCACAATGACTTTCATGCCAAAAAATGTAAAAGAAAGGATCAGAGTTTGAGTTCGTGTCGCTTAGCTTGTTGCAAAAATGTCTAGTCCTTTTTACAACTACTACATCCTGTTGTTCGCTCAATGTAGTGCGATGTCCAAAGTGACACTACATCCCATGTGCAACTTGAAAGGATCCAAATGAAGTCAATATCAGGAGATGAAACCTTGGGTCAAAGCTTCCCTAAAGAACTTGCGAGTGATGATGAAGTCCCCCTGACAAGCCAAGTTTACATAAAATAAAGAAAGCATGAAATAGAAAGACTTTAGGGTATTTTTTAAGGTCACCCAAACTTTGAAGAGTTTTTGGAGAGTGATTTAGATGACTCTATTTCTAAGCCTCTGACTAGGCTACTTGCAATAGGAATGACACTTTTGATTCCAAGGGTTCTCTATAGGGAACAAATGGAAGAGCATAAACGTAACATCCCTATTTTTGCCAAGCAAAAATTTGATTAAATAACTTTTTCAAACAAGAATTGATAAGTGTGTTCAATTTTAAGCCCAAAATGAAAGGTTTGGTATTGTTTATTTGATCCCTTGGTCTTAGTTGCAAACTTTGAAAACATTCACAAAAAACATCTAAATTATTTGTTAAACACCAAAGCAAGGTTCCTAATTGATTTTTAAGCATGCAAAGGTGATTTAAACATATTTTGAGCAAATATCAATCTTGGTCTTGCAGCAAAAATGTCAACATGTCCTTTAACTTTGAAGCTCTTTTTGGTTTGAAATAATGAACTTTGAAAAAATAGCTCTCAAATTTGTGTTTTTAGAAAAACACAGTGCCTGACGTCGGTTATATACAGCTAATGATAGTTACCTTGGCTAACTTAAATATAATTGATGTCATTTTTACTAATCGATGTCAGTTAAGCCATGTAACTAATGTCAGTCTTACTTACCAAAGTCAGTTACTGTGTAAAACTGTGGAAACCAAAATGGTAAAATAAAGCTAGAAAATCAATTTGCAAGAGTTTTAAGGGTTGAAATAAATATTTTAGAGTTACAAAATGATATTATTTAGGTGTGAGATGTGTCTAGTCCCATTGGATGTGCCATTATGTGATCTATAAATTTGACTCAAAAGAGGATGGTTAGTATGATGTTAGTTCCAAAATGAAAACAAAATGATATAAACACATTAATAGCATAATATCTCTAGGCCTAGACACTAGGGAGAGCTTCGTTAAAAAAAATAAATGACAAACATAACTAATAAGTAAATAATAAAATACAAGATTCTTTCACCTTCTTTGGATGCTCCAAATGCTTTTGTAGTAGTGGCTTGCTCAGCTTGTGCTCATGAAGTCCTTGGGAATGGAAGCTTGGCTACCTCCATCTCTTCTTGGCACCTTTGGCTTGTGGCTTGGCTTGGTTTGGAATCAATTTGGCATGATAACACTAGTTTCTTGAAGCTTTTGGAACCAATATTGAATTATAACTTTGCACAATCCTGTGTTAAAAATGATGTGGTAAGGCCTCTTATTTATAGATTTTTGAGATTGATTAGAATCAACCTAAACCGTCCATCTCAAGATTGAGATGTGTGGTTGAGGATTAATTCAATTTTTAGAATTATGTTTTTAATTATACTCATCATGACATTGGAAGAAGGGGCAATTAAGAGGCATGGAGGGCATCATGGCAGGCATTGATGAGGCATGAAGGGTATAAATCTTGATAGTTATGGCATTTATGACCTAGGAATGTCTTCCCAAGAAATTAGGTCACTTGATGATGCATATATTCAATATTCATTTTCAAAAATAAGTATTCAACAATTTTTCATGAAATTATTAATTAAGCCTTGATTTGGGTTAATTAGCTCTTAAACAATTTAAAGCGCTTTGTGCATAAATTAGTCAAATTGATCAAAATGCCTTGTTATTGGTCCAAAATTTGACTGATTTGGAATTAAAATTCACTATTAGATGTGTTGAAACCATAATCCCATTTAGTATGTTACCAACAACAAATAATGAAGGCACACATCTTGTGTAAGAGATTTGATAAGAAAGATCAATCCAGAGCACCTAAGTGCAAAATTGGCATTTTGATTTGAAATGATCTAATCAAAGTTAGCTGGCACATAAATTGCATTGCCTCATTTAGGGATACTTTAGCTAAAATTGGCACTTGAATGTGTCATTTTCACATCATTTAACGTGTTTTAGTGTTTTTAGGCCAAATTATGGATTTTAGATAAAAATTAGTCAAAACCCTAATTAGAGGTTATCGATGGCCTAATTTAGGTGTCTATAAATATTGTCATGACTCAATTAGAGCTCTCGATAAGTATGATGATGAATAATAATTGGTAAAAATATATATAATCATGGGATAATCATCCACATGAAACACTGTCTAGTATACATGTGTATGGCCATACGACTGAATTTGACAAGTTCCATCTATTAAATCCAAGATTTGACAAATCTTACTTTCAAATCCAACTCAGTACCAACAATATGAGTCAATATGAGGCTAAGTAGGATACCATCCTATCTCTTATAACTCATGTTCCTAATTCATCACTCTTTCAACATGTCTTTATGACTTGATGATCTCTAAATAAAAATGTGCACAAAGCTCAAAGAAACACAATCAATATTAACAGATCATAAAAATAATTAATATATGCTATATATTTCCATATGTACTAACATACACAAGAAAATCACACAATCATCCTAAGATTGTATTAAGTTACTACTGGCTAAACATAACTAGTATCATAATTTCGCAACATAACCTATTATATAAATAATCTAACATACTTAAGTGAAGGATTATATTGCTCTTCAAACTTATAAGTGTGATGGATTTTATCTCTACCTTTACCAAGATGTTATGTACATCTAATACCTTGCCCCCAACAAAAAAGGTACACACACCATTCTTCAAAATAACATGTTTTAAAAGATAAAGTTAATAATCTAACAAAGGTAGATAATAATATACTAATTATAACTAGTAATAATTAATATAAATCTATTGTTAGCCACTCTTTGTGGTCAATTTTACATTTTAGATAAAATAGTAACTCTATAAGTTACAAGTAGAAAGTAGAGAGATAATGTCTTAAAACAAAACTTCTTACAAGTCCTCGTATGGTAATAGATAACACCGTAATCCATGTTACTGATCAAATTTCAAGAGTAAAATCATAAACTACTTCCTCAATTGAAAATATGCACCAATTCATCCAATCATACAACTTTTCTCAATAAGTAGGAAACTCTAAATCAACATCTTGAAAATATGAACCTTTTCGGCAGCTTAAAATGATGTACAAGTAGAATAGGAATAACAAATCACCTCTAAGATAATGAAGAGAAATGATACTTAATACAAATAAAATAATGATGATAATCTATAAACTTCTAACGTAAATGAATTTATAATCAAGTCATCTGCAATCAACTAAGAAAATTCTCATTCCTAGTTTTTATGTAGGTAAGATATAAAATGAAAGCACATATATATTGAAATGATAAGCATTCCACGTGTGTCAAACACAAATAAAATGGTGAAGGTGAATCAATTACCAAGAAATATGTAGTCATACTCTAGGTATTCAATCAAAAGATAAAAAAATATGGTAAAAAACTCTTGTTTAAAACTCAAGAACTAAGATATGTACTCTCATACCCATACACCTTATAAAACCATTACCAATGAGACACTCGATAAACTCACCCTTTTATAACTTTAAGGGGTTACTAATGATCTTGGGGTATCCACTCAATGTACCACATGTTTTTCCAAATTATCCTTTTTAACAAAGAGAAGATACGAAAATGTTAATGGACTCATTAGGTCATAGAGTTCGAGCCTAAGCTCTGATACCACATGTAACAACCCGCCTAGTTGCACTTAGAAAAATAATCTATTTAAAAATAAATAAAAATTGAACATAGAATCAACCACTTACTAGGATTGCTATGCAATCAAGTCTACCCTATTCTAGCCTAAGGATCTAGACCCAATTCCTGCACCAAACTTGGGCAACTTATATATCCACTCCTCAAAATCAGGGTTTGATGTAGTTATCCTTTCAAATGTGATGGTCTCCTCCATGAGACGTCACTATCGAAGGGGTTGGAACTCTAAGACAAACAAGGATTAAACTACTCATGACACATATGAGCTTTTAAATCTCTAGTCTATAATCCCCTAGTTAAATGTCACAATCAAATATAACACCTTACTATCTAGGTTGTGTGCTTACCCAATCACTCTCACATAAAAAACTAAATAAAAGAAATGATGAAGGAATATGCATTCCTAGTTCCATAGAGAATCATATGCTAGGCACATAAGTAAGCTATGTAAACAAAATAAAGCAAATCATAAATTACATAACAATCAAACCTATCATTCATTATACTTGTAAGATTTTACTCACGCATACATGTTGTCTTACTAGTGTATACATTAAAAAACTATGAACTTGCATTTTTAATGACTAATTTTCTCGAGACCCCCATAAAGACCCCTTAAACCTTCTTAACCCTTAACAAATCTCTTTTAACCCAACTAAATCACTATTTTCCTAGTCACATAATACTATTTAAAATTACTATTCATTATCACTATTCACTCTAGGACCCACTATCACTATTCATGATGACATGGCAAGTGGCATGGCATGTGACATAAAATTTGATTTGTGGGGTGATATGGTAAGTGATATGGCTTAGAAGTGATGTGGCTTGATGTGGGACATCATACCCCACTTGTGACCCTTTCCAAAGTGCTTGATGACCTCATTTAAGTATCACAAAACCCCCCATTGAAATATGGTGAATTTTCTCTCAAAGGACCATTATTCAACATGTATTTTACATGAAATTAACCTCAAAAATAAGATACCTACCTCTTTAAGACAAAGGGCACCTATTTTTGACTTCTTAACCCAAATAAGACACTCACCAATCTAAATGAGAATTTCCACCCACTTCATTTTGACTAATTCATCCACCACATAGAAAATGGTGCCATACCTATATTACTCCTCTTTTGGCATGACTCTTCACAACATATGCTATAAATCCTCCCCTTTCCTTCACCCAGGGTGAAGTTGGAAAGTGGAAAATTAATATTTATTATTATTAACATTTTTTTGTAAGTTTTTAAAGGAGGTTATCCACTTGAGAAGGAAGTCATCCTCATCTGGGAGGAGGAAATATTCAAAGCATCGAATCTCTACTGGAATCACTCTAAGAATTCATCAACAATATCAACAACACCATCATTGACAACCATCTCAAAGTTAACCTTGTTTGTTTATTTCATTTCAAATTATTATCTCATTTGGCCTATTCTCTTTTGACTTCTAAACCCCATCCTTGGCCTAATATTTCTTCACTTCTAAAATATAATCCCTTTACCTCTTATTTTTATCCCTTTATCTCATTTATCCCATTTACTTCATTTTCACCTTCATCCCATTTATCCTTTTGCCCCTTTACCCATTTGTCTTTTTTGCCATATTTTTTATCTTGACTATTTACCTATTTTCAACCCATACCCTTTTACCATTTCAACCACTTAACAACCTCAAATAAACCATCTTTTTGACCCTTACCAAATTACCAAACCAAAATCATAACACTTAATTTGGTCAATTTTTAGGATTAACCTTATTCAAACTACTTGCTTAAGTTTAATCATCTTAGCAAAGTATTTTGGTTTCTTAATTAATTTATTATTTTTAGTCTCAATTTAATATTATTTTATGCTATCCTTAATTTGTTTTATCAAACTTAACTTGTTTTAAAGTTGGTGGATTGAAAACCTCCTAGAAAGATTTCGCTTATCGGATTTAGCTTCCATTAGGCAATCCACCCATCTCCTTATCTAAAAAATAAGTATGTGTTAGTGTTTTCTTATTTGCAAGTATTCTTATCTAGACAAAGAAGAGTTCTTCAAAATCATCTGGATTCAACACATGCACTTTTAATAGGTTTTTCTACACACCACTTATCACTAGTTTCTTTCTTCTAAAACTAAGAAAAATAAAAAGAATAGAGAGAAATATTTTGGCATGCTCGGTGGGACTTTTTATGGGTTCATAAGTTTTTTAAGCATATAGTTACATTTAGTGAAAGTTCAATTATTTTGTATTTATGTTATTTCTAAATTCTAAAAAAGAAAAAAAAAATTTTCATTTCTTCTTTTCAAAAAAAAAGAAAAAAAAGTTTTCATCTTAGGGATAGGTTGTATTTTATATCTTGCATTTAAGTGCATTTTAGCTATTTCTTGTTAGAATGAAAAGACACCAAACTCTTCTTTTGGGTTAAAATTGAGTGCATTCATTGTATTGCCTACTTAATGATTAGTTCACCTAGATTAGTTAAACATATTATGAATTAATCGTAGCACACATATGTTACACTACCAAATAACACACACAAATTAAACCTCAAAACTTATTTGAGACAAGGTCCATTGGGATTTCATCACACTTTGGATCAACTTACCCTACCTGAAGATCCTACTTATATTTTATCACCAAGGGGAGGACCCACTCTATTCTTTGAAAGAGCATAAACTCTAAAGAAACAGTATATATTGGTTAAGCGTCTGCACTGGCTGTGGGATCGTGAATTGAGAGGAGCAAGCTTCCAATACTAAGTCATATATCTAGTCTAGTGTATATTATTTGAGCACCAAAATTTAACTTGAAACCATCCTTAGATGGTTTTTCTAGTACCTGACTTACAAACCAATTTTTTTTCACACTCTTTAAAACATAAGCCAAAAATGATTTAAAATAAATCCTATGATTAATTATGATTTTAGTGTGCGATTTGTTTGCTTTTGTTTTTTTTGTTTGTTCATTGTGGGAGGTGAGAGGTTCATTATCTATTTTTAATTTTTTTATATGGTCTTAACCAGACAACAAGTGAAAAACCAAAACAATCCACCACCATTTTCTTCTTCATCCTCATCCATGGATTATACCTCGATTGTTGATATATTTCCCCATGCTTCACCACACCATTCTCTCCCACCTACGGTGCCTTAAAAAAAACCTAGAGGTGATTTAGATTTTGTCACCTTTCTAGACAAAAATTCAATTGATTTACAACACTATCTTAATATTTTAGCTTATTGTACTTTGATGGCTTCAGTTTCTCTCATGGATCTACCTTATGGTATATCACACTACCTCATGGTTAGTGTTACATCATCCCACCCTTTTGTTAGCCAAGATTCATCTTCTACTGTTGGTGCATATACCACTACCATCCAAACCCCTGTTACCCCAATCAATACCTCTAACGTTGGCTCAACTTTACCCCTTGTCACTTTTACTCCATTTGCTAATGCGGTGTCTTCCACACCCATTTATACCATTCCCTTCAGCTTAACAAATATACCAACCTCCACCCCCTTTCAAAACCTGGTACTCTCCTTACCACAAACACTTCTACCTATTATCACTAGGATCACTATCCCTCAATAACCCACAAACACTTTAGCATTACCAATCCAAACCATGCCCCCATCAAACAACCCAAATATGCCCCTAAACCAACCATTATTAGTTGCTTTATGAGCCCCCACAGCCTCCTATCAGTATATCTCTAATCCGTTAGGATATATTTCACCTTCCACCCAACCCTTAATGCCTATTAGTCTTGTAGGAACACTATCCCAACCTCAAATTACCACATACCAATTCATAGCTACAACCCAACCCCAAAAAAACTTATCATCAAATTATGCAGCTACCCAACCCCAACCCAATTTGATCAAGGTGCTTGTAGATAAGATGACCTAATCGAATCATCTATCTCTAGGTCCCATAATATTTTACCCTATGACAAAATCTATAATGAACCTATCAACCTTTTTGTCTCAATTCATGTTTATCCTTTTCAATGGGAGCTTCCCAAATTCACTAAGTTTCAGAGGAAGGAGGAGCAATATTTGAGGGCATTTCACCTCTCTTATTACTTGACTGCCTATGATGATGCCCTCCTTCTCTAAACCTACCCTATGTCTTTATCAGGGCCCACCTTGGATTGGTATAGTGCTCTTCCTAGACATTCTATCTTCTCATTTTTCCAACTCACCCAAAAAAATTTAGAACATTTTTCTATCAATATATCTAAGAATGTCTCTATAACTAACCTCTATTCTATCAGGTAGTTCGATGATGAATCAATTACCAACTTTGTTACATGATGGTGAAGCCTCATTAATCAATTATCCTTTTCAATACCCCAAATGGAACTCATTGAACTTTGTTCTCAGAGATGCGCAAAACACATCACTCCCACCCTTCAGGTGTAAACATTTAGAAACTTTGACAAAGTATTCATAATGGCACTCAAACTTGAGAATCAATCCATAGATGAGGGTAAATTAAAATTATGAAATAAAAATTCTACTTTTAAACCTAATGACCCCTCTTCCTAAGAAATAACTAACCAACCCAATTCTAAAGCCAAAACATCTACAAATTTAGTTATCTTGAGAACTGCCCCACCTCCATCCATTAACCAGCCGTGTCAAAACACACCTTCCAATCCTTTTTACCCACCAAACCAAAATCAAAGCTGGGTTCCCCCTAAACAATTCACTCCTATAGGGGAATCTAATGTCTCTATGTAAGACAAATTGCTAAATTCTAATTTTATTTAACTCCCACCGATCAAGCCACCTCAACAATTTGACCCCTCTCACCTTGTGCCTAGGTGGTACAACAAAAATGACTATTGTGCTTTCCATCGGGTCATTAGACATGACATAAACTAGTGTAACACTTTTAAAAGTCTTGTTGAAAACCTGATTGACAATGGCAAATTAACGTTTGACAACCCTAACGCACCCCCCAACCAATCTCTTAATATTTTTTCAAACCATTCCTTAGCCATCCTCCACCTACCCAAACCCATGACAATCAATTTGAACCATCTTTGTGTCATGAGACACACACAATTAATGTCATCATAAATGAGCTTATGGAGGATGAGCCTCATATTCCCATTTTTGCTTCACCAACCTCACCTATTGAAGAAGCAAATTCACCTCTTACCCCTTTGGAGACTCAAGTAGAAGGATCTATAACCTCCACTTCTCCACTTGATCAAACCATATCTATGCCCATTTATCCTTTCATAGAACCAATGATTTATTTAACCACCCCTTATTTTACCCCACCAAGTGAAATAGTAGAGCTCCCATCTTCTCTTTTGGATACCCTAGCAAAGGAAAGAGTCATGACTATACCTATATCCTTGATCAAGAAAACATCCTCTCTTTTAATCACCTCACAAATAACCATTGTTTTGGAACCTTATAGCTCAAGTAGAGATGAAGGAATAATCCCCTCTTCTTCACCCAAGGGCTTGAAATTTTAAACAACAGATCAAGGAAGAAAACTCATTTATAAGCCCTTTTCTTGATTAGTGCAAAGTTTAGAATTTGCCTCACAACCCAACCTAGGTAGAACCACTTTTTGGCATCATTTGGGGCTCCCATACAAAAATAGAACTAAACCCTTGACTTCATTAGCATCCACTTTCCAACCTATTACCACCCCATCATCAAACATTTCTTTCCACCAAGATGTGAGGGAACCTAATCACCTACCTCCACCTAGATCATCTTATAATCATCTATCTAAACCAATAAACAATTTTGGTTTCCTTCCTACACCTAGCATCACCCATCCCCCCATAAAATTAGGCGTAACCCCCTCTAAGCCACCTAACAAACCACCAACTAAGATAGATCAAAGGGTACAATTACTTAAACCTCATCCTCAAGTTAGACCTATGTTGCCTTCTTCTCATTTGCCATCTATTTTGGGACCCTACCATTTTCCCATCCCAATCACTTATTCTACTTCAATTAAACCAATGCCGTTTTCTATGCCTACCCCTCTATCTCCTATGTCATTGACTTCTTCATCATTCTTAGCTAGTTTATCCCCCTCTACTTTTTTACCTATTATCGACCCCCCATCCTCTAATTCAAAATCATCTACCATTAACCTGATCATAGCTAAGCCAACCCAATCTAAACCATATACGAAAATTGCTCAACCACTAACCCTCTCTAAGGTTAAAATCATGCCTAAGAAGGTTCTTATTTCCCAAACGAGCATCTCAACACCTTGAACACCTCTAAAGAAATCTTACCTTGAACACCTCTAAAGAAATCTTACTCTATTATTTTATAGACATTGTTGCAAACCTTTTCCATTAAACTTCCACCTATTAAACCATTCACCCCTTCTAACACCAAACCCTCTTGGTTTAATGATACTCAGATCTATGCATGCCATAGGACATCAGGACATAACACAGAGAGTTGTAAATCTCTCCAAGATCTTGTTCATCGCTTATATGAGTATGATGATCTATCATCAGGGGAACCAATTTTACCTACCTTACTAACCCAACTAGAAATATAACCAATCCAACCACTATCCCAACCTATGATGACTTTCTCACTCTCACCTAAAGGTAAGGGCAAGGAGCTGAAGAAATCACCCAATTCAACTAAGCCCATTATCCATACCATCCTCATGATTACCTGATCTCAAACACAATAGAGGGGTAAAGGAAGTGCCAATGTATCCATTCCATGGACATATCATTCAGATTATCAACCTCCTAACTAGGACCAAACACCAACACCACCACCAAGGTCATCACCTAGACCTAGAGTATCCATCATAGGTGTACCTCCCACCAATTCCTTCACATCTATTCAACAAACTATGTTGAAGTAGCTTCATCAAGTACTAGTGAAGATGAGCCTTTAAGACTTGATAAATACCTCACCTCATCATTGTTAGGAACTAATAGATACCCTACAATCTATTAAGGTTTAGCTAGATGACCCTCAATCCCTTGCCTCCTTTGTTGGGACCTTCCAACATTCTAATGTTGTTACCTTCCAAGATTTTGAGATACCTCCAGCACACTCTAAGGAAACTGACCCACCTTTATTTGTCACCATATCTATTAATCACATCCATGAAAAAATGGTGATGATTGATGGAGGAGACATCATCAACATAATCTCCTCCCATACTTTTGAACAGCTACATTTACCAAATAATATCATGGCCAAAAGCACATCGGTTCTTCATTCCTTTAATGACACCATGACTACTACCTTAAGGAACGTTGTTCTTCAAATACACATGGGACCTCACACCATCCTCGAGTTATTTTATGTTATAGAGGGTGAATTCCAATAGAACATTCTGCTTGAATGCCCTAGGATCTAGGCTATGAGTTTCATCCCCTCCACTTTACACCACTATGTTGAATTCAAACATGAAGGGCAAGTTATAAACATCAAGGTTGATCCCAGTCCTTTTACATGTTGAAACATGATCTATAGGCCTAATGATGTCCTTCCACCTTCATCTCCCTCACAATCAATCAATCCCATTAAAACAACTGCACCATTAACCATCACCCATAGTGCTTCTACCCATAATAATGATGAAGCCTTAATTAGTGCATCTATCCCTTCTTCTTAGATTCCTATTGAGGACCTCTTGACACAAACTTTCCAATGCCTTTCTCTTGGGGAGTACCGACTTTTAGCCTTAGATGCCTTTCCCACTCCCTAGGAATATGGGAACCTTCAAAATGACCCTTCTTATGACCGCAACATAGGTACCATCATCCCCTTTGAACTTCTCAATAATCAAACATACTTTATCTATGGGGGACTTGATCGAGTACTCCTCACTCTTATCACCACTCCATATATTCAATCTTTCACTTCTAATTTCTCCTATCTAAGAAACCTAGCTTTTACAAGAACCTATCTTCACCACTGTGCTTGAAAAGGATTTGGTATGGCACTATATGAACAAGGACCTCACGAATTGCATGTTATCAAGACTCAAAAATGTTGTGAGTTCTTTGGGCTCGAGTTTAAACCACCAGAAGAACCCACCTCACCAAAACCTATTAATATCCCTGCAGAAGAGATTCAATCTTTTCCTAATACATCTTCTCAATCCAGAGACTCCAACATCATACCATCCAATTTTTTTTTATAAATATCATTAGTTTAGTCCCATTGACCTATTAGCACAGTGGCCAAACTAAAACCTTTCCTCTCATCCGCCCCAAAATTATCAACCATGATTCACCTACCATCTATACCATTTAGTGTTAAGATGATAATTCTATCCTCACCTACCTTGGTGCAGGAGACTCTCCCATCCATAAATCATTCCCTCTGAAAAACTAGACCATGCTCAATGAATCAACTATTAATGTTAACTTAGGAACCTAGGAAAATGCTTGTATCATTAAACTGGGCCAATCCTTGGACTCAAACAAGCAATGTGATTATCTTGCTTTCCTTTGAGACTGTAGCATCACATTCACTTGGTCTTATCAGGTTATGCTTGAGATTGACCCCTCCATCACCTTTCATAACATTGTTACCTGTCTAGAGGCTAAACCAGTATGGTAAAAGCTTCACAAAATGCACACTCATTTAGCAATTCTTGTCAAGGAAGAAATTTAATGTCTTTTATCCATCAACTTTATTCAACCCATTGACTACCCACAATGGGTCTCTAATATTGTTCATATTACCAAGCCCACTAGGGGACTCCACCTTTATGTGAATTTATGAGACCTTAACCTTGCATGATTCAAAGATGACTTTCTTTTACCCAACATCGACCAACTAATTGACCTTATCATAGGTCATGAGATGTCATCCCTCATAGATAGCTTTTCAAGGTACAATTAGATCCTGATTGCCCCTTTAAACCAACATAAGACTGCCTTCACTACTCCTTGGGGAACCTTCTGCTATCAGATCATACCTTTTGGCTTAAAAAACATAGGAGAAATGTATCAATGGGCCATGACCTATGTCTTCCATGATCTTATTCATAAAATTGTAGAGGATTATGTGGAAGATCTCCTTGAAAAATCTAAACATCACAAGGACCATTTATCTATTCTTACTATCATTTTCAATCAAATGATCTAATTCCATGTTCGACTCAATCCAAAAGAATGCATTTTTGGGGTTTAATCCAAAAAGTTTTTGGGCTTTATCATATCCCTTCATAGAATTGAGATTGATATTGCTAAAGTAAAGGCCATCCTAGAAATGCCTCCTCCAACAAACCTTAAGCAACTTCACAATATATTGGGAAAACTCCAATCTATTTTTCACTTCATCTTTCAATTATTAGATAGATGCCAACCTTTTCACCATCTCTTGAATAAATACACCTCCTTTAGATGGACCAAAGATTGTCAACAAGCCTTTGATTAACTAAAAGAGTACTTGCTTTCTCCACTTATTCTTATCCAACCTAGGGATGATCAACCTTATTACCTTTACATAGCCAATATTGATCACTCTATAGGTGCCATGCTAGCTCATCAGAATGAAAAAAACAAAGAGCAAACCATTTACTATATCAATTGCACACTTATAGAGTATGAGACATGATATACCCATCTTGAAAAGCTTTATCTCGCTCTCATTTTTGTTGCCTCTAAGATTCATCACTACCTTCTTCATCATAAAACATATGTTATCACTAACATTGACCCATTCAAGTATATGCACTCCAAGCCATACCAAAATCAACATATGGCTAAGTGGCTCATGCTTCTAACTGAGTTTGATCTTGAGTTTCTTCACCAAAAATCCATTAAGGGGTAGGTCATTGCTGATCAATTAGCTAAAGCCCCTCCCTAGATAACCATCCCATTCCCTTAACATTTCTCGATGAGTCTATTGCACTTCTTTCTCAAGGAGAAATTTCTTACCAAATGACTATGTTTTTTGATGGCTCTAAATACCAACATGATGGGGGTGCAAGCATAATTCTCATACCCCTTCATGGTGAACCCTATCCACTATCCTTTAAACTTAACTTTGAATTTACTAACAACATGGTAGAATATGAAGCTTTGGTCATCGTTCTCCAAACTACTCTCACCTTAAAAATCAAAACCATTTCTATCTTCAGTGATTCTCAACTCATGATTAACCATGTCAATGGGTCTTATCAGTGTAAAAATGACATTTTACAAAAGTATAAGATCCTCATTGATGAGCTCCTAACATATTTTTATCATTATCAAATCTAATTAGTGCCTCGATCTACTAACAAATTTGTAGACACAATGGCCTCTCTTGCATCTCGAATAACCTCTCAACCTATAGAATCCAAATTATTTATCACCATCCATCATTTCATTAGGCCCTTGTATATCAATTTAGACCTTCCAACCATCTGTAGTGTGAAGGCATCTCCTTTAAATGTCTAGTATGACCAAACCTTTAATTACCTTAACTTGGGCATCATTCCACCTGACCTCTGAAAGAATTCCCATAAGGCCTTTGTGCAGGGCACCTTTTGTTATATCATACTGGGGGGAATCCTATATAAACATGGCTTTGATGGTCTTCTCCTCCATTGTTTATGTAGTCACAAGATTCCTTATGCCATCAAAGAAACCCATGATGGAGTTTGTGGGGGACATTTTAGTGGCCTAGCTATTGCCAAAAGAATCCTATGCCTAGGTTACTATTGGTCTACCCTCAATCAGGACTGATGTGACTATGTAAAGAAGTGTGTTAAATGCCAATAACACACTAACTTACATCACGCACCAACTCATGACCTTCAAGTATCCATGGATTATCAGCCTTTATCATAGTGAGGGTTGTATCTCATTGGCGAAATCAATCCTCACTCTTCTCAACGACACCAATATATCATGACTGCTACAAAATATTTCACTAAATGGGTGGAAGCCATCCCCCTTATCTCCATTAAAGCTAAAAAAATTATAAATTTTATCAATCATCACATTATTTGTCATTTTGGGGTCCCTCACAAAATCATAATAGATAACAGAAAATCATTCAAAAAAAAAAAATTCAAACCCTCTATGATGCTTTTAGCATCAAACTCAATGATTCCTTGCCTTATTGCTCAGAGGAAAATGGATAGGCAAAAGCCTCCAACAAAACTCTCATCAAAATTTTAACCAAAGTTGTAATTACTTCAGACTGGGATTGGCACATACACATCCCATTTATTTTATGGGCCTATCACACTAGTATCCAAACCGCAATAGGTGCTACACCTTTTTCCCTAGTCTTTGGCGCATAGGTTAACTATCTCTTGAAGTCTAGATTCTCTCTCTTCATATTTCCTTACATGACATCATTTCTAAAGAGGATTATTGTCAAGATACCTTGAATTACTTGATAAACATCACCTTGCTACCCTTAACCATCTTCACATTTATCAAGAGCGTATTACCCATGCTTATAACAAACACCTCAAACAATGGGAACTTAATATCAGAGATCTCATCCTAAAAGAAAACAACACGTGACCAATATGGAGAAGAGTAAATAAGGTAAGTTTACTTTCAATTGGTTTGGACCCTACATCATTACCCATAAATATGGAGTATGAGCTTATCATTTGTCCTTTTGAAGGCAAAATAGAACCTGAGCCTTTCAATGCTTCATAT
Organism: Torreya grandis; assembly: GCA_037957365.1. Taxonomy (NCBI): domain Eukaryota; kingdom Viridiplantae; phylum Streptophyta; class Pinopsida; order Cupressales; family Taxaceae; genus Torreya; species Torreya grandis. The sequence goes on from JARHVA010002928.1 coordinate 1,859,864, forward strand.
TTGCATTAGTTTTTCTGTTAAAAAAGGATCAAGCTCACCTATTTGTCTAATTTAAGCTCATCCCTTGATTATGAGATTTTAACCTTCACCCACCTTCCTCCTCCCTTTTTGAGGATAATTGATTACAACATAGAACCATGTGATTAACCATCACAGTCATGGCCTAATCCGAAATATGGGTACTATGACTCTACCCATATCATGGTTCTCATGGATACTTTTTATCTCTAACAAGATGGAATCCTATGGTCATTGTCTCTCAAAACCACACCCTTTGACATATCATTGACCTTTTTGTGTAAAGTTTTGACCTCATAAAGGTAAACCTTTGATCCTAATTAGATTGGTCTATGTCTAAACACATTTCATCTTAGAACAATTACTTGGGTTAATATATTAATCATTATAGACTGCTCCCTTGAAGGACAACTGGCCAAAAACAAAATAAAAATTGCCAAATGTAAGGTAGATTGCTTTGTTGAAGGACAACTATCAAGATCATTAAACAAATCCAATAATCTTAGACCACTCCTTTGAAGGATGGCTAAGTTCACTTTGTCAAAATTAGATCAATTTCTCGGAAGCTTCCCCCATCGATTAGCTTCCCATATATAGAAATAAATCAGAAGACCCACTATTACAACAAATTCTAAAGCCACAATCAGCTCTCCAACAACATAATAAGTTGGAAGCTGTAATCAACTTCCACATGTAAACTTATCACATTGATTAGTCTACATCTAGAATACAACATGGACTTGTCTATTATCATTCTTAGGTCACCTATAGAAGGGACAAATTAATTCACATGCAGGTATCATACATATAATCCATTACCCTTCACACCACCCATCACCCATCTTCCCTTTAGACTATCTATATCAAGGGATCTAGAGCTTACTTGACACCGTATGATTAAGAAACCTTTTTTTATTGACTAAAAAATGCTCATACACAATGTTTGAGGGGTTTATATTCATTAAGTTGATCCCACTTCGGGTCTATTTTTAGTCCTTGTAAAAAACAAAACATTGTGCCCTGTTCTTAATGTGCTTGGTTGGTGTTTTTCTCATGACTTTTACTATCAAGTGTTGCAATAAAAATAATCATTATTTTTACATTCAGTGAGATTATAACAACCAAAACCATACAAATAATAACCATAACATTCATATGTATCCACATAACCTTAAGCATGATACCATTCGACTAGTGACATCCAACACATTCTATACATAACAAACTATGTAATATTTTATTTAGGGTGCAAGGAATTGCATGACACATACATAGTCATCATATTACACATGGCCTAAAGCACATGCATACATTGACTTACCTAATGAAGAAGGCATCATTTATTTAAGAAAGTTTGTCTCATGAGCTAGATGGTAGCATTAGTCTAGGATGAGGGGATGGCACTCTTGTTCATTATTGCTATTTTTTATGATGAATGTGGTCGAAGATAGTAGTCTTAGTGCATGGAGGGACATACACCATCACTTACAATGGAAATTATAATGACAATTATGTGAATGTAGATGTGCTCACATGAAGGACATGATCTGATCTTGGTATTGGTCCTTATCATGGTTTTTAAAAAAAAATACATGTCCATTCTTCCTCACTGACTTGGTTCTCCATTCTTCTAATCGAGGTCATATGATGTCATTGATTCCCTTGAATAGTCTTCCCATGGGAAACAGTCATGTCTAACTACCTTTTCACATAGACACATCACCCTTGATATGATTGGTCATTTTGATAAAGCCATTATGCACCATCATGATATCTTTTTGTTGCCCTTATCATCCGATTCTCATTTGATGTCTTTCCTTGATTTATCATCTTGCGACCCTTGTGGGCTTGGTGGTCAATTATGTTATTATCATCTTTGGCCTAGTTGACATAAATTGGCTTCCAACCATGGGTTGTTGTAATGATCCTGCCTTCAAAACTACCATTGTTATTGGTGGTGGTAACTCCCAAATCCTTACAATTGTAGAAACTCTTCCATCAGAGGTAGGCCATCATGAATTCACAACAATACATTCACCTTCTTGTCCTCTCTACCCTCCTCTTACTACTAGCCCATTGCCATAAAATTTGAATGTTAGACCCCAACCATTGGTAGTACTTGTTCTAACATGGTAGTCTTTTATTTTGTGCTAGCTAAATATTCATCTATAGCAAGGGAACCACCATCTTCTCTCAACCACACATCTTCTTGTTGGTTAGGCCCAAACTAGAAGAGCCACTAAGTCATTGGTTCCATAGAGCTAGGATAGAGGATGTAGACATGGCCATCATTTGTCTAACCTAGCCATGCAGCTCTTGGGTCAGGCAAGGTCCATCCTCTATCACTCACCATGCTGCTAACTTCTTTACTTGTAGAATCTACTTGACCATCAAATAAATTCTTTATAGGTCATCACTTCACTACTAACCTTAAAACTCAACTCATAATGTTGATGAACCTTAGCCAAAGTGACTTTATAGATCTGAATAGACCCCCACCTTCTAAAACTCAGATCATAGCAATAGACACTATCTCCAAACTCCTACCCTCATATAAGTTTAGAAGGTGTAACTTCCTAACAAAGGCACCTCTTCTTTGGATTAGCTCCATTGAAGATCATTTTTGGTACTTAGCATTGTGTTCCCTTTTAATTTATCCTACCTTTCCCATCCGTATCTCTCATCCTAATAAATGTGGGATCATTATGATAACTATTTACCAATCTACACCATTCACTTTCATTGACACCTTCATCAAAACCCAAAATTATTATTTTACAAAGCCTTCTCCCTCAGCCCAAGTGAACCCATGTGGTCCATCGAATTAGGGTAACCAATTTGAACACCACTCACTCAAACCTTATTGAACTACATTGGCCTGATGTCCATGGACTATGTAGGTGTTGCTTCACTTCTAAGGGTAGCTCAACCACTAACAACTAATTCCCATCCCCTTTTTCTTCTCACTCATTTGTATCGCTAACAATTCCCTCTTGCTTAGGGTGTTCTACATCGAAGAAGCTTTGAATTCTTTCTTCAACATCCTTATGTTTTAACACCATCTAATACTTTCTCTTTCCCCATTATTAGGAGAACTACATCATCCTAAGGTCTTTTTAAACTATGTAGGTAGCGCTTAGTTATTGAGGTAAACTCGGCCGCATCCTTTATTTTATTTTTTCTTCTCACCTAAAATCTCTTCCTCCACTTCTCTACATATCCCCTCACCACCTACCTCCCTTTAACTTATCGATCTCTTTTAACCACTTTTCCATCTTGTCAATCTCTTTTAACACAAGGGTTGATAGCCTTCTCCATCCGCCTCTCTTACCTCACACCAAGCCTCCATCTCCTCTGCTTCATTAACCCTACCCACTTTTTATGTTTCTTGTCCGTATCTCAACTTCTTACCAACCAGGGCCTTTACCCCCTTCAAATTATTTCACCATCCTCATCATCTTCCCTCACCTTTGGCTATTTATCATATCCTCTTTATTATTCTATTTTCCTCACCAATTCCCCATCATACTATGCATCTTATAAGCTTTCTATTTCCTTTATTACTATACTTTTTATTTACGTGTACCACCACTCTCCACCATTTTTCTATTTTTCCTACTGTACCCATTTTCCATTCTTCTTGTTTGCTTTTTTTCCATCCTTTCATCATTTTTGTCTTATTTTTTTCTTCCACAACTAGTTTCTCCTTGGGTATTTATCCTTTGATAAGCCTTCCATAATTGCCTTTTTTCTTCTTCTCAGTTCTTTCCTTTTTCCTTTTACATTCCCCTTTTCCTATTTTCATATCGGTACTCACTTGTCTTTTGCATATATGTGAGTATCCTTGATTTATATCCCTGCTTCAATTCTTCCTTTTTATTCTTATCATCCCTGATCTTCATTCTTTATCTTCATCTCATTTCCTTTCATTGTTTTCCGCTATCCTCTCTCTTTTCTCCATTTCCTTTAATTTTTCTCATCTTGAAGACATTTCTTGTTCTTCCTAACCTTTTTCCTCCTATATGACCATGCTTGGCTCCTTCCATCCTTCTCCACCTTCATTTTTATCTATGACCTCATTGTTTTTTCTACTTATTTTTTCATCCATCTCCCAGTCTACCTTTACCTTATCCCTTGTTGAAAGTCCTTTATTCTCTCTTATTGGCACTCCACCTTCTCACTCATTAGAGTTTGGTGACCAGTTGAACTACTTCTACGTGCATCTCTTTGTCCGCTTCTCTGTGTCCTCTACACCCTTACCTTAATACACAAAATCTGGTCACGTTCATAACTTTAGGTACATCCCTTTCTTCTTTTAATGCTTGTGTTGCACTTAGACCCTCTTTTTTGTACCTCTCTAGCTACTCCATTCACCCTACCTATCACATTTCTCCCTTTTAAACACTCTACCCATTTTGAGCATGCTATGACCTCAAAAGTCTTCCACTCAATTTTGTTTTACTATGAGATATATACCAATCCTATGACTTTATGACATAATTGGCCAAGATCATGGGATCATACACCTAATCGGTAAGCCTGAGCATCATTAAGCCATCGAGAGGAAGATTTATTTCCCACCCCCTCTAGTCTTACCTATTTTAAACCCCTTTTAATTTGACTTTCGAAGATGGTATAATCAAAACTAAAACCACTTTCAAATGAAAGATTTGGGATACCCACGTGGGGATGATAGATATACCCTCTCACATACCCTAACCTTCCAACTAATAATTTACCTTGATTCTCCCTTCTTGGACTACATCTTATGCATTGAAATAGCCCTGCTCTTTAATTGCAATACACAACCTGCTCCCTCATTTAATTAATAGTATTATTATTCACCTCACTCCATATTCCAAAACCCCTCAACATCTTTCTTTGAATTCCATCAAAACTCAATGCTTACTTATTTTGGGGCCCCACTACTCAAGGGTCAAGGGTTTGAATCTTTGACACTTCTCATTTACCCACTTTGATACTTTATTTCTCTGAATTAGTGAATCATACCCTTCCATATTCTGTTAATGATATTGCTGTGAAGTATGAATAATATCAGCTTATTTGAATGGTGACAAAAGAATCCATCAGATCATCATGGCAATTCGAGTAGTGCTAGATTTTATAAATCTTGGTAAAGCATATTTCTCTTTTTTTTAAAATGGTGATCAAAATTCCATGCTTAAACCTGCTTATCCATGATTGTAGATTTATTTTGCATAGTTGACGCTATCATCTAATTGCATCTTAGGTAATATCATCCACCATTTCTACCAAATCAATTAGAAAACTATTTGATACCCATATTTTCCACCCTTTTAAAACTTCCCCTTCTCCAACATCCTTCAACTAGACCTAACTACATGATATCAAATTAGGGCAACCAAGTTAACCAATACTCTTCACCTTAAAAGAAATACATTTAGCCTAACATTCTTTTTAGATTCCTATTCATGGAACTATGTAGGTAGAATCCACTTGATGTGTGCATCTAGAGTCAACTCGGTCATCCCCTTCCAATCCATACCCAATCTACCCACGCTTTCATCATATCCACCTTGATGTTGGTTGCTTCTAACCTAGAACATTGACATGTTTTGTAAAAACATTTGATCACAATGACCAACCTTACCATGTTGAAATTTTCAACATTTACACCACCTTATGTATGACCTAATCAATTATGTTGTTTTGTAGGAGCACTTCCTACCTTAGATACTTGTGACCAACATGAAACCTATCTAGATGACTTGATAAGCCTAACTCGATCAACTATGACCAGCATTGTGGACCAATTATCCCTATCACATGTCTTTCTAGGATCAACCTTATTATTACCAACATTGGTAGCTTTAATCATTATGCAAGCTTGAGTATTGTGTTTAATCACGTTTTGTACACTCATTTACATTTCACATGCCTAGCTACCTTGTGGCACCACCTAACGCCTCCCCACCAATTGCTTATCAAACCTACACCTAATTTGGTCTTCCCTCATTAAATCTCATTTTGAGGGGGAACACCTCCTCCCATACTTAAATCACCCTTACCTTCAACCAAGTGATTCATTTTTATTTTGTAGCTTGTTAACTCAAAGCCGCATAATAAAAAAGGCAAAATATAGACACTAGAAAACTATGTACTTATAGTTTTCAATGACTAAATACCTCAAGACCCCCTTAAAGACCCCATAAAATTTTTAAACCCTTAACAAACCCCTCTTAACCCAAATAAATCACTATTTTTCTTGTCACATAATACTATTTAAAAATACTATTTGAAATTACTATTCATTATCACTATTCACTAAGGACCCACTATCACTATTCATGATGACATGGCAAGTGGTATGGCATGTGATATGACATGTGACATGGCAAGTGACATGTTAAGTGACATGGAAGGTGATTTGGGAGGTGATATGGAAAGTGACATGGCTTAGAAGTGATGTGGCTTGATGTAGGACATCATACTCCACTTGAAACCTTTCTCAAAGTACATGATGACCTCATTTAAGAATCACAAGATACCCCTTGAGATATGGTGAATTTTTCCTCAAGGGACCATTAGTCAACATGTATTTTACATGAAATTAACCTTCAAAATAAGATACCTACCTATTTAAGACAAAGGGCACCCATTTTTTACTTCTTAACCCAAATGAGACACTCACCAACCCAAATGAGAATATCCACCCACCTTATTTCTACTAATTCATCTACCACATAGAATATGGTGTCATACCTCTATTATTCCCCTTTTGACATGACTCTTCACAATATATGTTATAAATCCCCCCTTTCCTTTACCGAGGGTTAAGTTGGAAAGTGACAAATTAGTATTTTTTGTTATTAACATTTTGTTGCGAGTTTTTAGAGGAGGTCATTCACTTGATAAAGAGGTCATCCTCATATTGGAGGAGAAAATATTCAAAGCATTGAATCTATGCTAGAATCACTCCAAAATTTCATCAACAACACCATCAATGATAACCATCTCAAAAGTAACCTTGTTTGTTTATTTCATTTAAACTTATTATCTCCTTTGGCCTCTTCTCTCTTGACTTATAAACTCCATCCTTCACCTATTCTTTCTTGACTTATAAACTATAACCCATTTACCTCTTCTTTTTATTCTTTTATTCCATTTATCCCATTTTCACCCTCATCTCATTTATCCTTTGCCCTTTTACCCATTTGCCCCTTTTCCATATTTGTTCTCTTGACCATTTACCTCTTTTCAACTCTTACCCTTTTACCAATTCAATCACTTACCAACCTCAAATAAACCATCCTTTTGACCCTCACCAAATTACAAAACCAAAATCATAACCCTTAACTTGGCCAATTTTTAGCATTAACATTATTCAAACTACTTGCTTAAGTTTAATCATCTTAGCAAAGTATTTTGGTTTCTTGATTAATTTGTTTTTTTTAGTCTCAATTTTTTGTTATTATATGTTATCCTTCATTCATTTTATCAAACTTAACTTGTTTTAAAGTAGGTGGATTGACAGCCTTGTACAAAGCTTTCACTTCTAGGATCTAACTTACATTAGGTAATCCATATATCTTTTTGTCTAACAAACAACTGTGTGGTAGTGTTTTCTTATTTTTAGGTATTATTCCCTAGTTAAAAAATAGTTCTCCAGAATCATCTATATTCAACATGCATAGTTTTAATAGGTTTTTTTACACACCTCTTACCACTAGATTTTTTCTTCCAAAACTAAGAAAAAACAAAAAAATAGAGAGAAACAACTAGCTAATATAAACATATTGCTTAAGTAATAATCAATAACATCATCTAAATAGTCAATTTAGGTAAGAGTCTATATATATAGCTACAATATGTACCACCTAAGTATATACATATAAGTTGAAGTATTCTATGATATTTTATACTATCATAGTTCAAGATCACTCTACCCAATTGTAACAACCTTAACATTTATATTTATTTAGGTATGGGTCAAGATATAATAATTATAGTATATACCATCTAGGTATTTTCCATACTATAAAATATTATGACATCCCATACTGTCATAGGTCTTTGTGTTTGAGTATTCGACTCAACATCAACAACAATCTTCACCCAACCATAATAAATAAAGCAAGTCAGGACTATACTGTTAGAGTATACATTCAATAGCAATCCAATGAGAACATAATCTCAAGGCACACCTCATGAAGTAATATGTTATTATATAAATGTCTAATCACTTGCACAATTAATTTTTGCATGAAATATACCACATATAGTGTTCATCTTATAAGATGTGATAAACTTGATCCTGCCGACAAGTTTGCATAACAGTGTTGTGCTACATAAAGCCTATTTGCTTTCACTAGTATTTATAATAGATGTCACATTAAGAAATACTTTTCAAGGTTAGATCCTATGCCTGCACTCACTTCTTGAGTTGCCATACATATCTGTGATGCCACCTACATACACAAAATTAAGGCTAAATGTAGTTCTACCTAAATACTAAAGGTATAAATATTTACTCAATAGGTTTCTCATATGAGCGCATACAAAGAAAATGTATAAATACATTCCTTTATTATAGAGAGAAGACTTAAGGGCCCTTACAACTCTATCACTTACATCAAATAGGTATAAGATATGACTATTGCTGTGCAACATCATTCTTGTGTCCTCCTATATTGCCACACTATGAGTTTTAACTCTCATACAAAAAGGTATCAATTAGTTTGTATACCTTTATTCAATTCCAAATCATAATATTATCCTCTCATGTATAATATCTACATATATATGGATTACATAACCATAAAGTAAGTATGTTGTGGTTCTTGATTCGAGAGTCCTCACATAACCATACCGATCAAATATACATATTAAAGGAATTTAACATTATGCATGCAATATCAATAAATATTGCTTGATATTGTAGTACACCCATGTGTTGTAAGATTCTACTATATAAAGTGTATCATAAAGAAAATTATGTTTCAACTATGATATCACACAATATGCAAATCATACATATGAATTGATGATGTTAATCTAATATTACTTTGATCCAAGTTTTTAAATAACATATTATTATCTGGATCAATGCAATTCATAACACATCACTTGATTAGGTTATCATACCCATCCAATCTTGAGAAACTATCTCACTTCTTGGTCATATCATTAATGTGGCCCCATAATTTACATATCAGATAAATATTCAAAAGCATACGCTCATCATTCGGATAAACTAATCTAAGGATCAAGATCACATATATGCAATATCTGATATAATTAAGTATACATTGACAAAACTATGTCAATCAAACATGACATCAAAAATCTATATTAACTTATCTATAACATATAATTCAAGCATATTCCATTATTTCTATAGGAGAAGTAGAGAAGTACATTTAATAAATGAATATCTTTTTGATATTTCTCAGATTGATTAAATTTCATTTACCCATTTCCCCTAAAACCAATAAAATTAAAGAAAATCTTTAATTACCCATTTTTCATCAATTTTAAATAACACAAAATATCCACAATCATAAGCTTTATAATGTTTTCATTGCATATACAAGAAAAATCCCTTATATTGAGAACCTTCTCTTGGATAATTTACTTACTAAGTTTAAAATATTGTCGATAACGAACTTTTATGTCACAGGGCAATTAATTTATATCTATCTCAATAAATTTCACAAATTTCATTTATAATATGTTTTTAAAAGGAAAAACTTGTTATAATAAATATGGATTTCTTTCTTTTATTTCTTCCTATCAACTCATAACAATCTATAAACATCAAATATACACTTGTCAATGGATTTAATAAGTCACTTAAAAGACTATAAAAATTAGGTCAATCAACAAGAGATTTACCAAAATGAATAAACATTAAATTACACTAGGCCTCTAACCTAATATCTAACCTTATTAATATATATTTAACCATATATATTTTAAACGTGTTTATTTTATATTTATACAAATAAATTTTGAACATGGTCTCCCACTACTCTTCTCGTCAGCTCACAACAATGTAAAAAATAAATATTCATCAGTCAACAAAGAACTCTTGACGGAATTAAGGAAAGTGGCTTTCACGGTAATTCGTTAAATGTAGGAAAAGACATGGAGTGGTTGGCACAAGAAATAAATACAGCCACATTACATAGACATTATATGTGTCATGTTCAAACATGGAGATAAACACATATTCGTGGTTTATTGAAAAGCATAGAGGGATTTAACAGTCCGTTGAAATGTTTGACTGACATGTAATGCATTTTTTCTTGAGTCGAAATCACTGAGATAAAAAGAATGGTGGTGGTTTTGCTCTTGGTCTAAGTTAAAGAAAATAAAGGAACATAATTTGATATGGCCTCATAAGAATGAAAAGGCATCTCTAGCAAGCATTTCAATGGTCTAATTTGGAAACCATCAAAAAAAGCCAAAACTGATTTAGTATACAGTGTCTAAATCCAATAATTTTTGGAGAAAAACTCTAGCAAACATTAGAAAAAGCCAGAATACGTGCCATCAAGTCTATTAAAAAACTTGATTGAAATGGAACATGATTATGCCTGGGTTAAGATGACTAAGGAAAGAATAGAAGCGTTGTTGTAATCCTTGGCTGAGATGGAATGTGGTTTCACTTGTATTTGAATGACTAGGGTAATAGAAGGGTGATGACATTGCATCTAGCTAGGTTTAAGAATGGAAAGAAATAGAACTTGCTAAGAGACTAGGTAAACTAATTTCAATTTGCTCATTTAAATTGTTACACACATGGAGTAGATGTAAAGTGATTAGCACTCATAGGAAGAAACACTACCCAAACTCATATTCATAATATATATGCTTTGCTCAGGAATGGAGACAAAAGCATATAAAAGTCTAAAGATAGCGTAAAGAGGCTATAAAGGTTCGCTAAAATCTTTGTTTTTGGATGGAAAGTGGTTCTATTTGAGTTGAAAATAGATTAGATAAAAAAATATGGGGTGTTTTGTTCTTAGTTGGTAATGAAAATGAATAGAGGCATGTTGCTCTTGGGTGAGTTAAAAAAATTAAAATAACATAACTTGTTATGGTAACCCGTTGATGTTGTTGGATGTATATTAACTTAAAGAGGGAATATCATTCAATCCATAGTTCAATAAAAGACAAATGTTATATAAAATAAACCACAAGTTTTATTCACATAAATGTAGTTAATAAAGTATAATGCATGGGGTAATAATTAAAATGAAGCTAAATAATTCAACCCCAGGGTCTTTAAATTATGGATGCATATAAACCAACACCTATTCTAGAAAAAGAAAATACAAAAATTATAATCCAAAATTCTTCCAATACAACACTACATTAAATTAATTACAGTATTAATCCAAAACTCAAAATTTTTGGTTGAAAAATATTTCAAGAACACAAAAATAGCACAATAACAATGAATTCTCTAAGAAGAGATGTTTTATTATTCAAGATCATAATACAACTATATGCCTATCTCTAGGAAGAGATGTCTGATTTCTATTTTAGAGTACATCTTCAGTTATACACTTTTTTAAAGTAGGGGGAGGATGTGTAAGGTCAACAATCTTGAGGGAGATTAAGTGGTTTGACTTCTATGATTTAAAATAATATAAAATTCTAGGAATTACTATTTTTAGAAACTTACTATTTTTAGACTACACTACTAAAATTAAAATTTAGGGAACTTTTATTAGGTTTTTAAGGGTTAAAGTCCATCTATTAGAGCTCCATACCATTTCACCATGTTATCATCATTATTATCTTTCCAACGGTTCAAACGGTGAGTCAATTGAAGCTACAGTGAAAAAGTTATGGCTCCCAGAAGTTTTGTCATCAATTGGGGTGGAACCGTCACCCGAATTGTTGCCTGAATTGTTGCCCGAATCAAGTACCTACTTGGTATGTTTTTCTCCTTGTTGGTGGATAAAAAATTCCTTTTTACTTCCAAAACCTCTTTCTACTTCCAGCTTCCCTTTTTCCTTAAATATTCGGTGTATTCTCATGTATCCAAATCCTTCTCTTTTTCTCTCATTACTATCTTTTTCTCATTTTTCATCCTTTTTATGTCACTTGAAACCAAAGTTGTAGGCTTCGTTCTAAATAATTAACTAGGAGTCCCACAAGTAGTTATCAAATAAATTTCTAATTTATCTCCCTTGATTTCCTAGTTAATATTAATAACTCAGCTTCCTTTTCCAAGTAAAACTATCGTAAGATTTTATGCATTACAAATTAATAATCAATTTCAGATAAGTATTTTAAAGTATATGTTCATCTTAGTATTTAATTAAGATTTATATTCGTAATTAATATGTTTAATATCATAAATTAATAATTGTCTAATACAATAATTAAACAATTTAAGATTATAATAAATCTTTATTTTGACAAAATAAATATAGTATTACTACTATTTTTATTTTTCATGGAAAGATGTATTAATGACATAATTAATAGAGTACAATATAGAACATCTTCCAACATAATAATCATTATACTGATTTCAAATCCATGGATCTAAAAGTAAAATTATATGGTGAAACTGGGATGTGACATCCTCTCCGCCTAAAATTGGTCATCATCCTGATGATATAAAAGTTTCAAATGACATCAAAGTTTATCAACATATAAGCATAGTATCTATTATCATAGTATGTAAATAACTACAAATTTTACCTTAAAAATTCATTCAAGTGCACTCATTTAATATTATTCATAGAGTATCGATCCCACAAGACTCTACTCGATGACATCTTTCATTATGAAATAATGTTTTGCGAATGTCACTTATGTTAATTAGTTTAACATGACCATCCTGGAGTTTGATAACTTGAAAAAAGTCTTACTGACTTTCTAAATACACATGAGATCATCACATAAGTCAAAATAAACAACCAAGAAGAGTTCCAAAAAACCTTCCAATCCCTTTGCACATCTCTCCAACTTAGAGAGTGTATTTATAAAATTGGAGATAAGTATTAAGGGCACCTAAAAAGAATAATGTGTATATGTTAATATTATCACTAATTTGCATAGCCTCGGATAGGTATAACAAATCAATATTGTCCTAACTCAATCGGAGATCCATATAAGTATGATGATGAATAAGAACTGAAAAAATGTATACAATCATGAAATAATCATCCACATAGAACACCATCCATTATACATGGGTACATCTATATGACTGAATTTGACAAGTTTCATTTGTCAAATCCCAAATTCAACAAGTTCATCTATTAGATCCAACTCAGTTCTAACAATCTAAGTCAATGTAAGACTAAGTAGGATACCATCTTATCGCTTAGAATTTGTGTTTCTAATTCATCACTTTTCCATCAGGTCTCTATGACTTGATGATATCCAAATAAAAAAGTGCACAAAGCTCAAAGAAACACAAATCAATATTAATAGATCATAAAAAGCATTGTTATATGTTATAGATTTCTATATGTACTAACATACTCATAAGAAAATAATACAATCATCCCGAGATTGTATTAAGTTGCTACTAGCTAAACATAACTAGTATCATAATTTCACAACTTAACCTATTATATAAGTAATCTCACAAATAATATAACATACTTAGGTGAAGGATTATGTCTCTCTTCAAACTTATAAGTGAGACTACGTCTCTCGCTTGCATGACAAGCACACACCAAGTTTAAAAGTTTATCTCTACCTTTACCAAGATGTTTTGTACATCTAATACCTTGATCTAGAAAAAAAGTACACATACCATTCTTCAAAACAACATGTTTTAAAAGAGAAATATATTAATCTAACAAAGGTAGATAATAAAATAATAATTATAATTAATATAAATCTATTTTTATCCACTCTTCGTGGTCAAGTTTACATTTTAGATAAAATAGTAACTCTATAAAGTTACAAGTAGAAAGTAGAGAGATAATGTCTCGAAACAAAACTTTCTACATATCCTCATATGGTAATAGATAACACCATAATCCACATTAACTATCAAATTTTAAGAGTAAAATAATAACCTACTTTTTCAACTATAAAAAAAATATATTAACCACAAGGATGCACCAATTCATCCAATCATACAACTTTTCTCAATAAGAAGTAAGAAACACTAAATCAACATCTTGAAAAAATGAACCTTTTCAGTAGCTTAAAATGTGCAAGTAGAATAAGCATAACAACTCACCTCTAGGCTAATGAAGAGAGATGCTACTTCTTAATAAAAAAATAATAATGATGCTAATATACAAACTCCTCTCATAAAGGAATTTATAAGCAAGTCATTTGCAATCAACTAAGAAAATTCTTATTCCTAGATTTTATTTCAACAAGACATAAAATGAAAGCATATATATATTGAAACGATAAACACTCCACATGTGTCAAACACAAATGCAAATGGTGAAGTAATTCATTTAATTATAAAGATGTAGTCATACTCAAGGTGTTCAATCAAAATATCAAAAACTATGGTAAGAAACTCTTGTTCAAAATTGAAGAACTAAGATATGTACTCTCATACCCATACACCTTATAAAACCATTACCAACGAAACACTTGATAAACCCACCATTTTATAACTCTAAGGGGTTACTAATGCTCATGGGGTATCCACTCAATGTACCTCATGTTTTTCCAAATTCTCCTTTCTAACAAACAGAAGATACAAAAATGTTAATGGAATCATTAGGTCTTAGAGTTCGAGCCTCAACTTTGATACCACATGTAACAATTCGCCTAGTTATACTTAGAAAAAAAGGTAATTTTTTTTTAAAAACAAAACATTGAACATAGAATCAACCATTTACTTAGATTTATATACAATCAAGTCTACCCTATCCTAACCTAAGAATCTAGACTCGATACTTGCACCACACTTGGGTAGCCTAAATATCTTCTCCTCAAAATTAAGGTCTGATGTAGTTCTCCTTTCAAATGTGATGGTCTCCTCCATGAGACTATTTCTAACTCATTTTGCTTGTTTACATTCAGAAGAAATAGAAACTAAAAATTAATGGTCAGGGGTTTGTACGTACCTAGATGAAGCTGCGTACCATATCCAGACGATTGAAGGAGCTCCTCTTTGACTATGGAGGAAGACACCTGTAGAGAGAATAAGATTTAAATAGAAAAATGTTAGAGATAATAAGGTGGACTGCCAAGCGATATGCTTGATCCCAGAAGTGCAAAGACTTCCTTGAGGGATGACAGTCCACTTATTGACAGAAAGAGTGTTGAATAATGAGAAATAATGAAAGACTTAGAAAGATAAATAGATAATGCGTACCTATTCTTTGCTGTCAGTCTTTCACAGTTACTGACATCGGTTAGTCTGCTAGTGTCAGTTGGTCAATGTTGCCAACATCGGTAGGGGCAATGGTCCTTGGACGGGTCTCAGGGTTATGTCCGTGGTCGATAGAGGGATTCTGGGAGTTAAAAAGGGCCTATGCAGGGTTGCAGGGAGACGAATAAAGTCTGTGCAAGGACAAAGGTAGTGGGTAGGTGGTCAAAAAGGGTCAAAATAAGAAGAAGGCTTTTCAGCCTCTCTAGGAAGAAGTCAGGTCGGGTCTAGTTGATAGTATTTAGAAATAGTTGATAGTTACTAATTACTAATGTGTTCTAAATATTAAAATGAAAGACAGAAGAATACTTAGCTCTTGCTTGATGAAGAACCAGAGGTGTTTGCATGCTTGTACCTGTTGTGGCTTGATGTTGAAGACCTCGTGCAATATTTCAATCTGATTCGGAGTCACTTGCGTAGAGTCTCTATGGCCAAGGGAATGTTGGTCAAAGTCTGATGCCTGATGATGTCTCAGAGTCTGAAAGAAAAAGAGAGAGATCCAGATCTGAGTGAGAGAGAGTGATCCCAGAGTCCAAGAGCCATCCCAGAGTCTAAAAGCCATAACTCTGTGTTAGACGTTGGTTTATGTAATCGATGTCGGCAATCCTGTCGATGTCGGCCAACAATTGATCGATGTCGGTGGTTGAAGAACTAGTAAGAGGGCTTAACAGCCTGTTCTCCATCTGCCAAGTGCATAGTCCATTGGAGAACGGCCAAAAGGCGGGCATATAATGCACGAGAGTTAGTTAGGAGGTTAGGAAGGAGTGAGAATAGGTCTTGGGTGAGTCATGGGGTGAGAAATGGTCTAAGGGTGAGGTGTCCATGGTGAGGTGTCGAGGGTGAGGTCTAGGGTGATGTTATTAATCTAAAATAAGTAATTTATTTTAAATTAATAAAGTGTGAAGGGGACCAAGGGGTAGACACAATTTAGGTGTCTACATTTGCCCCTTTTTGTCTTGTTGGTTGTTCTTGACAAATTGTAAGACAAAAATAGAGGTGTTGTTGCCCCAGATATGTGATGAAGTCCTTTCTTTGTCTTGTTGGTTGTTCTGACGAACTGCAAGACAAAAATAAGAGTAGGTTGTCCCAGGGATGGTAATGAGGTATTCCCCCTCAAAGTGGGATTCGAGGGAAGGTAACCTGAAGTTCGTTGCCGATTTGATAGGCAGTGGATGTGTATGGTGAAGTTTGAGTGTAAACATTGTAATACTTGAGATTGCACATATACCACTTCACATGATAGTATCGTCAAATTTTCGTAGGCAAGGTCGAGGAGTGCTAAAATCGAAGTAATCGGTCCCCAAATTTTAGTCGTAGCTGATTAGGTTAAATGATTAAAGCTGTAGCTCCAATGGTCATCGTGTTCCAAGTATTCCAGGCTTGGGAAGTGCTCCTAGAAAACATGAAAATGTCACAAGTAGTGGGGATCAACTGGAGTGCGATCTGATAATTTTGAGGGTCGTAATGTGAGGTGTAGACAATTTTGCTAACTATTCATGAGGTAGCATACATGCAATCAAAACAACTAAGACAGAGTTGTCTCAAAAGTGGTTGTGGTCGAAGGAGATAGTCATGATCTCCAAGGTTGTTTGGTCGTGTCAGGTTGAAATATGAGTGAGAAATTCTTCTTCTTCATACATTAAAAAAAAATAAGAAACTAAAATTTAATGGTCAAGGGTTTGTACGTACCCGGATGAAGCTGTGCACCATATCTAGATGATTGAAGGAGCTCCTCTTTGGCTGTGGAGGAAGACACCTATAGAGAGAATAAGACTTAAACAGAAAAATGTTAGAGACAGATATGGTGGACTGCCAAGTGATATGCTCAGTCCCAAAAGTGCAAAGACTTTTTTGAGGGATGACAGTCCACTTATTGACAGAAAGAGTGTTGAAGAATGAGAAATAATGAAAGATTTTGAAAGAAAAATAGATAATGCATACTTGTTCTCTACTATCGGTCTTTCACAGTCACTGATGTCAGTTAGTCTGCCAGCGTCGGTTGGTCAATGTTGCCAACGTCGGTTAGGCTACTGATGTCGATAGGGATAATGGTCCCACCAGGCGTGCCAAAATATTTCTAACTCATTTTGCTTGTTTACATTCAGAAGAAATAAAAAACTAAAAATTAATGGTCAAGGGTTTGTACGTACTCGGATGAAGCTATGCACCATATCCAGACAATTGAAGGAGCTCCTCTTTGGCTGTGAAGGAAGACACCTGTAGAGAAAATAAGACTTAAATAAAAAAGTGTTAGAGACAGATATGGTGGACTGCCAAGTGATATGCTTGGTCCCAGAAGTGCAAAGACTTCCTTGAGGGATGACAGTCCACTTATTGACAGAAAGAGTGTTGAATAATGAGAAATAATGAAAGACTTAGAAAGAGAAATAAATAATGCGTACATATTCTTTGCTGTCGATCTTTCACAGTCACCGATGTCAGTTAGTTTGTCGGCATTGGTTGGTCAATGTTGCTGACGTCAGTTAGGCTGGCGATGTCGGTAGGGGCAATGGTCCTTGGACGAGTCTCAGGGTTATGTCTGTGGTCGATAGAGTGATTTTGGGAGTTAAAAAGGGCCTATACAGGGTTGCAGGGAGATGAATAAAGTCCGTACAAGGACAAAGGTAGTGGGTAGGTGGTCAAAAAGGGTTAGGATAAGAAGGCTTTTTAGCCTCTCTAGGAAGAAGTCAGGTTGGGTCTGGTTGATAATATTTAGAAATAGTGAATAGTTACTAATTACTAATGTGTTCTAAATATTGAAATTAAAGGTAGAAGAATACTTAGCTCTTGCTTGATGAAGAACCAGAGGTGTTTGCATGCTTGTACCTATTGTGGCTTGATGTTGAAGACCTCGTACAATATTCCAATCTGATCTGGAGTGACTTGCGTAGAGTCTCTATGGCTAAGGGAGCATTAGTTGAAGTCTGATGCCTGGTGATGTTTTAGAGTCTAGGAGAGAGAGAGCTAGAGCCAGATATGAGAGAAGTCGATTCCCAGAGTCCAAGAGCCATCCCCAGAGTCTAAGAGGCGTAACTTCGTGTTAGATGTTGGTTTATGTAACCAATGTTGGTGATCCCGTCGGCGTCAGCCGATAGTTGATCGACATTGGCAGCTAAAGAATTGGTAAAAGGGCTTAACAGCCTGTTCTCCATCTGCCAAGTGCATAGTCCATTGGAGAACGGTCAAAAGGCGGGCCTATTACACACGAGAGTTAGTTAGGAGGTTAGGGGGGAAGTGAGAATAGGTCTTGGGTGAGTCATGGAGTGAGAAATGGTCTAAGGGCGAGGTGTCCACAGGGGATGTTTAGGGTGATGTCATTAATTTAAAATAAATAGTTTATTTTAAATTAATGAAGTGTGTAAGGGATTAAGAGGGGACCAAGGAGTAGACACAATTTTGGTTTCTACATTTGCCAACTAAGGTTGAGGAATGTTGATGATGGGGGTGCTCAAGGGATGAGCTCAAGTTAAACATCAAGTGAATGATTACTTGACTAACAATAAAATGGTCGAAGATGTAAGGCATTAAGAGGCTCAAGTTTTGGCTGGTCTTCTAGAGAAGACAGACGATAAGTCCCTGATCTATGCTTGTGTGGTATGATGTAAGGTCTGAGTCAATTGAGAGCAAACTTGCCCTATTCACTTCGTTCTATATTGGTCACATGGAACAACCAACAAGACAAAAAGGGGCAAATGTAGACACCAAAATTGTGTCTACTCCTTGGTCCCCTCTTAACCCCTTACACACTTCATTAATTTAAAATAAACTACTTATTTTGAATTAATGACATCACCCTCAACACTTCACTGTGGACACCTCACCTTGGACACCTCACCCTTAGACCTTTCCTCACCCTATGAGTCACCTAAGACCTATTCTCACTCTCTCCTAACCTCCTAACTCTCGTGCATTATAAGCCTGCCTCTTGATCATTCTCCAACAGACTATGCACTTGGCGGATGGAGAATGGGCTTCTTAGCTCTTTTACTCGTTCTCCACCCATCGACGTTAGTCAACTGTCTGCCGATGCCGGTGGGATCACCGACGTCGGTTACATAAACTGACGTCTAACATGGAGTTACGCCTCTTAGACTCTGGGGACGGCTCTTAGACTCTGCGAATCGGCTTCTTCTCTCAGATCTGGCTCTAGCTCTCTCTTCCTCTCAGACTCTGAGACATCATCAGGCATTAGACTTCGACCAACACTCCCCTAGCTATAGAGACTCTACAAAAATCATTTCAGAGTAGATTTAAAGCATTGCACATGGACCTCAACATCAGTCATAACAGGCACAAGTGTTCAACACCTTAGTTCTTCATCTCACTAGAGCTAAGTATTTCTTCTGCCCTTTCATTTCAATATTTAGATCACATTAGTAATTAGTAATTATTTACTATTTCTAAATACTATCACCCAGACCTGACCTAACTTCTTCCTGGAGAGGCTAAAAAGCCTTCTTCTCACCCTTACCCTTTTTGACAACCTAGCCTCTACCTTTGTCCTTTTGCGGACCTTATTCATCTCCCTGCAACCCTACATAGGCCCTTTTTAACTCCCATAATCCCTTTGTTGACCATGGACATAACTCTGAGACCCGTCCAAGGACCATTGCCCCAACCGATGTTTGCAGCCTAACCGACATCGGCAACATTGACCAATTGACGCCGGTAGACTAACCAACGTCGGTGACTGTGAAAGACCAACAATAGAGAATAGGTACACATTATCTATTTCTCTTTCCAAGGCTTTCATTATTTCTCATTATTCAACACTCTTTTTGTCAATAAGTGGACTGTCATCCCTCAAAGAAGTCTTTGCACTTCTGGGACTGAGCATATCGCTTGGCAGTCCACCATATCTATCTCTAACATTTTTCTGTTTAAGTCTTATTCTCTCTATAGGTGTCTTCCTCCACAACCAAAGAGGAGCTCCTTCAATCATCTAGATACGGTGCGCAACTTCATTCGGGTACGTACAAATCCCTGACCATTAATTTTTAGTTTCTTATTTCTTCTGAATGTAAACAAGCAAAATGAGTTAGAAACATTCTGGCACGCCCGGTGGGACCCTTGGAGTTTTTCTTGGGTTCATCCTTTTTCTTCTAAATGCAAACTTTTCATATAGATGCATTAAGAAATATTCTTTTCTTACATCCTTCCTCTTCTTTCTTTTTCTTTCGAAAAAGAAACTATAAGCAAAAGTTAAAAAGAACATCTTTCTTTTTCTTCTTATCACCTCTTTCCCTGCATCTTAGAGTAGTGAAAATTCATGCTCTAAACTTCTCCACTTGTCCGCATCTGAACAAAACATTTTCATTTGGGCTATAAATATATTGCATTTCATTTCTGCTTGAATGCATATTTTAGCTCATCTAGTAATTTAAAACGCATTATGAATAAATTGTAGTGCACATATGTTACACGACCTGACCACTATCACAAATCAAACATCTAAACATACCTGAGACAAGGACCAACTAGGATTTCACCACCTAGCGGATACCTTACCCTTCCTGGCGATCCTACTTGGATTTTACTACCAAGAGGAGGACCCACTATGTTCTCTGGTAGAGTATAAACTATAGGTGAAGTATATATTGGCTAAGCGGCCTAGCTCAGCTCTAGGCTCGTGAAGTGAGGGGAGCAAGCCCCTAGCACCAAGCCACGTACGAAACCTAACACATACTTTTGAGCACCAAAACATAACCCAAAACCAACCTTAGACTGCCTCTTTTAGGACCTATTCTAAAATCTCAACTTTCCAAACACATTCTTCTAAGGCATAAACCGCCACGACTCTAAAATTTATTCTTAAGAATTTAACGTTTAGAGGTTGCTTGCCTTCATCCATTCTGCTATGTTTATCTGGTTTTTTGAGCTGGTGAGGACACATTATTTTGAGGTTTAAAATGACTCAGACTTTCTTTTCTTCCAAAAACTTTCAATTTTTTGAGTTTTTAGAAACACACAGTGACCGACATCAGTTTTTCTATCGATGTCGGCAACATATCTCATCGACATCAGTTTTTCCACCGACGTCGGTCACTGTCAACAAATTTTTTTTTCAAAACAACAAGCTTAAAACCTGACTTTCTTACTGTCAAACACACCTTTTGGCTTTCTAAAATTGAGATATACAATTTTTGAAACCTAAACCCTTTTGCCTTGGATGATTTTGACACGCAGTCAAACCAAATCCTTTATTGACCATGTGAGGCAACAACCACTTTCGCCCTCGCCTTTCATACCAAGTCCTCTAATGGAGTATACTTCAGATATGGGGTGTACTCCTATCCAGCCAACCTCCAATGGTTCCCGAAGGGGATCAAAACTTTGAGAGATTCCTTGACCACAATGTTAAGGCTGTCTAACACTATCTCGCAAGAAGCCAAATGAGAGACCCTTCAGGTATCCCAATTTATGGGATGCCAAATTCTCTTGCTGAAGCGGCAATGATATCAACACCATCCGCTACCTAGCCTTTTATAACTCGGGCTATTGCCTCGACCATTAACCCGACCATGACCAATACTCAAGATCTGGCCTGCCCTTCCATTGCTAGACCTATCTCCACTAGGGTTTTTGTACCCCCTCAACTACAAACAATTCAACCAAGTTCTACACCATACCAAAACTTGATTGTCTCGACTCCACCCACTCTTGCGCCCATAAATACAAGAGTGACCACCTACCCTTTAACCAGTATCACCACCATTCAACCACCTTTGGCGGTACCCAGTCAACTTGTGCCCTCTAGCTTCACAGCACAAGCCCCTTTGGCTTCAACATCAGTCCCTATGATGAACTACCGATATGTTGCGCCTACACAAGTGCAACAAAGTACGTCATACGCCCCTCCTAATGCCTTTTAGGTACCTTACAACCTAGGGGGTGCCCCTCCTGCCAATCCGTCAGTCGATCTAATTAAGATGCTGATGGATAAGATGTCTAACCTTGAGACATCTATTTTTGGTTCAAGTAATGTTCTTTCATACGAACAAATATGCAACGAACCCATTCACCCTTCAGTCCCTTTTAGACCATACCCTAGCCAATGGGAACTCCCTGAATTTACTCGATTTCAGAGTAAAGAGGACCCACAACAACACCTACGAGCGTTTAGACATGCTTGCTACCTTATAGCACATGATGATGCATTGTTACTACGCACATTTTCCATGTCGCTTTCTGCCGCCGCCCTTGACTGGTATAGCTCTATTACCAACCATTCCCTATTTTCTTTCACTCAACTAGCCCAACTATTTCTTGACCATTTTTCAATCAACATCACTAAGAAGGTCTCCATTACATACATATATTCTATTAAACAATTTGACGATGAATCCATAGCTGACTTCGTTGCCCATTGGAGAGGTTTGATTAACCAACTCTCCTTTTCTTTACCTCAAACTGAGCTCATTGAGCTCTTTTCACGAGCATGTGCCAAGCACATCTCTTCCACTTTGTGGGTTCAAACATTTTGCACTTTTGACGAAGCTTTCACCATGGCTCGAAAGCTTGAACTCCGCGCAGTCGAAAAGGACAAGGTCAAATTGCATAGTCACAATGCAAAATCTAATGACCCTTCTTCGTCCAAACCTCCTTCTTCTCACTCTAAGCCCAAGGGATCAACAAATGCTATGATACTTAGATCATCATCTTCAACAACAACCAACCAATCTCAACCCTCTACATCAGAATACATCAATAGACAATTTCAACAACGATATGTACAATGTCAATACACTCCAATAAGAGAATCATACGCTTCTGTGTTGGATAAACTCATCAAGTAGGGAGTCCTTAACCTCCCTCAAATTTTACCACCCTAATTTGACCCCTCAAAAGCCATCCCTACATGGTATAGGGAAAATGACTTCTGTAACTATCATCGTGTCAAGGGTCACAACACAGACAACTGTAAAACCTTCAAAAACATTGTCCAAGACATGTTAGACAAGGGGGATCTTATTTTGGATAACCCCAATGCTCTGGCCAACCAAAACATGGATGTGTTTAGGCAACCATTCCCTAACCATCCCCTAAGTCAGCATAACATTTAGACCATAGTCGATGACCTTCAAGAGCGTAATATACGCACGGTCAACATGGTTTCTAACCAACCTCTTCCATAGTCTGAAGAGGTTAATCAACTTATTTGTCCACCACAGGTAGAAGAGCCCTCTTCTCCTATTTGTCTATCACAAGTAGAAGAGCCCTCTTCTCCTATTTGTCCACCATAGGTAGAACTCTCTTCTCCTATTTGTCTATCACAGGTAGAAGAGCCCTCTTCTCCTATTTTTCCACCACAGGTAGAAGAACTCTCTTCTCCTATTTGTCCACCACAAGTAGAAGAACTCTCTTCTCCCATTTGTCCACCATAGGTAGAAAAACTCTCTTCTCCTATTTGTCCTCCACCAATGGAGGATAGTCCTCTATTTAGTCCCCTTTCACACGTGGGAGAGTCTACTTTAACCTCTCCCATATTGGAGGATGTTTTAATGGCACCAACATCAGCTGCCTTGTCCTCATCCTTCTTATCATCAATGGGGGATCATACTTTGCCCACTACTCGACCACATGCAGAAGCCATAACCATCCCACGCCTCTCAAACCTCACTCACCCACAAGTGAAGGTAGACCTGAACCTCGCCTCACCCAATAGTAGTCCTCACACTAAACTAAAGAAGGCTACTAAACCATGCCGGAGAACTCCTCTGCCACCATCACTATTGCCCTCTATTTTGGGCCCACACCCGTCCACCTTAATAGGAGTGCTTCCTACTCCAACACCTCACAGAGGCAAATTACCTCCATTACTCTCTCAACCTAACACAAACATACTTCATCCAAAACATCCAACACCTCTCACCAAGTAAGTGTCATCCTCACGTGTGGACACACCACCCACAAAAAAGACGGTATGACAAACTCCCCAAATAAATTTTAAAAAGAAGTTGTCAACCCCAACTGCAACAAAGAACACAAACCTATTTGTGGGTTCTTATGCTTTGATGTTATGTCAATTGTTGCAGTCTTCTAGCATCACTCTTTCGCCCATTAAACCATATCAACCTCTCAGACCAAAACCATCTTGGTTCGATGACACTAAAATCTGCTGGTATCATCGCACACCTGGGCATGATACTAAGTGTTGCTGTGCCCTTAAGGTTGTCATTCGCCAACACTTGAAAAAGGGCACTCCTCACATTGAGGCTTCTTCTGACTACTTTTTTAACCAATCACCAACATCATCACATACCTCTCGAATCTCTTCACCTAAATCAGGATCCCCATACAAGACTATGGTCCCCTTACCACCTTCCACTCCTTTATTCAAAATCAACACAGTTGATGTAGCCACCAGGCCCCAAACGGTGAAGAATAAAGGAAAAGACCATATTTCTACACCTTTAACATATCTATTATTCATCAAGACCTCTCAACCAACACAACCCAAGATTTCTATCATGGACATGTCTCAACCACCATCATTGGGGGAAATTCCTCCTAAACTCTCTAGTCCACATGACATTTGGTACCAACAACTTGTTGACTACTTAACATATCATATCATGCCTTCTAATCTCTCTAGCAATGGACAACGGGCTTTTATCAAGAGTACTGCTCGCTACACCATGCTAGGGGGACATCTTTATAAGTGAGGTCTCAACGGCCTCCTTTACCAATGCCTAACAACCACTGAGACTTCCCATATCATCAAACAAGTCCATGACAAGATTTGTGGGGGACATCTCAGCTGTAACACGGTTGCCAAGTGCATCCTCCACCTGGGCTATTATTGGCCCACTCTTAATCATGACTGCAATAACTATGTTTGGTGTTGTCCCAAATGCCAACAATATACTAACCAACTTCATGACCAACATCAACCAGAACACACCTACGACCATAATCTGAAAGAGCGAGATTTCAAAATCAGAGATATCATCCTTAAAGAAGACCAACATGTGACCAATATGGAACGAAGTGAACGGGGCAAGTTTGCTCCCAATTGACTTGGACCTTACATCATAACACACAAACATAGATCAGGGACTTATCGTCTATCTTCTCTAGAAGACCAGCCAGAACCTGAGCCTCTTAATGCCTTACATCTTCGACCATTTTATTGTTAGTCAAGTAATCATTCACTTGACATTTAACTTGAGCTCATCCCTTGAGCACTCCCATCATCATCATTCCTATTCCTTTCAACCCTTTTGTCCTACACACATTAATCAACCCTTTTGTCAAGCATGAATGCTTTGTCCTAATAAAAGGGAAACCCCCAAACCTCTATAGTCAAGTCCATGACCAAAACTTTAGTCAAAACAATTAAACTTAAAACTGGGATGCCTACCGAAAGGTCATAAATTATACATGTAGATTGCTCCCTTGAAGGACAGCTACATCATTGGTATAATTAATAGACTACTCCCTTGAAGGACAACTATTCACATACATCCAAACATACAAAGCAAACTATAGACCATTCCCTCGAAGGATGGCTATGCCTAAATTTTGCTACATACATAGCACAACATGACCATAAAACCAACACAACATCCCCAAGTGGACTTTCTGCATTGATCAGTCTACCATAAAAAAAAAGAAAAAAGAAAAATGACTGACAAACTATAAAGTCATGGACTTGTCTATAGTCATTCTCAAGGTCACCTATAAAAGAGGCAAAGTTATTCTTGCCTAAAAGGGTTTCCCAATCCTAACATATCACATAATCACTCCTATTACCCCAACATACTCAAGGGATTTTTGAGCTCACTTAATGTCAAGTAACTAGAATACTTATCTAACATAAACTAATGGTCAACGACGTAATGCATGAACGGAGATTTTGTTTTTAAAAGCCTTATCTATGCTATCCATTATAGTCCTTATCAATGAAAGATCAACACGCCTTTCACTTCTTATATACCTTGGTCACATACAACCAAATCATCAACCAACTAAATCAAACCAAACATTTTCAAACCACTAACATAACATCATGATTTATTCAAATGCAAAAACCAATTTGTGTTATATGAATCATCCTTGCCTATTCACACTAGTTTCTATGGACATCAATACACATGGAAACTATCGACCAACACAATTTATTTCAAGCATATACCATCACCAATATGAAAACTTGCTGAAGCATAAATATACAATTCATTTTTAGCATACACCATCACCAATATGGAAAATTGCTAGGAATGAAAAACCACATAATCAATGTTACAAAATACACCATCACATAATATGGAAAAGGCTGTAACATCATCATACTCTTCATCATTTCACGGACGTACCATCACATATATGGGAAAAGTTGACAACACTAACATGACCAAGACAACTATTAACCACTTTGACCCTCTTATCGAGAACTACATTGGCTTGAGACCCTTAAAATAGGGGCTAGTAGGCAGCACTCAGTTGACACGATGTCTTTTGGGGTTAGCTCGGCCATTCACCCGTTCGTCTCCCTAATGACAATGTCCATTTGTTCATTCATCTACCTTATGGATGAACCATATAACCTTTAACTATGACTTAACCTAGTCCAAAATCATGACCAAACAACTAGCCTTGACACTGCAGAAGTCACTTTTGACTTCTCATGGGGCACATTAGAGATCACATACATCTCCCTGACCATAACAAACCCTTGAGATCACTTATATCTCAACCTGACTCAACCAACGACCTTGGAGATCATGACTATCTCTACAGAGCTTGACCATGACCACTTTCGAGACAACTTTGTCTTAGTTGTTTTGATTGCATGTATGTTACCTCACGAATAGTTAGCAAAATTGTCCGCACCCCACATTATGACCCTCACAAGTGTTGGATCGTGCCCAAGTTGATCCCCACTACTTGTGACATTTTTATGTTTTCTAGGAGCACTTCCCAAGCCTGAGATACTTGGAACACGATGACCATTGGAGCTACAGTTTTGATCGTTTAACCCAATTAGCTACGACTAAAAGCTAGGGACCGGTTACTTCGATTTTAGCACTCCTCAACCTTACCTATGACAATTTGACTTGACTATCACGTGAAGTGGTATATGTGCAATCTCAACTATTGCAGCGTTCACACTCCAACTTCACCATACCCATCCACTGCCTATCAAATCGGCACCCGATCTTAGGTTACCTTCTCTCGACTCCTACTTTGAGGGGGAATACCTCATCACCACACCTAGAGCAACCTACCTTATTTTTGTCTTGCAGTTCGTCAGAATAACTAACAAGATAAAAATGACCTTATCTCATACCTGGAGCAACCAACACCTTATTTTTGTCTTGCAATTCGTCCAGAACAACCAATAAAACAAAAAGGGGTAAATGTAGACACCAAAATTGTCTACTCCTTGGTCCCCTCTTAACCTCTTACACACTTCATTAATTTAAAATAAACTATTTATTTTGAACTAATGACATCACCCTCGACACCTCACCATGGACACCTCACCTTGGACACCTAATCTTGGACACCTCACCCTTAGACCTTTTCTCACCCTATGAGTCACCTAAGACATATTCTCACTCTCTCCTAACCTTTGAACTAACTCTCGTGTGTTATAAGCCTGCCTCTTGACCATTCTCCAATGGACTATGCACTTGGCGGATGGAAAACGGGCTTCTTAGCCCTTTTACTCATTCTCCACCCGCCGACGTCGGTCAACTATCGGCCAACGCCGGTGGGATCACCGACGTCGGTTACATAAACTGACGTCTAATATGGAGTTACGCCTCTTAGACTATGGGGACGGCTCTTGGACTATGGGAATCAACTTCTTCTCTCAGATCTAGCTCTGGCTCTCTCTTCCTCTCGAACTCTGAGACATCATCAGGCATCAGACTTCGACCAATGCTCCCCTGGCTATAGAGACTCTGCAAAAATCACTTTAGAGCAAATTTGAAGCATTATACAGGGACCTCAACATCAGCCATAACAGGCACAAGCGTTCAACACCTTGGTTCTTCATCTCACCAGAGCTAAGTATTTCTTTTGCCCTTTCATTTCAGTATTTAGAACACATTAGTAATTAGTAACTATTTACTATTGCTAAATACTATCACCCAGACCCGACCTGACTTCTTCTTGGAGAGGCTGAAAAGCCTTCTTCTCACCCTTACCATTTTTGACAACCTAGCCTCTACCTTTGTTCTTTTGCAGACCTTATTCGTCTCCCTGCAACCCAACACAGACCCTTTAAACCCACAGAGTCCCTCTACCGACTATAAAATTTCTCTGAGACCCATTTAAGGACCATTGCCCCTACTGACGTTGGCAACCTAACTGACATCGACAACATTAACCAATTGACGCTAGTAGACTAATTGACGTCAGTGACTATGGAAGACAGATTACAAAAATCAAGTACGCATTATCTATTTCTCCTTCTTAGTCTTTCATCATTTCTCTTTCTAGCAACACTCTTTTTATCAATAAGTGGACTGTCATCCCTCAAGGAAGTCTTTGTACTTCTGGGACCAAGCAATCACTTGGCAGTCCACCATATCTCTATCTAACATTTTTCTATTTAAGTCTTATTCTTATCTATAGGTGTCTTCCTCCACAGCCAAAAAGGAGCTCCTTCAATCATCTGAATATGGTGCGCAACTTCATCTAGGTACGTACAAACCCCTGACCATCATCCTTAGATTCTTTCTTCTTTCTGAATGTAAACAAGCAAAAAGTAGTTAAAAACATTCCTCGACCTTAGTTGGCAAATGTAGACACCAAAATTGTGTCTACTCCTTGGTCCCCTCTTAACCCCTTACACATTTCATTAGTTTAAAATAAACTATTTATTTTAAATTAATGACATCACCCTAGACATCACCCATGGACACCTCACCCGAGACACCTCGCTCTTAGACCATTTCTCACTCCATGACTCACTAAAGACCTATTCTCACTCCCCCCTAACCTCCTAAGTAACTCTCATGCGTAATAGGCCTGCCTTTTGACCGTTCTCCAACATACTATGCACTTGGCAAATGGAGAATGGGCTATTAAGCCCTTTTACGAGTTCTTCAGCCGCTGATTTCGGTCAACTGTCAGCCAACGCTGGTGGGATTGCCGACGTTGATTACATAAATTGACGTTTAACACAGAGTTACACCACTTAGACTCTGGGGATGGCTCTTGGACTCTGAGAATCAACTTCTTCTCTCAGATCTGGGTCTGGCTCTCTCTCTCTCTCTCAGACTCTGAAACATCACCAGGCATCAGAATTCAACTAACGCTCCCTTGGCCATAGAGACTCTACGCAAGT
Source organism: Torreya grandis (assembly GCA_037957365.1). Taxonomy (NCBI): domain Eukaryota; kingdom Viridiplantae; phylum Streptophyta; class Pinopsida; order Cupressales; family Taxaceae; genus Torreya; species Torreya grandis. The sequence goes on from JARHVA010002928.1 coordinate 1,889,545, forward strand.
CACTCCAGATCTGATTGGAATATTTCACGAGGTCTTCAGCATCAAGCCACAATAGGTACAAGCATGTAAACACCTCTGGTTCTTCATCAAGTAAGAGATAAGTATTCTTCTACCTTTCATTTCAGTATTTAGAACACATTAGTAATTAGTAACTATTCACTCTTTCTAAATACTATCAACCAGACCCAACCTGACTTCTTCCTAGAGAGGCTGAAAAGCCTTCTTCTTATCCTAACCCTTTTTGACCACCTACCCACTACCTTTGTCCTTGCACGGACTTTATTTATCTCCTTGCAACCCTACACAGAGCCTTTAAACCCACATAGTCCCTCTATTGACTACAAACTTTCTCTGAGACCCATCCAGGGACCATTGCCCCTATCGACGTCGACAGCCTAACTGACATCGCCAACATTAACCAACCGATGCCAGTAGACTAATCAACGTAAGTGACTGTGGAAGATAGATTACAGGAATCAAGTACGCATTATCTATTTCTCCTTCTTATTCTTTCATCATTTCTCATTATTCAACACTCTTTCTATCAATAAGTGGACTGTCATCCCTCAAGGAAGTCTTTGCACTTCTGGGACCGAGCATATCGCTTGGCAGTCCACCATATCTGTCTCTAACATTTTTCTATTTAAGTCTTATTTTCTCTATAGGTGTCTTCCTCCATAGCCAAAGAGGAGCTCCTTCAATCGTCTGGATACGGTGCATAGCTTCATCCGAGTACGTACAAACCCTTGACCATTAATTTTTAGTTTCTTATTTTTTTTTAATGTAAACAAGCAAAATGAGTTAGAAACAAAGCACAATATAGACCACTCCCTTGAAGGATGGCTATGCCCACATATTGCTACATACATAGCACCCAACATGACCATAAAACACAACAACATCCCCATGTGGACTTTCCACATTGATCAATCTACCAAAAAAAATGACCGACAAATTATTAATTCGTGGACTTGTCTATAGTCGTTCTCAGGGTCACCTACAAAAAGGGCAAAGTTGTTCCTACCAAAAAGGGTTACCCCATCCTCACATATCACATAACCACGCCTATTACCCCAACATACTCAAGGAATTTTGAGCTCACTTAATGTCAAGTGATTCGACTACTTCTCTAACATAAACCAATGGTCAATGACGTAATGCATGAATGGGGCTTTTGTTTGCAAAAGCCTTATCTATGCCATCATTATAGTCTTTGTCAATGAAAGAGTAACATGCCTTTCACTTCTTTTACACCTTGGTCACATACAACCAAATCATCAACCAGACCAAACCAAACCAAACATTTTAAGACCACTAACATGACATAGCCCATTCACACTAGTTTCTATGGAAAACAATACACATAAAAACTATCGACCAGACATAACCAATGTTATAGAATACACCATCACATAATATGGAAAAGGCTATAACATCATCTACAATTCATTTTTAGCATACACCATCACCAATATAAAAAATTGCTAAGAATGAAAAACCATATAACCAATGTTACAGAATACACCATCACATAATATGGAAAAGGCTATAACATCATCTTACCCTTATCATTTTAAGCATGAACCATCACATATATGGGAAATGCTAAAACACTAACCTGACCAAGAAAACTATTAACCACTTTGACCTTCTTGTCGATAACTATATTAGCTTGAGACCCTTAAAATAGGGGCTATGTAGGCAGCACTCAGTTGACACGACATCTTTTGGAGTTAGCTCGACCATTCTCCCGTTCGTCTCCCTAATGACAACGACCATTTGTTCATTCATCTACCTGATGGATGAACCATTAAACCTTTAACCATGACCAAACAATGTAGTCCACAAACATGACCAAACAACTAGCCCTGATAATGTAGAAGTCACTTTTGACTTCTCATGGGGCACATTGGAGATCAGATACATCAACCATACCATGACAAACAAACACTTGAGATTATTCATATTTCAACCCGACACGACCAAATGACCTTGGAGATCATGTCTATCTCCTTCGACCACAACCACTTTCAAGACAACTCTGCCTTAGTTGTTTTGATTGCATGTATGCTACCTCACGAATAGTTAGCAAAATTGTCTGCACCCCACATTACGACCCTCACAAGTATCTAATTGCGCTCCAATTGATCCCCACTACTTGTGACATTTTCATGTTTTCCAAGAGCACTTCCCAAGCCTGAGATACTTGGAACATAATGACCATTGGAGCTATAACTTTGATCATTTAACCCAATCAGCTATGACTAAAAGCTGGGGACCGGTTACTTTAATTTTAGCACTCCTCGACCTTGCTTGCGATAATTTGACCTGACTATCACGTGAAGTGGTATACATGCAATCTCAACTATTACAATGTTTACACTCAAACTTCACCATACACATCCACTGCCTATCAAATCGGCAATTGACTTCAGGTTACCTTCCCTCGAATCTTGCTTTGAGGGGGAATACCTCATTACCATCCCTGGGAAAACCTACTCTTATTTTTGTCTTGCAGTTCATCAAAACAACCAACAAGATAAAGAAAAGACTTCATCCCATATCTGGGGTAACAACACCTCTATTTTTGTCTTGCATTTCATCAAGAACAACCAACAAGACAAAAAGGGGCAATTGTAGACACCTAAATTGTGTCTACCCCTTGGTCCCCTTCACACTTTATTAATTTAAAATAAATTACTTATTTTAGATTAATGACATCACCCTCGACACCTCACTGTGGACACCTCACCTTGGACACCTCACCATGGATACCTCTCCCTTAGACCATTTCTCACTCCATGACTCACCCAAGACCTATTCTCACTCCCCCTAACCTCCTAACTAACTCTTGTGCGTTATATACCCACCTTTTGACCATTCTCCAATGGACTATGCACTTAGCAGATGGAGAACAAGCTGTTAAGCCCTTTTACTAGTTCTTCGGCCATTGACATTGGTCAATTGTCGGCCAATGCCAGCGGGATCACCGACGTTGATTACATAAACTAATGTCTAACATGGAGTTACTGCTCTTAGACTCTAGGGACAGCTCTTGGACTCTGGGAATTGACTTCTTCTCTTAGATCTACCTCTGGCTCTCTCTCTCTCAGATTCTGAAACATCACTGGGCATCAAACTTTAACTAACGCTCCCTTGGCCATAGAGACTCTATGCAAGTCACTCCAGATCGGATTGGAATATTACATGAGGTCTTCAACATCAAGCCACAATAGGTACAAACATGCAAACACCTCTGGTTCTTCATCAAGCAAGAGCTAAGTATTCTTTTGCCTTTCATTTTAGTATTTAGAACACATTAGTAATTAGTAACTATTCACTATTTCTAAATACTATCAACCAGACCCGACCTAACTTCTTCCTAGAGAGGCTGAAAAGCCTTCTTCTTATCTTGACCCTTTTTGACCACCTACCCACTACCTTTGTCCTTACATAGACTTTATTCATCTCCCTGTAACCCTGCATAGGCCCTTTTTAACTCCCAAAATCCCTCTATCGACCACGAACATAACCCTGAGACCTATCCAAGGACCATTTCCCCTATCGATGTTGACAGCCTAACTGACGTTGGCAATATTGACCAACTGATGTCGGTAGACTAACATCGACGACTATGAAAGACCGACAACAGAGAATAGGTACGCATTATCTATTTCTCTTTCTAAGTCTTTCATTATTTCTCATTATTCAAAACTCTTTTTGTCAATAAGTGGACTGTCATCCCTCAAGGAAGTCTTTACACTTCTGGGACCAAGCATATCACTTGGAAGTCCACCATATCTGTCTCTAACATTTTTCTGTTTAAGTCTTATTCTCTCTACAAGTGTCTTCCTCCACAGCCAAGAGGAGCTCCTTCAATCGTCTGGATATGGTGCACAACTTCATCTGAGTACATACAAACCCCTGACCATTATTTTAGTTTCTTATTTATTTTAAATGTAACAAGTGCAAAATGAGTTTGAAACATTCTTAAATGTAGACATCAAAATTGTGTCTACTCCTTGGTCCCCTCTTAACCCCTTACACACTTCATTAATTTAAAATAAACTACTTATTTTGAATTAGTGACATCACCCTCGACACCTCACCGTGGACACCTCACCTTGGACACCTAACCTTGGACACCTCACCCTTAGACCTTTTCTCACCGTATGAGTCACCTAAGACCTATTCTCACTCTCTCCTAACCTCTTAACTAACTCTCGTGTGTTATAAGCTTGCCTCTTGACCGTTCTCCAACAGACTATGCACCTGGCAGATGGAGAACGGGCTTCTTAGCCCTTTTACACATTCTCCACCTACCGATGTCAGTCAACTGTCGATTGACGCCGATAGGATCGCTAATGTCAATTACATAAACCGATGTCTAACACAGAGTTACACCTCTTAGACTCTGGGGATGGCTCTTGGACTCTGGGAATTGACTTCTTCTCTAAGATCTAGCTCTGGCTCTCTCTTCCTCTCAGACTCTGAGACATCATCAGGCATCAGACTTCAACCCACACTCCCCTGGCTATAGAGACTCTACAAAAATCACTTCAGAGCAGATTTGAAGCATTGCACAGGGACCTCAACATCAGTCGTAACAGGCACAAGCATTCAACACCTTGGTTCTTCATCTCACCAGAGCTAAATATTTCTTCTGCCCTTTCATTTTAGTATTTGGAACACATTAGTAATTAGTAATTATTTACTATTTCTAAATACTATCACCCAGACCTGACCTGACTTCTTCCTAGAGAGGCTGAAAAGCCTTCTTCTCACCCTTACCTTTTTTGACAACCCAGCCTTTACTTTTGTCCCTCTGCGGACCTTGTTTGTCTCCCTGCAACCCTGCACAGACCCTTTAAACCCATAGAGTCCTTCTACTGACCACAGACTTTCTCTGAGACTCATCCAAGGACTATTTCCCCTACCGATGTCGACAGCCTAACCGATGTCGGTAGCCTAAACGATGTCGGCAACATTGACAAATCGACGACGGTAGACTAACTGATGTCAGTGACTATGGAAGATAGATTGAAAGAATCAGGTACACATTATCTATTTCTATTTCTTTATGTCTTTCATTATTTCTTTATTCGACACTCTTTTTATCAAAACGTGGACTGTCATCCCTCCAGGAAGTCTTTACACTTTTGGGACTGAGCATGTGCTTGGCAGTCCACCATATATCTATCTAATATTTTTTTTGTTTGTCTCTTTCTTATCTACAGGTGTCGTCCTCCACAGCCAAAGAGGAGCTCCTTCAATCATCTGAATACGGTGCGCAACTTTATCTGGGTACATACAAACCCCTGACCATTATTTTAGTTTCTTATTTCTTTTGAATGTAACAAGCACAAAAGTAGTTAGAAACATTCTGGCACGCCCGGTGGGACAGAATGTTTCTAACTCATTTTGCTTGTTTACATTCATAAGAAATAAGAAACTAAAAATTAATGGTCAGGTGTTTGTACGTACCCAGATGAAGCTACACATCATATTCAGACGATTGAAGGAGCTCCTCTTTGGCTGTGGAGGAAGACACCTGTAGAGAGAATAAGACTTAAACAGAAAAATGTTAGAGACAGATATGGTGGACTGCCAAGTGATATGCTCGGTCCCAGAAGTGCAAAGACTTCCTTGAGGGATGATAGTCCACTTATTGACAAAAAGAGTGTTGAATAATGAGAAATAATGAAAGACTTTGAAAGAGAAATAGATAATGCATACATGTTCTCTGCTGTCGGTCTTTCACAGTTGCCAATGTCGGTTAGTCTGCCGACATCAGTTGGTCAATGTTATCGATGTTAGTTAGGCTGCCGACGTCGGTAGGGGCAATGGTTCTTGGACGGGTCTCAGGGTTATGTCCGTGGTCGACAGAGGAATTTTGGGAGTTAAAAAGGGCCTATGCAGGGTTGCAGGGAGATGAATAAAGTCCGTGCAAGGACAAAGGTAGTGGGTAGGTGGTTAAAAAGGGTCAGGATAAGAAGAAGGCTTTTCAGCCTCTCCGAGAAGAAGTCAGGTCGGGTCTGGTTGATAGTATTTAGAAATAGTGAATAGTTACTAATTACTAATGTGTTCTAAATACTGAAATGAAAGGCAGAAGAATACTTAGCTCTTGCTTGATGAAGAACCAGAGGTGTTTGCATGCTTGTACCTATTGTGGCTTGATGCTGAAGACCTCGTGCAATATTCCAATCCGATCTGGAGTCACTTGTGTAGAGTCTCTATGGCCAAGGGAGTGTTGGTCGAAGTCTGATGCTTGATGATGTCTCAGAGTTTGAGAGGAAGAGAGAGAGAGAGCCAGATCTGAGTGAGAGAGAGTGATCCTAGAGTCCAAGAGCTGTCTTAGAGTCTAAGAGCCGTAACTCCATGTTAGACGTCAGTTTATGTAACCGACGTCGACGATCCCACCGGCATCGGCCGATAGTTGACCAACGTCGGTGGCTTAAGAACTGATAAAAGGGCTTAACAGCCTGTTCTCCATCCAGCAAGTGCATAGTCTGTTGGAGAATGGTCAAAAGGCGGGCATATAACGCACGAGAGTTAGTTAAGAGGTTAGGAGGGAGTGATAATAAGTCTTGGGTGAGTCATGGGGTGAGAAATGGTCTAAGGGTGAGGTGTCCAAGGTTAGGTGTCCACAGTGAGGTGTCGAGGGTGAGGTCTAGGGTGATGTTATTAATCTAAAATAAGTAATTTATTTTAAATTAATAAAGTGTGAAGGGGACCAAGGGGTAGACACAATTTAGGTGTCTACAGAGACATCACCACCGAAGGGGTTATCACTCTAAACCAAATAGGGAATAAACTACTCATGACACATATGAGCTTTTAAAGCTCTAATCTACAATCTTCTAGCTAAATGTCACACTCAAATATAACACCTTACTATCCAGGGTTGTGTGCTTACCCAAGCACTCTCACATAAAAACCTAGATAATAGCAATGATGAAGGAATCTATAATCTTAGTTATATAGAGAATCACATACTAGGCACAAAATTAAGCTAAGTAAACAAAACAAAGCAAGTCATACAATACATAACAATCAAACCTATCATTCACTATACTCACAAGATTGTATGCACACATACATGTTATCTTACTAGCTGATATAAACATACCGGTCAAGTGATAATCAATAACATCATCTAAATAGTCAATTTAGGTAAGAGTCTATATACATAGCTATAGTATGTACCACCTAGGTATATACATCTAATCTAAAGTATCCTATTGTATCCCATACTATCATAGTTCAAGATCACTCTACCCAAAAGCAACAACTTTAACATCTATATTTATTTAGGTATGGGTCAAGATATAATAATTACAGTATATACCATTTGGGCATTTTCCATACTATAAAATATTATGACATCCCATACTATTATAGGTCTTTGTGTTTGAGTATCTAGCTCAATACTAACAACAATCTTTGCCCAACCATAATAAATAAAGCAAGTCAAGATTATACTATCTAAGTATACATTGAACAACAATCCAATGATAACATAATCTCAAGGCACACCTCATGAAGCACTATGCTATTATATAAATATCTAATCACTTGTACACTTAATTTCCTCATGAAATATACTACATATAGTGTTCATCTTATAAGGTGCGACAAACTTGATCCTGTCGACAAGTTTGCGTAACAGTATTGTTTTACATAAAGGCTATTTGCTTTCACTAGCATTTATAACAGATATCACACTAAGGAATAGCTATCAAGATTAGATCCTATGACCATGCTCACTTCCTAAGCTACCATACATATTTGTGATTTCACTTACATAGGAAGAATTAGGGCTAAATGTAATTCTACCTAACTACTAAAGGTATAAATGTTTACTCAAAAGTTCTCATATGAGTGCATACAAGGAAAATGTATAAATTCATTTCTTTATTATAGAGAGAAGACTCAAGGTTCCCTACAACTCTATCACTTATATCAAATAGGTATAATCTAGGACCATTGATGTCCAACATCATTATCATGTTCTCCTATACTGCCACACTATGAGTTTTAACTCATACAAAAAGGGTATCAATTAGTTTATATACCGCTATTCAATTCTAAATCATAATATTATCCTCTCATGTATAATATATACATATAGATGGGTTACATAACCATATAGTAAGTATATTGTGGTTCTTGATTTGAGGGTCCTTACATAACCATATCGACTGGGTATACATATCAAAGGACTTTAACATCATGTATGCAATATCAAATATCAATAAATATTGCTCGATATGCTAGTACACCCATGTGTTGTAAGATTATACTACATAATGTGTATCATAAAGAAAAATACGTTTCAACTATGATATAACACAATATACAAATAATACATATGAATTGACAATGTTAATCTAATATTAATTTGATCCAAGTTTTTAAATAACATATGATTATCTGGATCAATCCAATTCATAACACATCACTTGATCGGGTTATCATACCCATCCAATCTTGAGAAACTGTCTCACTGCTTGGTCGTATCATTAATTTGGCCCTATAATTTACTTATCAGATAAATAATCTAAAGCATAAGCTCACCGTCTGAATAAACTAATCTAAGGATCAATATCACATACATGCAATATCTAATATAATTAAGTATACATTGAAAAAACCATGCCAATCAAACATGACATCAAAAATCTATATCAACTTATCTATAATAGATAATTCAAGCATAATTCCATTATTTCTACAGAAGAAGTAGAGAAGAAGTACATTTAAAAAATGAATTTCTTTTTGACATTTTCCAAATTGGTTAAATTTGATTTTCCCACTTCCTCTAAAACCAATAAAATTAAGGAAAAGCTTTAATTACCCAATTTTCATAAATTTAAAATAACACAAAATATCCACAATCAAAAGCTTTATAATGTTTTCATTGCCTATACAAGAAAAATCCCTTATATTGGGAACCTGCCCTTGGATAGTTTACTTACTAGGTTTAAAATAATGCCAAAAACCAACTTGCATGTCACAGGGCAATTGATTTATATTCATCTCAACAAATTTCACAAATATCATTTATAATATGTTTTAAAAAGGAAAAGCTTATTATAATAAATATGGATTTCTTTTTTTTATTTCTTCTCATCAACTCATAACAATATATAAAAATCAAATATACTCTTCTCAATGGATTTAATAAGTCACTTAAAAGACTATAAAAATTAGGGAAATCAATAAGAGATTTACCAAAATGAATAAAAATTAAATTACACTAAGCCTCTAACCTTATTAATATATATTTAACCATATATATTTTAAAAATGTTTATTTTATATTTATACAAATAAATTTTAAACAAGGTCTTCCATTACCCTTCCTTTCAACTCACAACAATGTAGAAAATAAATAGTCATCAGTCAACAAAGAACTCTTGATGGAATTAAGGAAAGTGTCTTTCATGGTAATTTGTTAAATGCAGGATAAGACGTGAAGTGGATGGCCCAATAAAAAATGAAGCCACATTACATATACATTATACATGTCATGTTCAAATATGGAGATAAACACATATTCATGGTCTGTTGAAAAGTGTAGAGGGCTTTATCACTCAGTTGAAATCCTTGATTGAAATGTAATGCATTTTTGTTTGAGTCAAAATAGCTGAGATAAAAAGAATGGTGGTGGTTTTGATCTTGGGCTGAGTTAAAGAAAAAAAGGAACAAAATTTGATATGGCCTCATGGGAATGAAAAGGTAGCTCCAGCATGCATTTCGATGGTCCAACCTGGAAACCATCAATAGAAGCTGAAACTAAAGTAGTATGCAGCAGCTAAATCCAATAGTTTTTGGAGAACAACTCTAGCAAGCATCAGAAAAAGCCAAAATATGTGCCATCAAGTCTATTGAAAAACTTGACTGAAATAGAACATGATTCTCCTTGGGTTAACATGACTAAGACAAGAATAGAAATGATGTTACAATCCTTGGCTAAGATGGAACATAGTTTCACTTGTATTGGAACAACTTGGGTAATAGAAGGGTGACGACGTTGCATTTAGCTAATTTTAAGAATGGAAAGAAATAGAAAGAACTTGCTAAGAGACTAGGTAAACTAATTTCAATTTGCTCATTTAAATTTTTAATCATATGGAGCATATGTAAAGTGGCTAGCACTCACAAGAAACACCACCCAAACTCATATTCATAATATATACACTTTGCTTAGGGATGGAGACAAAAGCATATAAAAGTTTGAAGATTTCACAAAGAGGCTATAAAGGTTCACTGAAATCTTTATTTTTGGATGGAACATGGTTCCATTTGAGTTAAAAATAGTAGAGATAAAAAAATATGGGGCGTTTTGTTCTTTAGCTGGTAAAGAAAATGAATAGAGGCATGTTGCTCTTAGGTGAGTTAAATAAAATAAAATAACATAACTTGTTATGGTAACCCGTTGATGTTGATGAATGTATATTAACTTCAGGTGGGAATATCATTCAATCCACAGTCCACTGAAAGACAAATGTTAGATAAAATAAACCACAAGTTTTATTCACATAAATGTAGTTAATAGAGCATAATGCACAGGGTAATAATTAAAATGAAGCTAAATAATTCAACCTCAGGGTCTTTAAATTATGGATGCATATAAACTAACACCCATTCTAGAAAAAGGAAATACAAAAACTATAATCCAAAATTCTTTCAAGCACTACACCATTAAATTAATTATAGTACCTACTTGGCATGCTTTTCTCCTTGTTGGTGGATAAAACTTCCCTTTTTCCTTCCAAAACCTCTTTTCACTTCTGGCTTCCCTTTTATCGTAAATCTTCCATGTATTCTCGTGTGTCCAAATCCTTCGCTTTTTCTGTCCTTAATACCTTTTTTTTTTTTCTCATTTTGCATCCTTTGTATGCCATTTAAAACCAAAGTTGTAGGCTTTGTTCCAAATAATTAACTGAGAGTCCCACAAATAGTTATCAAATAAATTTTAATTTATCTCCCTTAATTTCTTAGTTAGTATTAATAACTCAACTTCCTTTTCCAAGTAAAGCCATCGTAAAATATTATGGATTACAAATTAATAATCAATTCCAGATAAGTCTTTTAAAGTATATGTTTACCCTAGTGTTTAATTAGGATTTATATTCATAATTAATATATTAAATATCATAAATTAATAATTATCTAATACAATAATTAAACAATTTAAGATTATAATAAATCTTTATTTTGATAAAATGAATATAATATTACTACTATTTTAATTTTCCATGGAAAGATGCATTAATAACACAAATAATAGAGTACAATATAAAACATCTCACAACATAATAATCATTATAACCAATTTCAAATCTACGGATTTAAAGGTAAAAATATAGGGTGAAATTAAGATGTGATGGAGTGACACTAATTTGGCTTATGGGAGGGCCAATCATCAGTCTAGGCTATATACCTTCTCACAATTTGTCCCAGATCAGCCCATAGCTGCACTGCTTACTCATGCATATGGAGTGAGCAAACTATGGCATGAATGGTTTGGCCATTTAATATACCATTATCTAGAGCAAATCAATCGTTAAGATATGGTTTTAGGGCTGCCTAAAGTCAAATTCTTGAAAAGCCTATGTAATGGTTGCATTCTTGGCAAGCATCCAAAAGATAAATATGATAAAGACAAAGCAAGGAGAACTAAATAGAAGCTGGAAATTATCCATAGTGACATAGCAGGTCCATTTCCAAAACCTTCATTCAACAAGCTAAGATACATGCTCACATTCATTGATGACTTTTTGAGATACACTTGGGTGTTTTTTCTCAAAAAGAAGTCTGAGGTCTTTGATCAAATCAAGGACTTCAAGCCACTTGTGGAGAAGCAGTGAGAATATTCTATCAAAATCTTAAGGGCTGATAATGGTGAGGAGTATGTTAACAATAGGTTTGAGTAGTTTTGCACATCAGAGAGGATTTAGATGCAACACATAGTTCTATATAGTCCTCAGTACAATGGTGTGGCCGAATGTAAGAACTGTACTTTGAAGGAAATGGCCAACTGCCAACTGCATGCTTCAATCAAAGTCTCTTGCTCCTCAGTTTGGGGCCAAAGAAATCAACTCTGTGTGCTATATTCAAAACCAAGTTCCACATAATACCTTAAAATGAATCACTCATTTTGAATCTTATAATGGTCACAAGTCTGTAGTGGATCACTTTTGAGTGTTTGGATCACTAGCAATGGCCCATATTCCCAAGAAGAAACATAATGCAATGGACTCTCAGAGTTAGTCTTTTATCTTTTTAGGGTAGATTACTAAGGCATATAGGATTCTCTATCCTTAAACTCATGAGTTTTTCATTTAAAGGAGAATCGATTTCATAAGGGCCCATTTGAACTCACTACTAGCACTCTAGACTCTTCAAAAGTCTCATTGGACATTGAATTCACCTCAAACAGTGACTTAGGTCCACCTCAAAATCCACCTAATGATTAGGATGACTCTTTTTCTTCTTCAAGTTTAAGTGATGAGAGCAGTGATGAACATCCTCCTCCTACATCTCACACTCACACTTTAGATGATGATGACTCACCTCATGATTCTCTAATCTCATAAAATTTTAATCCTACCTAGGCTAGATAAACACTTCAAAGTGTTAAGAAATGGGTTGGAAATCCATCAGATACAAGGCATACATGGTCAAAATTTCAAGGGACTTCACATGCCTACTTGGCCATTACCTCATATCTGTAAAACTTTCAAGAGGCATCTGGCATTCCATAACGGGATTCTGCTATGTAAGAGGAGCATAGTTCCTTAATCATGAACAAAGCATGGGACTTGGTCCCTCTTCCTAAAAGAAGAAAATTGGTCCATTGAAAATGGGTTTATCAGACTAAGTATGCTGTAGATGGGTCTATTGATAAGTACAAAGCTTGTCTAATTGTAAAGGGGGTTTCTTATGTGCATGACATAGACTACACTGAGACATTTACTCATGTATCCAAGATGACGTCTATTAGACTCACTCTAGCCATCACAATAGCACATTAGTGGGATGCTCACCAAGTGAACATCAAAAGTGATTTTATACATGATACCTCAAATAAGATATCTACATGGAGTAACCAAAAGGCTTTGTGAAATATTCCTCCTTGGTTTGTAGACTCAAGAAATGTATCTATAGAGGACTTAAACAGGGCTTTCAGGCATGGTATGCCAAGATGGACTCCTTTCTCCCCATAGTTAGGTTCACCAAATGACACTTATATCTGAATGTCTACATCTTGTGATAGGATGATTCTTTGTTGATCTTAGTTCTCTATGTGGATGACTTGTTGATTACAAAGAACTCACAATCATCCATATCAATAGTGAAAATTGCACTTTCAAATAGATTTTCAATGATAGAGATAGGATTATTGCATTAGTTTCTTGGGATTGAAATAATTTAGTTAGATTTTAGGATAAATTTATCACAATTCAAGTATTCTCTTTATTTACTTGTGAGATTTAACATGGTTGATTATAAGCTTACTCCTACTCCCTTCTTGTCTGGTGTGAAGTTTGAGGCTAATTATCCTACACCATTGGTTGATATAACTCCATTGTTAGGATCATACTCCTTAAGATTACACTTGATTAACTTTGTATAAGCAACTAAACATAGAATTAAATCAGAAGTAATAAGTAACTAGAATTCATAATCAACAAAGAATAAGAGATACGAGAAACAATACAATCTATATTAACACTCTTCTAGAAAGAAATACAATGAAGAAATCTCACTCTTCCCACACCTCTTGGGTGTACAGTAATTCTCCCTCAAGAGTTCTCTCTCTCTCAATTACAATCAACAATCAACTCAATACCAAGTTGTTATTTCCTCTAAGTGACAATCAACTCAACCATTGTTGCCTACTCTCAGCAGATCTTCCTGATCTTGCACCCTATAGATCTTCTTGATCTTGCACCCTGCAAATCTAATTAATCTTGCTTAAATTAAAATACAACCCCATGGGTCTCTTAAATAGATCCCAAACCAAATAATAATTAGAAATGCAAACTCAAGACTAAAATTAGTCTTTACATGCAAACTAACTATTCATCTAAAATTAGAATAGTTATGGAATGCACAGATGACCAATGTCAGTCTTTGTCTGTCTGGAGATGACCAACATCAGCCGATGCCTAATCGATGTCGACAGCTTTCGGTCTACTCCTAACCGATGTTGGCAAATTTTAACCGACGTTGGCAGCTATGTAACCTAGCAACCTCCACTTTTGCATATCAGTGAAGCTTTTAGCTCCACAACTTAACAATCTCCCACTTGGAGATAAACAACTGCACTTGTACTTGTATTTGTACAACAACATCCTCTCATTTGTTTTTGGCTTGTATCCCCATCTTCAAGTTCAATCTTGAAGACCAATAAAATTTGAATGAAGATTCAACTTCTCCTTTGTTCTCAGCTTTGTTAACATTTCCATAGGGTTCTTATCCTTGCTAGCCTTTGTTACTACAACAACCTTCTGCAACTCTAAAATCCAGCTAACCACCGTTCCAACAACAGTGAACACATATCTTGTGGTGCTTCTCCTGTCATCCAAGTCACCTGCCATATCCGAATCTACATACCCATGTAGAGAAGTGTTTGACTCTGCATAGCATAAATACCTACTGCTAGTCCCTCTCAGATACCTGAGAATCCACTGAACTATTTTTTAGTGATTTTTTTCTGGATTGGCCATAAACTTGTTGACAACTCCCACTGCTTGGGAAATATCAAATCTAGTACATACCATGTACTCAACCTCATCATGTGATTTAGGACACTATTCTATGCTTAACTTAAACTGTCCAATCATAGGTGTGCTTACCAATTTTTTATCTTGCAAATTGAACCTCTCCACTATCTTATTCACATAATCCTCTTGAGACAAAATAAACCTATGATTTTCCCTATCTCTAGAAATACTCATGTCAAGGATTACTGCTCCTAAATCCTTCTTGGCAAATGTCTGAGCTAATTTTACCTTTAGCTCAGTAATTCCCTACATGTATGAACCTGCAACAAGCATATCATCTACATACAGTAACAGGATAATATAGCTACTATTATCCAACCTCGTAAAATAAACATAATGGTCACATTGACATTGAATAAAGCCATGCTTTGTCATAAATTTGTCAAACCTCAAATACCACTGTCTTGCAGCTTGCTCAAGACCATATAACCTAGCCTTCTGTCTCACCTGTCCATTCTCTCCTTTCTTTAACCTGTAAATCCATTCGTCTTTTAGTGCTTTCTTTTAGTCTAGCAACTCAACCAAATCCCATGTTTGGTTCTTTTTCAAGGAATCAATTTCTTCATTCATGCCATGCTCCCATTGTTTCCTAGATTCTACCAGCATTGCCTCTTCAAAACTTCCTAGTTTTTCACTATCAGTGAGCAACAAGTAGTATAAAGAAGAGAAATAACAAATTTGAGGTTTAATTACCCTTTTAGATCTCCTTATGGGCATTTGAGACTCTTTGATAGCTTGTTATTCACCTAATTTTCATTCTAACAGTGACCAATCCTGGTCATCTCTCAGTCTACACCCGATCGATGTCGGTTCCATGTGACCAACCTGACCGACGTCAGTTCTCACCTAACCAACGTCGATTTCCACCTGCCTGACATCACCGACTTTGGTCTCCATAGGACCGACGTTGGTTCCTGCCTGATCAACGTCAGTTTTCACCTGACCGACATTGATATCTGTGTTTTCTTATGAGTGATCATTTTTACCCACGAGCTCATTTTAGATCATAACCTTGTCTAAATTAACATTGCCCTACTTAGAATTATTCAGCCTCTTGAGTTTATCACTGTCCATCACTTCTCCTTGAAAACCAAGGCTTTCCATTTCTTAAATGTGTCAAAAACATCAAATTTCCACTTTATGCAATAAACCCATACCTTTTTTATAGCATCATCAATGAAAGAAACATCATATTGTGATCCTCCAATAGAAGCTCCCTGAGCTGATCCTCACACGTCTACGTGAACAAGCTCCAACATGTGCTTCTTCTTTGTTGACCCAGTTTTGAGAAACCTCACTTTCTCTTGTTTCTCAAAAATACAATGCTCACAAAAATCTCAGTCTATCAAATCTGAAAGCTTACCTTTTGACTTAAGAACATGCATTCCCTTCTCACTCATGTGCCCAAGCCTACAGAGCCACATCTTTACATCTATATCTGAAGTAGATAAAATAGAAGGAGAATCAGTAATACAAGTAGATAGATAAAGTGTACCTACTTTCTTACCTCTTGTTAATATAAGTGCACCCTTGGAAACTTTTTAATATTTCACTGTGAGAGTTACTGTGCAACCCTCATCACCCAAATTTCTTGTAGAAATTAGATTCCTCTTCAGGATGGGTACATGCATGACATCCTTCAACACCCATATGTTGCCAGTCTGCAATTTCAGCTGCACTTTTCTTTTGCCAACAATTTGACAAGACTCACCATCCCCTAAATAATTTTTTTAAAAGTCTCCATGGACATAATCATGGAAAAATTCTCTAGTTGGGGTTGCATGAAAAGAAGCACCAGAATTTAAAACCCATGATTCTACCTAACTATCCAAAGAAAATATAAGAGCATCTTATGCAACAATACCCGCAACATCTGCTTCTTTATTACCTTCATGCTGATCTTCTTTCAACCAACAATCTTTTTTTACATGTCCTTTCTTTCCACAATTCTAGCAGGTGATACTTCCATTTTTGAATTTGGATCTACTACCTATCTTTGACCTTGATTTCCCTTGTTTGCTCTTCTCTCTTTGCCATCCCCTGCTTTCAACACTTAAAGCATTACCTGATGTTTCCCTTGTGCTTTTCTTGCAAATTTCTTCATTCAAGATTATATTAACAACATCATCAACTTTCAAGATATTTGAAGCAGACGCAGTATTACTTACTACCATTACCAAGCTATTCCAACTTTCAAGTAAAGAGCATAAGATTAAGAGAGCCTTAATTTCATCATCAAAAACTATTTTGACTGAATTTAACTAGTTTAATAAACCATGGAAATCACTAAAATGACTATATACCGATCCACCTTCTTGCATTTACAAATTAAATAATTGCTTCATAAAAAATACCTTATTCAAAGCTGAGGGTTTTTTATATTAATTTGCCAAAGATTCTATTAAATCTATCGTTGTCTTTGCCTGTGATAAATTGGAAATCACAGACGAAGCTAGGCTCAACCTTATAGATCCCAGAGCCTTTCTATCAAGAACATTCCATTTTTCATCTTGAATATATGTGGGCTTACTTGAAACCCCACCCAACGGTAAGTACAGATCTTTCTGATACAAATAATCTTCTGTCTGCATCCTACATAATTGATAATTCTTGCCATTAATTTTTTTCATTTTTAGCTTACTTTCTTCTGCCATTGCTTTACTCTCACTCAAACAGAAACCCCTATGAGTGAACCTGTAATCAACAAACACTAACATGCTCTGATAACACCTGTTAGTGAACCAAGCTCTGATACCAATTGTTAGGATCCTACTCCTTAAGAGTATACTTGATTACCTTTGTATAAGCAACTAAACACGAAATTAAATTTGAAGTAATAAGTAACTAGAATTTAGAATCAACAAATAATAAGAGATACGAGAAACAATACAATTTGTATTAACACTCTTTTAGAAGAAAATATAACGAAGAAATCTCACTCTTTTCACACCTCTTGGGTGTACAGTAATTCTCCCTCAAGAGTTCTCTCTCTTTCAATTACAATCAACAATCAACTCAATATCGAGTTATTGTTCCCTCCAAGTGACAATCAACTCAACCATTGTTGCCTACTCTCAGCAGATCTTCTTGATCTTGCACCCTGCAGATCTTCTTGATCTTGCACCCTACAGATCTAATTGATCTTGTTTAAATTATAATACAACTCCATGGGTCTCTTAAATAGATCCCAAACCAAACAATAATTAGAAATGTAGACTCAAGACTAAAATTAGTCTTTACATGCAAACTAATTATTTGTCTAAAATTAGAACAGTTTTGGAATGCATAGATGACCGACATCAGTCTCTGTCTTTCTGGAGATGAGCGACATCAGTCGATGCCTAACCGATGTTGGCAGCTTTCGGTCTACTCCTGACCGATGTCAGTAGGTTCTGACTGATGTCGATAGCTATGTAACCCAACAACCTCCACCTTTGCATATCAGTGAAGCTTTTAGCTCCACAACTTAACATTTATCACAATCCAAGTATTCTCTTTATTTACTTGTGAGATTTAACATGTTTGATTATAAGCTTACTCCTACTCCCTTCTTGTCTGGTGTGAAGCTTGAGGCTAATTATCCTACACCATTGGTTGATATAATTCCATATCAACAACTTGTGGGTAGTCTTATCTATCTCACACACACTAGACCTGACATATCTTATGTAGTTGGCATGGTCTCCTAACTTATGCAGGAACCACATGAATTACATTGGAAAGCAACTAAGTAGATTTTGTACTGTATTTAGGGTTTGCACAACTATGGGATACACTATAGAGCAAGAACAAAGGTTGATTTGATTGGTTACATAGATTTAGATTGGGTTGGAGATAGTTAGAGTCAAAATTCCACTTTAAGCTCTAGTTTCTCACTTGGTTTAGGTTCCATAAGCTAATTAAGCAAGAAGCAACATGTAATTGATTTATCATCTACAAAGGTAAAATACAGAGGGGCTATCAATGCCATCACTGAGGCAATTTAGGTTCAAAATATTCTCATTGAATTTATCATCGAGTTTAATCAGTCAATAATCATCTACTGTGACAACCAAAACACTATCTAGATTTGTAGGAATCTGGTTCTCTATCAAAATACCAAACACATAGAGATTCAAATGCATTTCATCAGGGAGCTTATCAACGAGCAAGTCATTGATATTCAGTACTATCCAATATCAAAGTAGATTATAGATATTCTAACCAAACCCTTCACAGAGAGTAAATTTGTTCATCTATGAGCTCTCATTGCTATTAGGGTTGCTCCACCTTCTTCCTCTTATGGAAGTTCTTCATTATGTACTTGGGTACCTTATCAAGGTTTTAATACTGGGACCCAATTCTCATCTCACCTAAGCTATGTTTAAGGGGAGGTGTTAGTGTATTTTTCTCATTGAGTTTTGACTACACGACCTTATGACCATTCTATGTCAATTAAGCTTCCTTATCTTAGTTATAAAAGGGTCACATAGGTTGATTATATTTTAATGTAATTATATAATTATAAAAATTAGAGGCTTCCTCATGTTTCTCTCATTTTTCCTATAAGTACCTTACTTCTTTTTTGAAATGTCAAACATGTTAATTCAATGTTATATAAGCAACCATATTTTGTAATATTGCCATGTGAAGACAAGCTTCTTCCTCTTTTACAGTTTATCTATGATTTCATTGCTACATACATAGATTTGCTCAATCTTCTATGCAAGGATCTAAGATCATGTCCAATCTGATAGAAATAACTATAAAAAGACATGATATGTGTGGTTGTTTGACCAATTTAGGGTGTATACAAGGGTCTTAAGAGTTTATTCTATCCTATTTATTGACATAGTCATGTTGGAGGGGTACATAATTCTGTAAAACTACATGTTGGGAGTGATTTAGTATTGAGAAAGGAAAATTAATAGTTTGAGAAGATGTGTGGGGTAAGGAAAAATCCATTTCAAGCCTTAGAAGCTTTGATAAGGGTCAAAATGACATTCTAGCTCATTTATTATCCTCTTGGGTAGGTGCAAGACTGGGATAACATAAGTCAGGGTTTGAAACTAAAAAAAAGATAACAAGTGATTTAACTAATGAAAAGTCATTAAAATTCATGGACATGTGTATTTATATAGGAGGATGAGTATTTTTAAGGTTTAAAGTTGATTTGAGTCCATATGGTACTGTTTCACAGTTAGTAACCTTGAATTAAGCCTAAGAAAACTAATTACTGCTGAGGGGTGTTGAGTTAGGTGTTCTCCAAACAGAGTTAAATTATGAAAGTTTGTGTGGAAATATGTGATGTAAAGGGGTATCTGAATGTGGGGTTGGTTTGGTTTGGATCTTTGTAGTTTACTTAGAATAACGAGGTTTGCCTAAAAAAAGGGCTAGTAGAAGGAAGGTGTCAAAGAGGAAAAAAGGGTTAAGTGAAGAGTTGAAGCTTCTAGATTGTGTGGAATGGTTGGATGCATGAAATGAGATGTAATTGAGTAGGTAGATGGTATTATGAGGATTATGTAAGGAAAAAATAAAATTAGCATGTAGACCTATAAAAACACATAAGAAGATTGTCAATAACAGAGTCAGGATAAAGAGAGAACATGAAAACAAAGTATGAACTGAGGAGGTTGATGTTAAAAGGAAATATTGTAGAGGTAGTTGATTAGTGAAATGACTTAAAGTAGATAAGGAGGATTAAGTGAATACAAGGATGATTAAGATCCATTGAGTAAGAGTGAACAAGAAATAGCTAGTAAATGCAAAGTGATCAAAGAGATAAGAGGTTGAAGACAAAAGAAAAAGGACAAGAAAATATTAGAGCTAGGTATTTGGTAGAGGTAAGTGTGTGTTTATATCCATATCATAGAATCTTGTGAAAAATTCTACATCAAGATCCTTGATAGATAAATTTAATTTAAAATTACAAGGCAAATATACATAGACTAAATGTATAGAGCATAAGATTAACTCAAAATTTTAACTTTGTATAAGTAAAAGGTGTCATCCTAATAGAGACAAATGCAGTTGTGAATGGGTCAGTAGATGGATCTAAAAATTTAAATAATGGCTACATCAAATTAAATACTATAAATGTCAACTGTGATGATGAAGGCACTGTCACCTCATGGAACAAAAAATAACATATATATTATTCAATTTCTATGTAAGTTAATTGTTAGCTAAATTAAATTTGCAAATATAATTTAAATTTAACATGACATTTATAAAATATACCTGCATCTATGTAATGACCAATGTCTACACACCAAATATGCATGCCAAAAACTCATCACTGATAAGTATATTATATAATCCCTTTGAACCACCAGTGCCATCATCATCAGAAAGTCTAATGCACGTAGCTCCATAAAAATTGCAAGGGTGGGGTTGAGTATGCACACTAGGTGACATATCTCTAGTATTGGTTTGTTAGAGCCTACTCATATGCTAAATGAGTGTATCAATAGAAAAATTAAGTACATAAAAAGTGTCAATCTCCAGGCCCTGATGAACTATAGAGGGGATCTCAGGCTCAAGTGGCTTTTGAATACGGATCCTTACAGGTCGATTAGGGGCACAATGTGCCCCTAGTCGATCCTATGTAGTGCCTTTCCCTTAGCCCTGAAACTCACTATAATCAAATCTCATTGAGGACAAACTCACAATAGAGTTTATTCAAAAAATATAATGGGACTTCATGGTTGTTACACAGTGGGTAATCAAACACCATCCACCATTGGTCCCAAAAATTTGCAGTGATTAAATTATGTTGGTAGTGATGGATTAGAAAAAATTTAGTTATAGGAAATGGTGAATTGGTGGCTAGGTCAATGAATAAGGCATAAATAGAGGCTTTTGATATGTTTTTGTTCTGGATCTCAAGTGCTGATAATTTATCAACATAATAAGCCCTACAACTATCCTGATATGAAGCCCATCTGTCAATTTAACTCATTATAGAGTCAATTTGACCTAATAATGTCTCTAAAAAATTGGCTAAATAGGTGTAGTGGGTGTTGATGGAAGTGATATCCCTCATTCTCCCAATTCATTCTTCAATTTCAATTTTGTTTTCCATAATGTGTTCAACTAGACTCCCCTGACTGCCTGGGGGATTTTTTGGAACTGTAGGAGAGTTAGGTGGAAGGTTAGGAGGAGAAATAAGAGGGTTATATGGAGGGTTAAGAGGAGGAACAAGATGATTATATGGAGGGTTAGGAGGGTTAGGTAGAAGAATATGAGGCTTAACAGGATAGGCTGTTCAAAACAAATAAATTACCAATTAAAAAATAAAAATAACAAAAAATTACTAAAATTTAGGGTTAACAAGTGTAGATTTGTGCACTTACCTCTTCTACATGGTGGCATCATTGATTAGAAGCTTTTTGGGATGAATTATAGCAAGGTTTAGCCTCTTTAACTTAAACTTGAGCACAAAATGGAAAACAAATAAATCTCAAATACAAAATTGAGAAATTTTGCATTTAGGTTTCAATTTTTATTTTTTTGGTTATACAGATAACGTGATTGTATTATTAAAAATAATAATAACATGATCATGTTATAGATCAGTAATTATCAAGTCATAATTTAAATAACGCGATCATGTTACCAAAAATGTCCACAGAATTACCCCCCAACTTCGTGCACTTACCCTATAATCGGTTAATCTTAGAATTAATAAATCTTGATATCTTGCACCATGGATGTTTCCTTAGCTTTGCTAAATATTTACCATAATTATCTTTGTTAATATATTATGTTATTCTTCTGTTGTTGTAGAGTACATGGTTTCCTAACACAACACTCTACTAAATTTGATTATCCTTATTCCTCTTCCTCCCCTCCTAAAACCAAAAGGAAATCGCTGAATATCAAGGCTTGTTTTTCTCATCTCCAAAATGCCTTAAACAAGGAGATCATTATATTTTGAATGTGAATTCTATGTAGAATGATTTCCTTATGTTTTTATGTTTCCTTCCATTATATCCCCACAGAACACCAAATTCACAATAACAAGCCAACTTTGTAACTTTTGCACTTCCTCAATCAAAAGCCATATAATATAATATTTATCATGGCCATCTTGACAATTTTAAGGTGTTCTTGGCATGCAAAAGTCTAAAAAAATTCCATACACCTTACCCAAGCTTGCAATGGCTTCCATGATGCTCTTCCAAGAACTCAATTTCATTCCTTTCAATATTTTCTTTCCAGTCAACCATGAGTCTGTTGGATATGTGAAACTATCCCAAATAATTTAGGTATGGTTATGCTCACCTAATGTAACCAGATTCTAAAACCATATCCTTGAATGCTTTAGCCATTTGCATCTTGTCTATCAACCAAATGCATTGACCTTCTAAATTAGACACATTGAGACAGCCATCTATGAATAGCTTTAAAACACCAAGCATGTTTTATAGAGGAGCCACTCTATTAGCCACCCAAACTATTATTTTCTCTAATATTTGGGCATACCAAATTCCTACATATAAGTTATTGCTTCTGTTGGGAGTGAAAAATCCCAATGCAAAGGTACCATTCTTTGAAATTATTAATCAATTTCTACTTAGGGATGGCCCCAAAATAACCATGTCTCCACCTAGACACTCATAATTGTACAATGATATAACTAAGCCTAGCCCCAACACAAAATATTTAGCATGCTTTAATGCCAATACACACTTGATAGCCATTTATGTATCCTTTGCCTTTGCAATTCTCTTGCTAATGTTACCTAATTAGTGATAACTTTGGAGATAAATTATTTGATAGAGCTCTTAAAATTTTAACCATTTTTCATTACCCATCGACCTCTTAGCCATGTGAACCTTTCCATGGGAGCTCCATGTGGATATCAAAAATTCTTCTACCTTTTCCAATGAAAGATAATTATTAAATTCTTGAGCAGGTATTTTATTTTATTGAAAGCATTGGTGTACACTTTGGTGAGAATAACTCAATGACACGTGTTAATAATGAAGGCTTTCATGAAATCCATTACTCTCAAAACTATTTTAAAATGTCAATGTAGGTTATTGGGGCCACCACCCACTCTCCTATGCTTCTTTATCAATTAAATTTTACAACCTTAAAAGAAGAATTAATTAACAAGAATAAAAAAGTGCGTCATCTCATAATTTCTTTTTTGTATTTTTTAAACACAAATTTCAATCAATTAATTACCAATAAACCTATAATTTTCCCTTTCATTCAGTTTAGGTGTTTCAAATAGTCTCAATTTTCAATGAGACACCTAGATTTTTTGGGGAGTGGCAAAAATAAGTTTTTTGGGTTAATTAATTGTCTCTTACTATTTTATCAAGCATTTTGTCTAAATAATAATATTATTTCTATCAGCTATTATTACAAGTATAGCCTTTTCATTTCAAAGTCATTTCTAATATAGAAGACCTTTTTTTTCATTTCAAGAATAAATTAACGATTAATGTTATAAATTATTAAATATAGCTTCAATTTATCCCCTTCATAATATATTTCACTTTAAATGTCTTTGTATCATTTATTTTAACAAATTCACACTCACAAAATGCTTTTCATATGCAAATAAAATGTTTTTTTATGATTTTTTATTTTATTTTTTTGTGCATGCCTCAACAGGCAACATTCACATGGAATCATTAAATTACATAGAATGTCAACATCTCAGTGCATATTTTACAAAAACAACATATATCATATTACAATGATGAGTAAGCGTACATCTAAATCAGTGAGCTCCTTTGATTAAGTATCCACGAGTAAGGGGCATCCATGCCGTTAAATTCATTCAGGGCATGATCCTAGGCTTATCTACTCGACTCTCCATGTCAAGTACCTAGAGGAATTTGTACCCTAGTGGATGGATATAAGCAACCATCATCCCCACCAGTTGGACTACAACCCTTTCAGTTGGAGAATTAAATATTACTATGATGCAAAATAAAATTTCACAAGAACATCTACATATATATACTATGAACTACATATATATGTATGATTTGACAAAAACACATATACATTTAAAAAAAGATTGTGCATATTAGACTGAACATAATGCAATTTTTTTTGTCTTTCCTTTTGAAAAATAAACAAAGAACTTTATGAATATATTTTACAAAGCAAATTGTAAATAAACAAATTTGGCAAAAAAAAAAAAAAAAAACCTTCATCTAGAAATAATAAGTTAAAAGGTATGCGGTATTTTTATTTACATTATCAATGCCTATATGTATTTAAATTATATGTATTTTGTACATTTGAGGATAAAAGTAGAGTGAAAAAATAGAAGTTTATCACTAATTATTTTTCCCTGACAATTCATTTCAGTAAACATCGAACAAAATGCACAAACAAGACATGTAAATTTATAATCAAACATATGTGCAAAAAGGTATGCATTTACCAGTTTATTAATCATTTTATATTTTTTGTATTAATTATTAAAAATATAATTACAAAATAAATATTAGAACAAAAAAATCAAGCTTATTTGATAAAAGTACAATAATTACCTATGTTCATTTAGTGGAAACTGTGTTACATATAGCAAATGACCACCACTTTGTCTCAATAATATTCTCACCATAAATAAAATTGTATTTAGTTAATACCTAATCCAATACAGGTACCACCTCCAATATTCTACCTTGCAACATGACAAGTACTATGTCTATAACGTAGCCCTTGTCAAAATTATTTTTTCATTTTCAACTCTTTTAATTAAATATATGGAAAAAAGAAAGATGGGAAGGAAATTATTTTCTTGTTTTAGTTTATATTTAATTACATGTTTTTAATTTATATTAAATTAAAAAACATGTAATTAAATATAAACTAAAACAAGAAAATAATTCCCTTCCCATTTTTCTTTTTTTCCATATATTTAATTAAAAGAGTGCACGTGTTATACAATTATCATATTTGACCTATTTTACATAATTGATTTAAAAATCATAAAATTAGAAAATATTTTACAACCACATTCCACTACAAGCGTATATATAACACATTATCGAAAACCTTTAATTGACCTTAAAAATTTATAAATAACACAAATCTGACATACCTTTTAACTCAGATAGTTTGGATAGATTCATGGCCTAGTTGAGAGACAATGTGTGTCACACTATTTGGTTGAAACATGTATAGGAGATAATGTTTGCTTCACCTATAGGAATGCAAAACATAAGGCTATTCTTTAGATATTTTCCTATGGAGAGTTTAGTAGTATGGCATTTATCAGAACAATTAACTATGCCACCATCTACAATCATGACTTGAAACTCTAATGTTGGATAGATAAAATAGTTCAAACGCACAACTAATTTATTGTTCATAAAGTTGTGAGTATTTTCTAATTCAATCAATATTTTTACCTTATATTTTTGTAAAAAACCCATTTCCTTTAGGGTTTATGGAGTGTCAATCCTTAAAAGTGCATGAAAAAAAATAGTTGGTTGGGTTTCCTTCGATTCTTCCCTTGGCTCATCATACACAGTAAAAAAACTATAAAATTTTGAACCAATTCCTATGATTGACTCCGTGATTTCATCAAAATCAAATATGGGCTTTAGCTTTCTAGTTCCATAAATTATTTCAAAGTGAAGGGCATGCCTATAATTACATTTGGTGATATTTTTTTTGCACTTGGAATAATACCAAGTAAAACCTTATTTTTTTGACTACTTTTTTCTCACAATGTTTATCAATCACTATAAATGGACACACAAAGTAAATAAATTATTTATTAGGACTTTCATTACAGTTTCTTTAATTAAGGCCCACTTTATTTTTTTTGGATATTTCACATATGAAGAATTTCAAACAATATTTATTTGGTGGTTAAGTGTCTTGGATACCCAAGGTATTTCCTTGTCTATGAGAGGGAAGGAGCATTAGAGTTTTTAGATGCAAGCCAAGTGTGTAAGTTTTATGTTTCTACTATTGCAAAGTTGAAAAAATTTAGATTTTGATGTAGCTTCAATAATAACACCATCAAATGTTGATGTTCATGTTGTTTTTATTGGAAGTTCAAGGTCGTCTAGTCCACAAATAAAATCGCCAAGTTATGCACTTAATAAATCAAAATATATCCCTCTGGACACTCATATTTGGGATTAGATAGTCATATTCAAATTTAGTATTGGAGGCTAATATCAAATAGCTTAAGATACATAATTAAAAATTCAAATATAAGCAATTATAGTGTATGATGTTTTATACATTCATATTCGATACACATATTTGTTTTTACTTATTTTTAATTACATTTATACTCCTTACTATCTACAAGGAAATGTACAAGTAAAAGGAACAAATAAGATAATAGTCAAAATAATAGGAAAAATAGTTGCAAACCATGGTGAAGGTTTACATAATCAAATGGTTTATGCCTTATGGGATTATCGCACGAGTATTAGTCTACCAACAGGGTCTACTTCTTATTCTTTGGTTTATGAAAAAAAAGCATGTTTGATTCTCAAGTTAAAAATACCATCATTGCATTTATCTCTCAAATGAAATGTTAAAGATAACAAGTATAAAAAAAGTAACTACATGAATGAAAGATGTTGGATGACATATGCATATAGGCCACTAAGCACTTCAAAGTATATCAAAATTAGATTAAGAAGGCATATAACAAAAAAATTCAAAGTCAAGAATTTGAAGTTAGGGATTTGGTTTCAAAATAAAATCAAAAGAATACAAATGTAGATAAGGAAATAAAGGAGATTTTCAAACCAAATTAGCTAGGACATTTTGTAAGTATAGATAAATTGGGTACAAGTGTAAAAATTGTGAAGAACTCTATGAAGATCATGTGTTTACATTGGTTTTATATATAATCATCTCAAATTCTAAAAATTTAGAAAAGACAAAAATAATTAAAATATTAAAAAAAAAAACAAGGACATATATATGATATGTATTGCTTGTTTACATGATTTTTTTATGATTTATCAAATATATTATATTATATATCTATTTTTTTATATACACATATGTTTCACAGTATACATGAGTGAGATGCATGATAGACATACTATCTATGACATGGACACACAAATGCAGGACTTTACTACAACCAAGAGCCATCTTTTCTACACTTGATATACACTCTTACTGGGGACATCTAGTTGATTTACACAAGTTTTATATTTTTGTGATTCTTTTCATTGATAATAATGAGACACTTTACACAAATTAACATGACTTGTTATGATTCATAATACTTAGATCTTTATTTCATTAGATATTGTATTTTGTTGTATGCGTTGATGACATTTATTCATTGTGTAGATTAACCTTAATTATATGCATGACTGATGTTGTTACTTGTTCTATGTTTGAATCTATTTATTATGTGACATTAGATTGTCATTTGTGTGTGTGCCATTAGATTGTGCATTGAGTGTGGCCTTTGGCCTTGTGTGATATTTTCTTGTCAATTATGTGTGACTCTTTGACTATGCTTGAGATGTGTAGATAAATCTAAGATTGTTTTTTGAGCTTTTTGGTGTTGTGATCTATATAACACTCTTATTCTTGTTTATGGCGTTAGGATACATATCATGCACTTTTTCACATAGTTATTAATTAGTTTAGGATACTCATTGCTATGTTGATTATTCACATCATTTATAAAAAATATATCTATCTTGACATGAAACTTTTATGCTTAGGATACATGTTTCATGCATATTCATATTCTTTATTTTTACTATGATTAAATATTTTTCACATATTATATTTTATTTTCCACATGATACTAATTTTTTTACACTATTTACATATTTTATATATAACATAATGTCTTTACTGCTATCTTTTGAGATGAGAGTCAAATCATAATACTATGTCCCACTTTATAACATAAAAAGTTCACATACACTTCCAATCTCCCCTAAAAATATTGAGTTTGGGTCATTGAGATTAATCAAATATATGTCTTAGCTTATACATACAAAGATGTGATGTGTAGTTACTAAAATTAATGTTTAATGTTAAAACAATGCACTTGTGACCATTCTTTTATACACACTTAGCTCATACTCAATTACATAATTTCAAAATGCTATTCCTCTATTTCTATGTGGATGACCTTTACCCTCAAGTAAGTCTAATACATAATGTTCATATTCTTCATTCTAAGCAGTTTAAACTTGCTATTAGATTGATTCACACTTCTAGTTTAGTTGTCTTTTATATTTAGACAAAGCCTCTCCTTCAGGACTATCCCATTTTTTGGTAGTGTTTGAATCCATCGATTACATTCTTTCACCAAGGTACTTTTTGAAATTCAAATTCACCTAATGGGTCATACCACACATTTTCCAAGTCTCATTTGATAAATTTATAAAAGCAACACTTTATAAACATAATTTCAATCTTAGTAAAAAGAATAACTTGTGGAATCCATGGTTGTAAACATCATGCTTTATAACAACTTGATGGGCTTGAGCTATGGGATGATTTGTAGAGGGCCATCGAGTCAACTAGTGAAGATATCATAACAAAAATGAAGATAATGGACTAGTTTTTGCTCAATAAATGGAGTGATTTAGAGATTGGTGATGGTATTCTAATTTCCTTATAAACTTAATATCATGTGATATGCTAGGCAAAATCCTCATTTTTTTTCATATTCTAGTATACTTCAAAAATTACAAAATATGGGTATTAAATTATGTAAAGGAAATGTGTTTATATCCATAGATAAGATATAAGGTAGTGATTATTTTTAATTTGTAACGAATGTAGTTACACACACACAATTTGTTGGACTAGGGCAAAGAACAATGTTTGCATTTAAAGATGTACATCAACTCTTTTTTCTTCTTCAAGTCATAAATGGGTCATTATTTTTAGAGGAAAGTATTTAAGAGGCTGTTAAAAGGACATTAATATTAGCCAAATTTAACATCTGTATTAAAATATTCAAACTAGACTTTTTATAATGACTATGTTTTTTGGGGGACAATTTTTTCTAGAATTATGGAAACATGAGCTTTACCATACTTGGTTATATAACATCCACCATCAATTGAGGTATTCATGAATTTTACACCAATAACAAATTTGAGGCATTCATGATTTTTTCCACCTAGGTTTGAGGAGTTGAGAATTCCACACGAAAAAAGATACAAGAGTATGTAACTTCTTTACCCATGATTCTATACTTGCAAATTGAGTGGTCTAAAAATTTAACTGTAGAAGAAAGATTGAAAATGATTAAGGAGTACAAGAAATGGGTTGAAGCATATCCCAACAAACAATAGGGTGATCTTGATTCATTCTACTTCAAATAAACTATTACAAAAAGTTTGTTGATTCCAAATTGATTATTAACCAATTACATCATAAACATATGATTATGATTATTGTAGGACATCATTTTGTTAAAATACACTAGAGTAAATTAACACAATATTATAAGTAACTACAACTAGCAGTTACCCCAAAGGTACAAGTTATGTCAGAAAGGATGTATATTACCAATTTGTATTGCAATGTGAATTGACCCACACTTTATAATTTGAGATATTAGGTAGAAATAAAAATAGTTGAACATGCTTTTGATGATAAAATTAGTAAGGAAGAAATATTATGGCATAAAAAATATATAACAATTAAATGGCTTAAAAAGGGTGAGTATAACACCAAGTTCATTCATCAATCAATTTAGGCCGAAAGATAAACCACCATTATTAATAAAATAATCATACTTTACAATTTTAATAGTAAAATATAAGACAATCATTACTTCTCTTTTCTCCTTCAATAGAGATTATCGCACCATCTTTTTCAAAATATAAAGCGATTAAATGGTTAAAAGAGGGTGAATATAATACAAAGTTCATTGATCAATCAATTCTAGCCTGAAGATCAACCCCTAATATTAATAAAATAAGATTACCTTTCAATTTTAAAAGTAATATATTAAGATGGAAGATAATCATTACTCTTATTTTCTCCTTCAATGGATATTTTTGTAAACTGATTCTCAAAATAATATAGTAAAATAATCCTATTTTAAGGTCTGACAATTTTAAAAATAAGATATTAAGATGTAATGTAATCATTACTTCTCCTCTTTGCTTTAATAAAGACTTTATTCTGGCATAAGTATCAAAATATTACAAGGATAAAGAATTTTTTATATCATTTATTTTCTTCACCAAGTTACTTAAACCCAAACTGCTCAATTGCTTAAAATGATAACCATGGTTGAGATTGTAGTGGTTGTCTTTTATATGAGTAAAGGGAAAACTCATGGATTGATGTCAGTGTTATCAAATTTGAACAAAATTATTGTGAAAGTATTAAATATGATTATGATGGTCACAACACTCTACAAACCCTATTGAATGGCATTTGTGGTTACCTTCATTATCAATAAATGTTGAATAAAATATTTTAAGATACATACTTAGTGCCTAATTGACACAATAAAATAAAAAATGAACAAATGGTGGTCTATTTCGTATTTTCCAAGATGAAGACTAATTTTAATGAAATATTGATACACTAGAAACATTATACATAAAAGGTTCAAGAAAATAAAAAAAATGAATAAGGTCACACACTTTTCACACATTGTAAAATATAAATAATTTGAGGAAGACTTTGTTGACTATATATATTTATATATTAAATAAATTATTATTAAAAAAAAATTATATGTTAGCACTTTTTATAAATAAGGATTAATATGAAAGAGTAGCCTAATTAAACAAAGATTAAACTACTCTAAAAATCAGACCAATTAATGAATCTAGATTTTACTAATATTTTGATAAGAAATACTTAATCTAAGTATATGCCGAACATAGAAAGTACAACATTCAATATTTTAATAATAACAATATGAATGAGAAATTATACTTAGCTTATACACTAATGCATAGAGAAATTTAAATAATTTATGTGTAAAAATAGATTATATGATGATTCTGATCCAATTCTTAGATGCTAAAAATTAGCTTTCTATCAACACAAACATTTGCATCAGCTTGTAAACACTTGCATTAAAGCTGCTATCCATGCTTCAAATACTCTATCTTGTATGGAATATTAGTTGTTGACTAAAACTTCTACTAGGTCTTTATGGGTTTTTTCACCTTTCATATTAAGTATTCAAATCGTAGACATTTTTTTATATATATTAGAATATAGCTCAAACCCTAAATCCTCCTCGTAGGTCTTGTCACCTTGAAAAAAATAGATTAGTGATATCATGAATTCAACCTAACCTTAAGGACCCCGATGTTAATGAGCACTAAAAACATAAACAATACTTTGAAAAGGACCTCAAATATATTTAGTTCTCCCATATGTATTGGTTTGTGTGTGAACAAAGGTGTAGAATGTTATATGAAAGTGCATGCAATGATATAGCTTGTAACTTGATGAATACTACTCATGGGTTGTTCTTTGAATGTTTCAAACCTATAATATGAGTGTTCTTATCACTAATATATAAATATGAAGAATAGGGAAATATAACTCAATTTTAAAATTCATTGAATGAGCTTGAATATGTGCTTTATTAGTATTTTCTAGATGAATAATAAATTGGATTTAACTTATATTTATACCACCTATTTTGAAAAGTTCCATACATAGGATAATACAACATAATAGGCTGACCCATACATTTCAAAATATTTACAAATTTGAGTGTTTAAAAGGCATGGACACTTGTGTTGGAGAATGGATAGTAGCATCAATGTTACTCTCCAAGTATGAACACAACTATCTAAGAACATAGAAGGTTGATGGAGCTCTATAGCTGAGAATGAAGGATATATATCATAATTTAAGTGTATTATGGGTTAAAAGTGATTTGGTTAATCATAATAACATGGTCAAACTATAATATAAACATTTTGGCTCAGTGAGATCATGAATGTGAGCCTATCCACTGCCAAAAAGGTCAATAACCAAAGGGTAGAGCCTTGAGTGATATATGTCAAGTGTACAGACTAGTTTAACATATAAATCTAGATTTAAATATCTATATTCCTATCACATTCCCTACCCACCCCTTTAATCTAATAATGTATAATGATGAAATTATTAGTTTAAAGGAAAGAAATGCATACCATGACATGTTACACCTTGATTTTCTTGAACCATGTTTGAATTTACTGTATGTGTATGACCTAT